>JAPKLW010000383.1:53461-159027 GCA_026898455.1 Plectranthus barbatus | reverse complement strand
AGGCACACACAGATTGACCACACTTTGATTTACCATGGTGGCGAGTCTTACATGTACTCTTATACCCGTATTTTGGGTGTTGGCAATTTGTGTGTGGCCTGCTTAGTCTGGACGTTTAGGTAAGCATATCCGTTTCAGGATGGTGACATTCCCTGATGAGCTCACAAGGTTCATTATGCTAAACCCTCAGGTTGAATTATTTAATTCAGGCATAAGTGAAAAGGAGTGAGTGGTATTACTCAGGAAATAAGAGATTAATTAATTATGGCTGATTGTCATAAGCCAAATTAATTAATAAATGTCTAAAACCTTAAATATGTGGATCATGTTAGTTTGGTGCAACCCGTTCCTAATAACGTGGTAATAAAGGGGCGAGTCAGCATTGTTACCGTGGTGAAGGTTAAAACAATGTTTTATTAATTAATTATGTTCTGGGTTGACCAATGAAGGATTAATTAATAAAGAGGGCCCACTTTATTATTTGCATCTGGTCCCTGGTCTGGCCCATGAACTGCTCAAGCCCATTAGGGTTAGGGTTTCTCAAAAACCTAACACTATATATAGGCATTCTCTCTATCAGATCTGTAATGGTTTTTCAGTATATTGAAAAAGGAGGGAGAGAACGGCGGCGGCGGCTATCCAGAGGGAGAAACTGATCGATTTCTCCAGATCTCGGATTCAACTTGGTAGATAATCCTCACCAGATTTCCATGGAGCAAGGGAACAGATCAGAAGATCAGATCTGTAGGAACAACTGTTCATCGCCGGTGTTCAGATTCAGATCCAGATCTATTTCATCGTTATTGGCTCCGATCTAGATCTGTAGATCAAACGGTGAAATCAGGTATTCTCTAAATCCATCCTCTGCAATTAATTTTGTAGGAGCATGCATAGGATCGCATGGTTTATTTAATTGAAATTTGTTCCTAGTATCCTAAGAACAATCCTTGGCAAGAAATTCATTAATGGCAACTCGTGTTGTCCATTGTAGACTCAAACCCTACATCCACATTGTCTCCAAATAGGAGAATGCCATCTACATAAAGTGCAAGAATAACCACACTCCCACTGACACATAAACGGAACACATAACTTTCGTTTTCGTATTGTGCAAATCCATAGGATTTGATTGCATCATCAAAATGTTTGTTCCATGACCTTGAAGCTTGCTTAAGTCCATATATGGACTTCTTGAGCTTCGAGACAAACTGCTCTTGGTCCTTTTGCACATATCCTTCTGGTTGTTCCATGTAGATGTCATGACCTTCTTCAAGGTACCCGTTCAGAAATGCGGTTTAGACATCCATTTGCCAGATTTCAAAATCCATATGTGCTGCTATGGGCATAAGTATCCGAATGGATTTCAACATAGCAACTGGTGAGAAGGTTTCATTATAGTCAATACCTTCCTTTTGACTATAACCTTTCGCCACCAGTCTGGCCTTAAATGCTATTATGTTGCCACTCGAATCCTTCTTTCTCTTGTATACCCACTTACTACCTATGGCTCGAAAGCCTTCAGGCAGCAAGGATTTCTGGTACACATCCATAGCTGTAATCGATTCTATTTCAGAATCCATGGCTTTTCGCCATTGATCAGCATCCTTGTCACTCATAGCTTCGTCATATGCCCATGGATCGATATCATTCAGTCCGTTTTCAGGGATTAAGTCAGAAGACTCTCCTACGAACATATACCGATCAGGTTGCCGAGACAACCTCCGACTACGACGAGGCCCCTTTAATATGTCTGTGTATGGTGCAATCACTTGTGATTCACCATCTTGCACAGGCGGCCGTGCACCTGGTTCCATACCCAATTCAGGTATGCTCAGGTTGCCGCGGGGTTCTCCTGATGGATTTGAATTGTTCTCTTCAATTTCTTGAAGTACAATCTCGCTCTTGGTCTTGTGGTTTCTTATGAACTCATCTTCCAGAAATCTTGCGTTGGTACTCAAAACGACTTTCTAATCTTCTGGATCATAAAAGAAACCACCCTTTGTTTGCCTATGATAGCCCACAAACAACACTAACTTAGACCTTCCCTCTAACTGGTCAGCTTCCTTATTCAGCACGTATGCTGGACAACCCCAAACCTTGATTCTGGACAAATTGGGTTTTCGCCCATGCCAGAGCTCAGTCGGGGTTTTAGGAACTAATTTGGAGGGAGCCAAGTTGAGCAAAAATGCAGTTGTTTCTAGTGCATGTCCCCAAAAGGAAATTGGTAAGCTGGCTTAGCTCATCATTGATCTAACCATTTCCAACAGAGTTCTGTTTCTTCTCTCTGCTACACCATTCTGCTGAGCGGTGCCCGGTGCTGTCCACTGGGAAGTTATCCGTTGATCTGCCAGATACTGAAGGAACTCATTGATGAGATACTCCCCACCACGATCAGATCGCAGTGTCTTTATGGTCTTGTTCAACTTCTTCTCTACTTCAGACTTGAAATCCTTGAATTTCTCAAGGCATTCAGACTTATAGTGAAGTAGATAAACAAATCCATATCTAGAGTAGTCATCTATAAAGGTGACAAAGTATCTGTGCCCACCACGGGCTTGTGTTGACATAGGTCCACACAGATCAGAGTGGATGAGGTCCAACAAGTCATTTGCTCGAGACTCAGTTGGCTTAAAGGGCCTGGTCGTCATCTTCCCCTCTATACAAGATTCACAAACTCTACGTGGAACTACTTGGATTGGATCCATAATTTCACAATCAACGAGTTTCTTGATTCTTTTAAGATTGACATGACCTAGTCTCAAGTGCCAAAGATATGTTATATCCTCACTTGAAGAAAACTTTCGTTTCCGTTGGTTAGACAAATTGTATGCCTATGTCACTATTGGTTTGTTTGGGCATGTAATAACATAGAGAGAATCTTTCAGTAACCCATGACAGATAACAATGTTATTTCTCATGATAGAAACACTTCTATCAAAAACAACAGAAAATCCATCATCAAACAATTTGTAAACTGAAATCAAGTTTCGCCGAAAAGCCGACACAAACAAAACATCACTTAAAATTAAAACATTATTCCCAAAACGTAAAGTAACGTCTCCAATTACTGCAGTAGAAACTTTAGCAGCATTTCCTATGGAGATGGTAACCTCGCTATGTTCAAACTCTCTAGTCAGCTTGAACCATTGCATAGAGTAGCAAATATGATCAGTAGCTCCAATATCCACTATCCACGAATGGACAGAAACCGATGCAAAACATGTTTCAATGACTAGTGCAGAAGATGACGTACCGTTTCCCTTGGTGACCAACACCGGACATCTTACTTTACAATGATTTTTCCTCTTGCATGTAGTACATATTTTTCTCTTGTAAACTTTGCCTCCAAATCTTTCTATAGGAATATCACTAGTCGCTTCCTTCATGCTCACATCCTCTACACTCGGAAGTGGAAAATGATAGTCAAGCACAACAGCAGACAAGGACTCATTGATCTCTTGAGCAGCTTCCAAGAAACTGATCAATTGACCCAGAGTGAACACCTTATCCTCGACAATGGTAGTGAAATCATAAAAAGATTCTGGAAGGGAGTCATATATGATATCAGTGACTAACTGATCATTCATATTTCCACCATGTAAGATATAAAATCTTCTGAGGTGGTCCATGTGTAACACATGCTCCCTAACTTTACAACCTAGTGCCATTTTACAGTTTACAATTCTCATTATAAACTCGGCACTGGCAGTCTCTCCAAACCTTCCAAAAGTCTTAATCATATTTCTCCAAATCTCAACTGCGTCAGTACAATACTGATACTTGAGCTAAAGTTACTCAATCATAGATGACCTGAGCATTGATAATAATTTATCGTTGTTCGTCATCCATTTTTCAGAAGACCTTCTCGAGGAATCTGAGGACTTAATGAAAAGTACAGCGAGACGAGGCACAACTAACACAAACACAGTCTGTGTAGCAAACATGCATCGCTCCATGAGCCATTTCCATTCCAGGAAATTAGAACCCTTCAAGGGATTTTGTGCCCAAATACGAATAATGATAGACTTATCTGAAAACGAATAAAGAAATAAATTAAGAACATACAATAGAACAACTGAAACAAATATGCATAGTAACCTTTAGATAAAAACAATACAATTTGTTTCCTCCAAATGCCCAAGCTAATTCACCGCAAGCTAATTGAGTAGACGTTTACGGCAAACGCTCAACCAGACCAAAATGATCCTTTAATTTCTTAACATGCTAGGTATCTTAAGCAAAAGAAATAAATATTGGAGATCCCAAGACCATGTTCACCTATCCGGAGCAGGGACGTCATTCATTAGTTATACTCTTGGCGACATCTAAGCCAAAATAACCACAATCCTAACTCCGAACGTTTAGGGCGATTTAGAAAACGCACTGGACCCATGTCGCATGCCCCTCACATCCTTTGTTACCTCATTTATTTTAATCTTAGAGATTAGTGAAAGTTGTCTTAATGAAAGCTACTTGAGTAGACGTTTGCTAAGAGGCTCCCACTTCTCATCTCAAACTAAATGTTTTATTTAGAAACCTCATCGCACCAGAACTCGTGAGGGACCCTTAACGCAAGCTACTTGAGTAGACTTTTACGCTTCAAGATGCCTCACTTCTAGCGAGAGGTCGTATTTGTGGAGGCCTAACGATTTTAGTTAGAAAAGAACCAAAATCCAGCTTAGTATTTTAATTCTAAAGGTTTCATGCGCACACATTATTTTATTTTGCCATAAACTATATCATAACTAAAATTCCATCATAAATTAATATGAATCCTAGAATTAATAGATATAATTAAAAACATAAAATAAATCACATAAGACATGCTCAAAAATTTAAATAATTGCAACATGCTTATCAAAGTAAATAATTAAAGCAAATAGGCATGCTTTCCTATTATTTACTAGTGTGCACATAATAAATCACATCATACGAGAAAACAATTCAATAAACAAATAAAGATTTCTCGTGGCCCCTCAAATGCGATTACAAATTAAATCCAATCTATTACAAGGCTTTAATTTGAGTACAGATCTTCAAGTTGGGCTCCCACTCTTTAAACTGAGTCTGCAATACTTGGACTGAAATTAGGGTTTCAGAGATTCGGGCTGCCATCGGGTCAACGGGCCCATATCAAACCCTAGCTGCGAAATCCTAGTTTCAAACTAGGGTTTCGGCCGCTGCACTCCAACCCACCGTCGCTGTCGACATACAGCCGCAGCCTACGACTGGATCACATCGCCAGGAGGTCACCACCATGCCAGCTACACATTGCCATCGCCGCCGGCCGACCATGCAGCAGGAGAAACAGCCGAGCAGCCGCAGCACACACTGGGCACAACCCAGCCGCGCGTAGCGCAACCCTAGGGCCGCAGCCACATGCCGCCGCCACCCACATTGTTGTTGCCGCCGTTTAGGGCTCACCTCCGTCCACTGCATGGGCCCGACGGCCGGCCGCCGCCTGCGACCTGACTTTACGCGCGCGCGCGCGATGGAACTAGGCCCAGCCGCGCGCGGCCAACCCCTGGGTTTGGCCGCGCGCCGCCGCCGTCGATCTCCATCTTGTTGTGTTTTTCGTTCTTTAATTCTCGTCCTTCTTCCGGATCCAATTTTACAGATTTGAAAGAAAGAAAAAATACAATACAAAAAAATAGATCTAAATCTATTACAATGATTTTCCCTATCAAATCTTACCACGGATTTTCTCGTGGTGAAAAAGAAATAGATCCAAAACGAGAAGGCCACGAGAACAAAAACACTCACAACAATTTAAATCCATCCATGAACATACATATCTATTTAATTAAATTTATCAAGGACTGAGCCTAAGAACTGGAACCTTGCTCTGATACCAATTGTAGGATTCGAGTCTACGACTAACAACATGAGTTGTTATTTAATTTTGCAGGACCGTTCTTAGGATGTCAAAAACAAATTCAATTAAATAAACCATGCCACCCTATTCATGCTTCTACAATAATTAATTGCATAGGATGGATTCAAGAGAATACCGGATCTTCAATCGTTTGATCTACAGATCTAGATCGGAGGATGAACGATGAAGTTAAATCTGAAGCGGAATGGAACCCTTCTTTGATTGTGTTCCTACAGATCTGATCTTCTGATATGTTCCCTTGCTCCTTGGAAATCTGGTGAGGATTATCTACCAAGTTGAATCAGGAAGCCGGAGGATTTGATCAGAAAAATCCCCTCCTGATCGCCGCCGATCTCTCTCTCACTCTAACTCAATATTCTGATTTGAATGTAAAATTTTATACTGTGGTGGCTACTTCTGATCTGAGAGAGAAAACCTTTATATAGTGTTAGGGTTTTGAGAAATCCTAACCCTAATGGGCTTGAGCAGTTTGTGGGCCAGACCAGGGATCAAATGCAAATAATAAAGTGGGCCCTCTTTATTAATTAATTCTTCCTTGTTCAACCTAGAACAATATTAATTAATAAAACATTGTTTTAACCTTCACCACGGTAACAATGCTGACTCGCCCCTTTATTACCACGTTATTAGGAACGAGTTGCTTTAAACTAACATGATCCACATATTCAAGGTTTTAGACATTCATTAATTAATTTGGCTTATGACAATAAACCACAATTAATTAATATCATATTTTCTGATTAATACCACTCACTCTTTTTCTCTTATGCTTGAATAAATCATTCAGCCTGCAGGACTTAGCATAAAGAACCTTGTAAGCTCATCAGGGAATGTCACAATCCTGAAACGGATATACTTACCTATACATCCAGCCTAAGCAGACCGCACACAAATTGCCAACACCCAAAATGCAGATATTAGAGTACATGTAAGTCTCGCCACCATAGCAAATCAAAGTGTGGTCAATCCTTCTGTGCCCCTTATCCTTCAGCAAGGTTTAAGATCATAGGAAGTATATTAGGGATCTGGCTCATTCATATGTCAATGAGAATGGCACATCCCACTGTTGATCCCATCAATACATAAATATGTACCGACACATCAAGTAGCTAGGATAAGCCCACTTTGTGAACCGATGTGCCACAGCTTAAACCAACAGCCTATCCAGGGACTGTTTCAGCTGTGATACTATTTATATCTCGCTAGGTCAAACGAGCCATATGATCCTCTGTGATCTCCTACACACCATATGATCATCCCTATCTACGAGATAAAAGGATATTATAGTTTGTCGTCTGTTCACATTTATCAGATAGCGAGAATTGTTGATGTTACACATTAATGAAGGCCAATATACAGAACACTTAATCATTTATGCTTTCAGTATACATTCCCAACAGAAGTGTCGGTAGTCGGTGACGTGATCTCTATCTCTCTATCTTTACATTGCTTTCTAGATTAGTTAGTTTAATTGAGTTGAATTAATTGATTTTCTTCGATATGGTTGTATAATGATATTTTATCTAGTCTTGGATTTGGATGGTTGAATGTTTGGTTTTTAATGATGAAATGTTATGTGATGGATTATTAGCGAGACTACATAATTTAATGCTTTCTATTTGGCTTGGTTGTGGATTGTTTAATAGATTGGTATGAATGGTGGAGCTAGTGGATATTGTCCTATTATTAGTGATGTTGGCTTGTTGAAAGTTTGGTGGAAATGAGAGTTTAATTGGTTGTTTTATGCTCAAGTGTGTGGTGGTGTTTGGGTTGATTTAGTAGGTACAAATAAGGCATGGGAGAACGGTTGGATCGTGGCTGCCGATGGGTAACGCATTCTATCGTTTCTCTTGTCACTTGTTCATTGCATATACATTGTTAGGATGTTGTGTGCCTGTGTGTGTGTGTTGAACCCAAGCAAGAACTTGAGATTGGACCATGATTTACTTAGTAGAGCTTGAATTTTTGTCTCAACTAATGATAGTGCAGAATCTTGATATCGATGCATGTTTGAGTCTTAGTTTTGAATTGCCAAGTTTTGTGTGTGGTTAATGTGTTGGACTTGACAAAAAGCTGAGAGCATTTGAGCCATGATATTGTCATATCTTGTTCGTTTGAGAGAGACAAGAATGAGAGTGAAAAATCTAGAACTTCCATCTATTTGGCATGAGTTTGGTGACTAGAAAATGATATTCGGCCATCGATTCCTAGTCCTACCTTACACATTGGGAGTATAAGGTGGTTTCTATCATTAATTTGCCTTTCATATCCTTGATCCCCGTGATTGAGCTTATTTGGAGATATTTCTTTGATCTTTTTAGGACCAAATTTGGGGGGAAATAGTGTATGAGGGTGAATACGGTGTTGTGAGTTGGGTTGGGAATTGATTGGATTCGTAATGATTGAAAAATATTGAGGCATGATTATTATGAAACAAAGGATTGATTTGAATCCTAGAAAGTGAGCACCAACAAAATTTTTGGTGCAAGTGTGTGAAAAAGGAAGAGAGACACCATGAAATGCATGAATGATGGTGTTATAAAAAAGAGATGAAAAAGAAAAAAAAAAGAGAAGAAAAGTGTTGGGAAAATGAATAAGCCTCGTGCATTGAAGTGGTTTGAAGGAATCAAGTTTGGGGGTTTTGGGAGATCATGAAGTTTAGTCACTTTGGCCCAAAACCACCTACCATTTATTAAGCCACGTTATAACAAAAAATAAAGACCTTCTTGATTTTAGAAGCCAACGCATTGTAGTATAGTAGTGAGAATGGATGCAAGCTTATGGAAATTGAGCTCGATATCATGTGGTTGAGTGATTCTCATCATCCCTAAATACGTGAGGGAGTGCTTTCGTTTCTTTATCCATTTGTGATGAGTGATTCAAGTCCTTATCATTAACCATGTCACAAAGTTCGGTGATGATCTCGTATGATGAGGGCATGCTAAGAAAATCAAGATGAGCTGTGAGGTAGTTTCATGAGGTTAATTGATTGCTTTACTTTGTTTTGATTGAGGACAATCAAAGGTTCAAGTTTGGGGGATTATGATATGTGTGTAAAATGACCTATATTTCAATGTGTGAGCGTGCACGTTTGCGTCCATTTTACCCTCATATCATTTATTTTTGTTGCTCTTTTGTTGTGTTTTCGTGTTTTTGTGTTTGGAATGTTGTAGGTTGAGTTTTGAGCATAAAACATCACTTTTGGTGGAGTTTTGGAGGCAAATTGCCCGAGCCGAAGGTCAAAAGGAAGTTGGATCGACCGAGCGGAGCAAAAGGAAGGAAGAGACCGGATTTCAGAGAGATTGCTCGGCCGAGCCAGGTCAGGCTCGACCGAGCCTTGTGGAACAGAGGCCTGGCTCGGTCGACCCTGCCTCGCTCGACCGAGCCTGGCATTTCAGAGGATCCGCTCGGCCGAGCCGAATCGAGTTTTGCGGTTCTAGGCGGTTTGCCAGCTAGCTCGGGCGAGCCAAATTTGGCCCGGGCAATCCTAGGCTCTGTTTGCTCGTCTATAAAAGGGAGATTCTCGAATTTTACGAGGACTTTTGCCAAAATTTCAAATAACCGTTAGGAATACTCTCTCCCAATCAATCTTCCAAACACTTCCTATCCACATTCAAGAGGATCTAGGTGACATTCCTCCACATTTGGTGAAGATCAAGGAAGATCAAGAGGTAGATTGAGTACAAGGAAGGCAATTGAGGAAGATCAACATTAGACCTATCGATTTTGTAATGGATTCTATTACTTTCTCTATTGTATTGTACGAAATTGAAGGTGTGAGGAACTAAACTCTTTTGTGAATGTTGTTTGAATGGATAATGTGTTGAAATGAGATTGAATGATAATTGTTTACTTTCCTTTGAGAGCTTGAATTGCACTAGATCTTAATCCTTACCACCTAGGTGTAGGTAATAGCCAAATTAGGTGGTAGTTGATGTGAACGCTGCAGCCAACACGCGGGCGGAATCATCGTGAATAGTGTAGATTCATATGATTTTAGATCCAATCCCTGTGCGGAGATAGATCATAGGGCAATAATCTACGTTCTAGAAGGAGTGGTCTAGGATTCGATAACGTGATTATTTGAGAGTTCTAGTATCATCAACTGTTAGCTCGCTGTGATAAGGGGTTAACTAGTGTAGGGTGTATTGCTCAATCTCCTAGGAATTAAAAATGGTTTACATCATGATTTGATCAAATTTGCACACATTTGATATTCACTCAACATTCACTCTTATCTCATTGTTGTACTTAGTACTTTTTCTACCCAATTGGAGAGAATTGATTGAGTTTATCATTTGAGTATACTTGGTCATGATTGGAAATACGTTTGATTTCATTTATGTTTAGATTGTTACAATTTTGCCTAGTTAATAGAAACTCAACGACTAAAGTGTTGCCTAACTATAAAGTTTTCATACGAGTAGATTGTATTCTATAGGGCGAAGTGGAAGAACCTCGGATTGAAAATTTAACATGATAAAGTGTTAATTTTACACCGCAACACCTGCATACTCACGCTAGGCTCTAGATGCCAAGTAGATGCATTTGAGTCGCATCTACTCCATCCACAAGCCTTTCCTCCATCTCCTCTCCTTCTTTCAATCCAGGACTTTTGAAACCCTAGAATAAGAGATGAGGAAGGAGTACTTTTGGGTACCCTCACCCAAAGGTGTTCCCGAACCATGTGACTAAGGATTATCCATCCTCACACCAACCTAAAAAACTTTTATTTCTCCAATGAGAAAGTTGTCATGGCCTGATGGAGTGGATCTCCTATCACCATCCGGTTCTAATATCAAAATACTTATTGTTAGCGGTGAACCGTGAATTGAGAGAATCTTCTTAGATGTGATCTCTGTGAAGATTACGACTCTTCCTATTAATTTGGAGACTTCCAAGTCACGTTGCTCGAACCTATCTTGAAGGTATTTTGGTGAGATGTTACTGGACGACATTTTGGTTTTCTCGAGCAACAGGATTTAATCGAAGGGAATGAAAGGCATGTGATAGGTTTAGTTTTCAGATGTTTGGGTATGAATCTTCTTAGCAAAAGAATCTCCCTGAAATAGATGTACTCGCCCTTGAGATTTGTTCAATCAGTCAACTCATCTGCCTTGAGAACTGATTATTTCCGCAAGACTTTACGTGTGGCCATTCGAGACACCATTTCCTGAGCTGAATCATCTCGAGCCTTGAGCAAAATCTTCGGTAATGATAATGAATATCCATCATCGCCTCATTAAATTTACTCCATTAGTGACACTTGTAACTGTTGCGTCGGTTGAACTGTCCCGATGTGTTGGGAATTATTCCTGGATTTATGTTGTAAATCTCCATTTAGATCAAATTGTAAAGGTATTGTTGAATCAAAGCCTTAGTTATTTTGGTGGATCATTGTTGAAGTCTAGAATAGTCTAGCAACTCATTTGTAAAGTCCTGTTTAGGCTATATATCAAGTTGTAATAGATTAGAAGTGATTGTGGAAGATTGCTTAGTCACATGGTTCGGGTTTACAAGCGAACCATGACTTTGTTCAAGAATTAATCATTGGGATAACTTCCATCCTAGGAAGCATCCAGCAGTCACATCTCTAAAAAGAGATTGACTAAGACGGTCTGTTGCCAAAAACCCACAGAAGAGTTCAGGAAGGAACTTCAAAGCTTCCATTACAGCAAGGATAAGTTTTACGAAGGTGTCGCCCTTGACTTAGCCGCAGCTGTCAAAAGATAAAAGTGACGGAGAATAGCTTTGTAGTGGCTGACCTGCTAAAAGTGACCGGCGAATCCTTGTACTTTCATATATCTTTTTAGTGGAAATCTCAGTGTTCCACTGAGGAGTGGATGTAGATCTTAAGGATCGAACCACTATAAATCCTGTGTCTCCGTTACTATTTTTTGTTACTGTTTTATTGTTTCTACCATTGATTTAAAACCGAGTAACCTCAAGTTGCTAGTGTATATCTGAAACAATCTTAACTCCAACTTTAAGCTAAACATTTGAAAAGGAACTATGTGCAAGATAACTTGATATATTCCGCTGCATTTGTTAAATAGTCTTCCGCTGCTTAACATGACTCTGATCAGGGACCAACACGATGTTTATTCCCTTATCTGATCAATTTCCCAAGATTGATTCAGCAGTCATTGATTCAGCAGCCGTCTTCATATGCTGAGAGCTAGGACTCAACAATTCCCTTATCTTGTCTGCTGAAAACAATATTCTTCAATAATTGACTATCAAAATTGCTGAGAGCTGGGACTTAGCAATCCGAATAAACTTCCAGTAATTTAATGAAGATTGTGAGCTTAGACACACTCTTATTCCGCATCATCTCCGAAAAATCCAAGAACAAAATGAGAGCTGGGACTCATTCTTCTGCAACCTCATCTAATTCTAATAGACCAATCTTAAGATAGAGCTCTTTGAATCTGCCTTTTGCTAGAGGTTTGGTGAACATGTCTGCTAGCTGGTCTTCTGTCCTGATATAATCCATGGAGATATCCTTCTTCTCAACGTGGTCTCGGATGAAGTGATGTCTGAGATCAATGTGCTTCGTCCTTGAGTGATGTACTAGATTCTTCGTGATGCACATTGCACTGTTGTTGTCGTAGTATATAGGAACACAACCGGTGTTGACTTCATAATCTTGAAGTTGTTGTTTAATCCACAACACTTGTGTACAGAAGCTCGCAACAGCTACATATTAAGCTTCTGTTGTGGATGTTGCTATGAAGTGTTGCTTCTTGCTGAACCAGCTTATCAGCTTGTGACCAAGGAATTGACATGTCCCACTCGTACCCTTTTTATCAATTCGGCACTCTCCGAAGTCAGAGTTTGATTATCCAACGAGTGTAAGATCATCTGCTCTAGGTTACCAAATTCCTAAGGATTTTGTTCCTTTTAGATATCTTACAATCCTTTGTGCGTACTCCATGCGCGATTTCTTTGGGTTTGCTTGATATCTCGCACATAATCTTATAGCATACGAAATGTCTGGCTTGTTGGCCGTTATATATAATAGAGAACCAATAATACCTCTGTATGCTATTAGATCCAAGGATTCACCTTCTTCGTCCATTGATATTTGACATGCTGTACTCATGGGAATCCGCAGTGTCTTTGTCTTCTCTGGATAGAATTTGCAGATGAGATCTTTTGTATATTTCTTTGGTGGATGAAGATCCCATCGCTGGATTGCTGAACTTGCAGACCTAAGAAATATGACATTTTTCCCATCATACTCATCTGATAGTTAGTCTGCATAAATCGATCAAAATTTTCTCATAGGGTTAGATATCTTGATCCAAATATGAAGTCATCCTCATAGATTTGGACGAGCAATATATCTTCAGCATCCTTGATCAAGAATAGTGTTCTGTCGATCTTCTCTTACCTGAATCCATCCTTCAGCAAAAACTGTGATAACGTCTCGTACCAAGCTCTTGGGGCTTGCTTTAGACCGTATAAAGCTTTCCTTAATCTGTACACCATATTTCCACGTTCAAATCCTGGAGGTTGCTCCACGTATACTTCCTCCTTTAATTCACCATTCAGGAATGCGCTCTTGACGTCCATCTGAAAAATAGTGGAACCATGTTGGGCAGCATATGCTAGAAATAATCTGATTGCTTCCAGCTGATCTACTAGAACAAATGTTTCATCGAAATCTATTTTCTTCGCAATGCGCATATCCTTTAGCAATGAGTCTTGCTTTGTTGCGGACGACGAGTCCATTTTCGTTGCATTTGTTCTTGAATACCCATTTGGTTCCTATCACCGATTGATGTGTTGGTCGATCGACGAGATCCCATACGTGATTCCGTATGAATTCTGACAATTCTTCCTGCATCGCATTGATCCAATCAACTTATTTAAGTGCGTCTGCCACTTTGGTAGGCTCCTCCTGAGATTAAAAGCAGGCTAGCATGGCGTTGTGTCTGGTTCAGATTGGATCTGTAAGATCTCCTAATATTGCTTTTGAAGGGTGATTTCTGTGCAGCCATTTTGGTCTTTGTAGTTCCGTAACTGGAATGGCTTGACTACAAGACGTTCAAATTCAACTTTCGGAAACAGGTACATCAACAAGATGTAGATTTTTCAAGCTGTCTACTACACTTGTTGGGTTGACTTATGCTGAAAGATTGTCTTCTCATGCATCGTCTGCTCAATCTGTGTTTGCTGGAGTGGTACTCCTGTCTTCAGCAGTCTGCTCCTGGTTTATTTCAGTAGTGATGTATTCAGCAATTCTCTCGCCATTTTGGGGATCCTCAGGAACATTTTCGTTTTTCTGATTGATTTCTCTTTCCAGAGTTCCCCCTTGAACTGAGACTTTCTTGAGAGAACTTAGGATGGCCTCAGCATTACCAAATGCATCACCGGCCATCTTGACTGTTTGCTGATCATTGAAGATCTCTAGCATAGATGATGATTCATTAATTAACCTAGTCGGATTAATCGGTTCAGCTTTGGAAATATTCGAGCCCGTAAGTCCATTGACATCATCGGTTTCATGAATCACATCTTTCTAACTTCTCATGGTCCTGTGGACTAAAGTAGCTTCATAAAAAAATAACATTACATGTAATTTCCACAAGCTTGGTCGTCTTGTTAAGTACTCTATACCCCTTGTGAGAAGGGTGTCCATGTCCTAGGAACACTCCTTCGTCAGCTTTGGGAGAGAAAGTGCTTAACTTCAACTTCCCATTATTATGGATATAACATGGTGAACTGAAAGCACGAAGATGAGCTAAGGAAGGCTTATGACCATGATATATTTCGTAGGGAGTTTTGTTGAAGCGACGATTCAGTCCACTTTGATTCTTTGTGTAGCATGCGTTCACTACAGTTTCTCCCCAATATCTCTGACCTAAATCTGTATCGGCAAGCATTGTTCGCACGGCCTCCTTTAAAATCATGTTTCTCCATTCTGCCAGACCGTTTTGCTGAGGTGTTCTTGCGGTGCACTATCTCAGCATCGGTGCAGAAGTTCATTAATGCTCCGTTACAGAATTCCTTTGCATTTTCCAATCTTATCCTTTTCACGGTGAGATCTTTTTTGTTTTGCACTCGAAGTATCAGCTCCGGTAGGACTATGTTTACCTCGTCCTTGCTCCTGAGTAGTCTCACCTACGTGTACCTAGAATAGTCATCAATAACTACTAAGGTGTAATGTTTATTACCTACGGTGGGTGGAGTTACTGGGCCAAATAAATCCATGTGCAGCAGCTCAAGGATTCTACTTCATGTGGCCTTCTCTGGGTTGGATTTGAAGGACGACTTGACTTGTTTTCCTTGTCGACAGGATCTGCATATTCCTTTCTTCTTGAAGGTTTCTTTGGGTAGTCTTGTAACAATGTCATTTTTTGCAATATAATTGATAATTTTAAAGTTTAGATGCGTTAGCCTTTTGTGTCATTGCCAATTTGTCTCTTCTTTGTTGAATGCTATGATGCATGATGCTTGCTGACCACTTTCCCAATCAACGACATAGAGTCCTCCTTTCCTGATTCCTCTAAGCTTTATTTCTCCAGTGTTCCTCTCAGCAATCTCGCAACCTGTATCAAAGAAAGAAACACTTTATCCATTTTCACTTAGCTGACTGATGCTCAGTAGATTGTGCTTGAGGCTATCAACGAGGGCCACGTTGATGATTCGCATTCCATTCTGCTCGATGCACCCTTTTTTGATCACTCTAGCCTTTGAATTGTCACCGAATGAGACTGAAGGTCCTCTGATCTTCTGAAGTTCTGTGAAGATATCTTCATCTCTTGTCATGTGACCTAAGCATCTACAGTCTTGGATCCTTTCTTTTAATTTTCTTGAAGTTCTTCTTCCTAGACCCTGTTTCTGCGAAACATAGAAGTTATATTTTAGGTACCCGATGAATTACGGGTCATGCAGGATTATTTCTCTGGATCATTCCTTTGGGAATCCAGACCTTTGTGATTTTGACATTTCTTCTGTCATCGCGTTTTACTACCTTTCCCTTCCTATTGGAGTAATACATTGAATTAGTATAGAAGTGTGCAATAGTGTGCCGAGTTTTCACAATCTTTTGAACATATAACGACTTAGACTCTGGCCTCAAGTAGGTGTTTCTTCTACTTTGTATGTATGCTGGCTTCCTTGCGATCTCAGCAGATTGCTTAGCCTTGTTAGGGTTTGTATAAACCTTCCTAGTAGATGGAGCAGTCTGCTGGGTTACATACTTTGACTTTGCTGGTTTCTTCTCAGCAGACAAGTAATTCAGTTTTTGCTTAGCAGTCAGCAGAGGGACGATAGTTTGCCGACATTTCTGCTGAGCAACTATGACTAACTTAGAATTTTCCCTCTTGTCTTTCCTAGCAGGTTGCTCAATCTTCACAGTTGCTGGGACAAAACGATTTTCTTTGATTTACTGGATCCAGCATTGATGGATTCTCCATTATCAAAACTTAATCCAACGTAGTTTTTCAAACTCCTTTGAATACTTAGAATTTCATCTAAATCACTCGTGGTTTTTGAAAATCTACAATTACAAGTATCTTGCACGGAGTTTTTGTTCTTCAGAACTTCATTCTCGTGTTTCAAAACATTAAAACTTTCATTTAAAGAGGAGAATTCAGTTCTTAATTTTGAAAGTCCCTCATTAGCTGACCTAGATTTTTCAATTTCACTGGTCAAATAGAAGGCTAAGTTTTTAGAGAGGAATTTTCCGTTACTAATACATCTTTCAATGCTTGAACCTTTGAAAATTCTTTTAACAAAAAATCTACGGTTATTTCATCTCATTCCGAGTAACATGAGTCAGCAGTATCATGCATGTTTTCTGAAATAGAAGCAACAAACATAACCGAATTTGTTATTTAGTTTCTCATGACAGCTAGGGCCGGTTCTCTTGTCTGCCCTTCATTTCCATCAATATCTTCATTGATGTCAGCCATGAACACCATGAGAACATCCTCTTCATCTTCTGATGAGTAGCTTTCGTCGTCGTGATCAAGGATGTCTTGTACTTTTGTCCTCGTCAACAGAGCTTTAGTGACTGCTTTTGATGCACGCCTTCCAAACAGCTTCCTTAATCGTTCCCTTTCGTCTGGATCTACTCGAGGACACTCGAACTTCAGATGATCCGTAGAATTGCATTCGTAGCATGTTCTCGGTGTCTTCTTGGCGGTTCGGCTATATGTTGGTTGGCTTTGCTGGAGCAATTCCTTCTTGCTTTTAGCTTTCAGCAGTAGCTTCTGTGGTCTCTTCATTTGCTCTTCCAGCTCGCTGACTGAGCATTCTGGTTCTTTAGCTTGAGATCCACTAGTAGATGTGATATTCTTTGTTGGACTGGATTGAGCTGGTCGATCTGAGTGAAATGGTTTCTTGGTTTTCCATTTTTGTGCGTCTCTCTTCACGAAGAATGTTGCATCCTCGATGGCTTCTTCAATGGATACTGCAGTACGTACAACTTCGTTTTTGTTGATCTGCATGATGTCCCATTTGTGTGCCTTAAGTTGAGCAAACACTTCTTTAGTGCTCATCGTTGACAGATCTTTCTCCTTTAGGCTGGTCATCTTGACGAACCAGTCTTCTTTTGGCGTTCTTGAGAAGATCTTTGAGTTCATGTCCTTCCCAACTTCTTTAATTCTGCTACATTGGAGTTGAATCTGGCTTCCATATCCTTGACGGTTTCGCCAGGAATCAAGTGAAATGATTCATACCTGTCCACCCATTGTTGTAACTTTTTTCTCTTCATTTGTCCGTATCTTTGCTTAGAGTGCCAAGAAAGTACCACAATTCATTGGCATTCTCGTATTCCAAGGCTCTGCCATTAAGGTTGGTGACAGAGAGCTTAAGATCAAGTCCATGGCTACGTAATCCAGTTGACCACAAACTCGATCTTCCTGGGCCCATTCTTGGTACGACTTGTCCACCATTTCATCTGGTCCTGTTACTCCTTCGCCAATCCTAGTCTTCACCTTTTGGATTTTGATTGGTCCATTTTCAATCACTTACTTCATGTCGGGATGGATATTCATCAACGTGATCAACGACCTCTTCTTCCAAGTGGAGTAGGTTTCTGGAGTAAACTTTCCGAACTTTGCGTTGTTTGCCATTGTCTTTATCCTGAGCTAAACAAAGTAACACACAGATATGCAAGGAAAATATGGGTCTGGTCCTAAGCGACTCAGAAGCATCTAGTCTGTAAACACCAACCGCTCTGATACCACTTGTTGGTCCCCGATCAGAGAGTTTATATATGCAGCGGAAGTATTACTAGTGTCTTGCACTTATCTTGCTAAGGTCACAACTTAGCAAGTGTTTATCAAGTGTGTTTAAGCTCGAATATTCGTTAGGTTGATTACAGATTATACTTCAACACTTGATGTGATGAGTTTCAAATATGCACCATACACAACGTAACGAAATAAAATAGTAAAGAACACAGTAGTGGTTCGAACAAATGTTCTATGTCCACTCTTCATTCCTCCGACTGAAAATTCACTATCGATTTATTACATGGTCTGGCTTGATCTCTAACGTTGAGCAGCTCCTCCGTTTGGTCGGCGAGCACAATCTTCACCTTGTCGCTCCTTAGAGTGAGGACAAACCTCCCTTCTCTTTAGACAACGACTGTTAGGAGTTTTATAGTTCTTCCCAGAACCTTTCCTTGTGGTTGGCAATAGCCCGTGATAATCACGCTTACACAGCAAGGTGATTGCTAGATTCTTTCTAGGATAGAAAGAATCCCAAGATTAACTGTAGAAGTAGCACTTCAGAGGTCTCGAGCTTCAAGTATGAAAGCTTATGAAAGGCTTCAATCAAATACAAGCTTGGATAAGTGCGCGTGAGTTTTAGAGTTTTTGCATCTTTTCTTGTTTTCGATGTTAATGTAGTTTCGCGAACCTCTGAATCATTTCTAGATGACACCTATTTATAGGTGAAGATTAAACGGCTGTTTGAATCTTATCCGTTAGACTCAGAGGGATTGCTTGCCAATCTCTGTTCTTTCTTTTTATGCAACGCACAGTAACTCTTCAAGTCTCCTTCATCTCTGATTGGCGTATATCTTATTCGTAGTCGTCTTTGTCAGAATGGATCTTTTAGTTCGAACTTGAAACCTTTTTGTGTCTGTTAATTGTTCTTTTCTCTGATTCATCAGGTTTCCTTGTGATCTAGATCCTTCTATTTTTGCAATTTTGTATTGTCTTGATTGTTATTGAGTGTTTGCTGACAATTGATACTCTGCTAACATCTCGGCAGTCTTGCTGAGATTTCGCAACAAGCTTGCATTATCCTTCCAAAATTCTTTCGAGTATGTTCAGCATTCCTTGGCGTTTGCTAGTTCTTGCTAGCTTCTTCAAGCAATCTTCAGGTGTGCTGATTCCTTCAACATTCTTCGATTCTTCTTTTCTAGTTCTATTACAACTCGAGTATATGTAACCTATACAGGACTTTTACATTCCGACTTAATAGTGAGTTGCTAGAAACTAGATCGACTTGTGCTTTGATGCACCAAAACTTAATAAACATATAGTGACAATCAAGGGGTTTTAAAGTTTCTAACAATATTCCTAACAGTTGCAATAGGCGACAATGATTTGAGAAAGAGGGGAAAATTTAGCTTCTCGATAGGCATAGAATCCAGAGGGAATCTTCACCAAATTTTTGGATCGAAGCTGGGATAAAAATCAGAAGATCAGATATGGAGGATCATTTTCTTCTCTCTCTCTCTCTCTCTCTATCTATCTATCTATCTATCTATCTATATTTCTATTGTAATTATTTAATTAAAAACATGATATTTAATAATTATTCCACTGGATTAAATATAGAGCGCAAGAATTCAAAGGTTTCAATCTCTACGCGCAGATATGATGTTTCCGATAAACATCTGAATGGAAATTTTTTATTCAATCGGTGCATGCTAGGAAATAATTAATGTATGACAATTATTTAGATATCCATAGAGTTCCTTAGTTCAGTTGATTATTGAATTTTGGTTCACGGTATAATTCCTTCATAACCTTCTAGCCGCATTGATATAGATGTCAAGACCTTCTTCAAGGTACCCGTATAGAAATGCAGTTTTGACATCCATCTACCAGATTTCTAGGTCCATATGTGCTGCTTTGGCAAAGAGTATTCAAATGAACTGTTTAGAAGGTACCAGGTTAAGCAAATAGGTCGTTGTTTCCAAGGCATATCCCCAAAACAAAATTGGCAAGCTTGCATAACTCATCGTCGACCTAACCATTTCCAAAAGAGTTATATTTCTTCATTCAGCTACACTATTTTGTTGAGGGGTTCCTAGTGCAGTCCACTGGGATGTTATACCATCATCAAAAAAATACTGCAAGAACTCGTTATTGAGGTAATCTCCACCATTATCTGATCGTAGTGTTTTGATTGTCTTACCTAACTTCTTCTCTACTTCCATCTTAAAGCAAATCCTCAACTATTTGAAGAGAACTAGAAATTATTGTCTAGTTTATCAAAGTGAGGATCTGTGCCATGTGGGTTATAGGAGGCCGAACATAACGCTGCTTTCGAAGCTTCGAAAGAAGTGATATGCCTCTAGAACTACCTCTTAGAGTTAGACGTGATTCCTAGTTTGCCTAGGACTATCACAGTCTTCTGTGATGATTCTGGTGCAGTAGCAAACTCAGAAGAACCACATACTCACATGGCGAGTAAACATAAAGAGCGAAAATACCACATCATACGAAAATTACATCTAGGGGGCTATAGGCAGATTGAGAAGATTGATACGAGAGACAACCTAGCTGATCCATTCGCAAAGTGCTTACCAAAGAAATCTTATGAAGGACACGTTCGTAGGCTAGGACTGAGGTGGATGCCTACCACTAATAGTGGTTGATGTAATAGCTAAGCTAGATAGACACACTGTATACTCTAGTAGGTGGATTTAATTCTTTGAGTATAAGTGGGACATTGTTGGGAATTGTATGCTAAATGCATTTATTGCAATGTGTATACATTTGACTTATCTTAAATTTGTTAACAAACATATTTGCGAGAACAATGGAATCCTCTTATCTCGTTGATAAGAAGATTGTATAGCATGTCAGAGATTGCATAAGATCCTATAGATCATTTAACAAAGCGAGATATAAAATATTGTTATCATAACTGAGACATTGTTGACGATCAGTCTGTCGATGTAGGATGCAACATAGATGGAAATAAGTGATTTGTTCCGATCACTTAATATGCTTGATCGTGTGGTTGCATGTTGATAGGATCATAGTGAGATGTGTTCTTGTGTCAGACTTAGGAATAAACAAGATCTCGTTAATTGGTTGAGTCTGAATCCTAACAAAGGTTCAGAAGTATGCATGGGTAAGTCACTCTGACTTGCCATGATGGAGAGCTTGGTAAACATGCTTGTACATCCGTATCTTGTGTGACAGCTGCTTTTGTAGAATATTCTAATGATTGGACTGAGATCCATATCGGAGTATTAGGATGGGACATTCCCTGAGGAGCTCAATAAGGTTCGTCGTGCTGAAGTCCTACAGGCTGATTAATTAGAGTTTCAACTCTAGTAATATAAATAACTCATTCTCTCCTCAAATTTCATAAATCACAACAACTGAAACCCTAGAGGAGAGATCATGGGGGCGGCGCAAACCGCAGGAAGTAGGAGGAGAAATTTAACTCTATTTTGTGTTGTGCAATCTTATGGAATCCTCAATAGTAGCATAATTGAAAAAACAAAGGGATACAGATCTGATTTTGTGTTGTGCAATCTTATTTTTTTCGATCCGATTTTCGAATTAAATTGTAATATATTTAATTCTTCTTCCGCAGATTAGAATTGCACATGTGGTGGAATTGGACTCAGATTTAATTGCGATTCAGATCCAAACTCTACAAATTCAAGGTAACTGTAAATCCATCGCATTAAATTCATAGGAGCATGATAGAGTTTTCTATAAAATGGTAATTGTTATGACATCCATGAACAGTCCGGGTTATTGGATTTGTGATTTGGTTCACAACATTAATCCTTTCAATTTTGTATTAGAGCTAGGTTCTGTTTCATGGCTCTATTGGTAAAACAATTTTTTGATATATGCATTAATGGATATATTTATTGTCGTGGATGGTTTTTGGTTTTTTTATGTTCCTCGTTGAAACCTGTTAATTTAATCAACAATGGTTCATTCGTGTTTAGATAAAAATGTTTTTTAAAATAATGAGAAAATTCGTGATTAGATTAAATAGAAATTCGAGTCGATCATTAAGAGACAGTTGTCTGAACAATCCCAAATGAATGATTTGGGAGAAGGTGGGTACATCCTTTGGATCAAAGTCTTACGAGATTGTAAGAGAAGGATGATAAGCTTATCCCAAACATCCTACATGCATTATGTAATAGATCGGTTCAGCATGCAGCTAGCCAAAAAAGGGTTGCTACCTTTTTGACATGGCGTTTTGCAAGATTCGATTCTACGACTAACAAAATTAGTTGTTATTTAATTTGCAGGACCGTTATTTAATTGCATAGGGTGGATTCAAAAGAATACCTGATCTTCAATCATTTGATCAACAGATCTAGATCGGAGGATGAACGATGAAGTTAAATCTGAAGCGGAAAGGAAAGCTACTTTGATTGTGTTCCTACAGATTTGATCTTTTGATCTGTTTCCTTGCTCCTTGGAAATCTGGTGAGGATTATCTACCAAGTTGAATTAGGAAGCCGGAGGATTCGATCAGAAAAACCCTCCCTCTGATCGCCGCCGATCTCTCTCTCTCTCTTAATTCAATATTCTGATTTGAATATTAAATTGTATAATGTGGTGGCTACATCTGATCTAAGAGAGAAATCCATTATATAGTGTTAGGGTTTTGAGAAACCCTAACCCTAATGGGCTTGAGCAGTTTGTGGGCCAGACCAGGGATCAAATGCAAATAATAAAGTGGACCATCTTTATTAATTAATCCATCTTTGTTCAACCCAGAACATAATTAATTAATAAAACATTATTTTAACCTTCACCACGGTAACAATGCTGACTCGCCCCTTTATTACCACGTTATTAGGAACGGGTTGCATTAAACCAACATGATCCACATATTTAAGGTTTTAGACATTCATTAATTAATTTGGTTTATGACAATCAACCACAATTAATTACTTTCTTATTTCCTGATTAATACCACTCACCCCTTTTCTCTTATGCTTGAACAAATCATTCAGCCTGCAGGACTTAGCAAAAAGAACCTTGTGAGTTCATCAGGGAATGTCACCATCCTGAAACGGATATGCTTACCTATACATCCATCCTAAGCAGACCCCACACAAATTGCCAACACCCAAAGTGCAAGTATAAGAGTACATGTAAGACTCGCCACCATAGCAGATCAAAGTGTGGTCAATCCGTCTGTGCCCCTCATCCTTCAGTAAGGTTTAAGATCATAGGAAGTATGTTAGGGATCTGGCTCATTCATATGTCAATGAGAATGGCACATCCCATTGTTGATCCCATCAATAGATAAACATGTACCGACACATCAAGTAGCAAGGATAAGCCCACTTATGAACCGATGTGTCGCAGCTTAAACAACAGCCTATCCAGGGACTGTTTCAGCTGTGATACTATTTATATCTGGCTAGGTCAAATGAAGCATATGATCCTATGTGATCTCCTACACACCATATGGTCATCCCTATCTACGAGATAAAAGGATATTATAGTTCGTCGTATGTTCACATTTATCAAATAGTGAGAATTGTTGATGCAACATATAAATGAAGGCCAGTATACAAAACACTTAATCATTTATGCTTTCAGTATACAATCCCAACAATCTCCCACTTATACTCAAATGCATAATACCTTTACTTTTACAGAGTATTAAGTGTGTCTATTCAATCTAGCTATTAAAAAAGGGACATAAGATGTCCAGCCTCAGATCTTCAGTCCAAGAGCACGAACGTGTTCTTCATAGATCTTCTGAGGCAAGCCCTTTGTAAATGGACCAGCTAGATTCTCTTTTGTATCTATCTTTTGGACTAGCACATCGCCTCTTGCCACGATTTCTCGTATGATGTGGTACTTTCTCTCAATGTGTTTCGAGGCCTTGTGAGTTCTGGGCTCCCTTGAGTTTGCCACTGCACCAGCGTTATCACAGTATACTGTGATAGCCTTAGGCAAGCTTGGAACAATATCCAACTCGAGGAGGAAGTTTCGGAACCATACAGCTTCCTTTGCTGCCTCTGAAGCTGCTACATATTCAGCTTCCATGGTGGAGCGTGCGGTGCATTTCTGCTTCGCACTCCTCCAAGATACAGCTCCTCCTCCCAATGTAAACACATATCCAGAGGTAGATCTCTTCTCATCTTGATCCGCCTGGAAATCCGAATTTGTGTACCCAACAGGACACAAGTTCTCACACCGATATACAAGACATAAGTCTCGTATTTTCCTCAGATATTTGAGAATGTGTTTCACCACATTCCAATGCGCCTGCCCGGGATTGGACTGATATCTTGCTGCCATACCAACAGCATAGCAGATATCTTGCCTCGTGCAATGCATAGCATACATGAGACTTCCCACTTCTGAAGCATATGGTACTATAGACATCTCATTCTTCTCCTTCTCTGTCACAGGACACTGTGATTTTGAAAGATGAATTCCATGACGATAAGGTAAAAGACCTCTCTTGGAATTTTCCATGCTAAAACGAGCCAACACAGTATCAATGTAAACACCTTGGGATGAGCTCAACATCCTTTTCCTACGATTACGCAGGACTTTGATTCCAGGGATGTAACCAGCATTACCCAGATCTTTCATTTGAAACTGCTCGGATAACCAACCTTTTATGCCTGATAACACCTCCACATTGTCTCCAAATAAGAAATGTTATGTACATAAAGTGCAAGAAAAACCACACTCCCACTGACACATAAACGGTACACACAATTTTTTTTTTTTGCATTGTGCAAATCCATAGGATTTGATCACATCATTGAAACGCTTGTTCCATGACCTTGAAGCTTGCTTAAGTCCATATAAGGACTTCTTGAGCTTCCAGACAAGATGCTCTTGATCATTCTGCACATATCCTTCTGGTTGTTGCATGTAGATGTCACGACCTTCCACAAGGTACCAGTTCAAGAACGCGGTTTTGACATCCATCTGCCAGATCTCAAGATCCATATGTGCTGCTATGGATAGAAGTATCCGAATGGATTTTTAGCAACTGGTGAGAAGGTTTCATCATAGTCAATACCTTCCTTTTGACTATAACCTTTCGCCACCAGCCTGGCCTTAAACGCCGTTATGTTACCACTTGAATCCTTCTTTCTCTTGTATACCCACTTACTGCCTATGGCCCGAAAACCTTCTGGCAGTAAGGATTTCTGGTACACATCCATAGTTGTAATCGATTATATTTTAGAATCCATGGCCTTTCGCCATTGATCAGCATCCTTGTCACTCATAGCTTCGTCGTATGTCCATGGGTCGGTATCATTCAGTCCGTCTTCAGGGATTAAGTCAGAAGATTCTCCTACAAACATATATCGTTCACGTTGCCGAGATAACCTCCCACCATGACGAGGCCCCTTCAATGTGTCTGTGTTTGGTGCATTCACTTGTGATTCACCATCTTGCACAGGCGGCCGTGCACCTGGTTCCATACCCATTTCAGGTATACCCAGGTTGCCACGGGGTTCTCCTGATGGATTTGAATTGTTCTCTTCAAATTCTTGAAGTACAATCTCGCTCTTGGTCTTGTGGTTTCTTACGAATTCATCTTCCAGAAATCTTGTGTAGGTACTCACAACGACTTTCTGATCTTCTGCATCATAAAAGAAACCACCCTTCGTTTGCCTGGGATAGCCCACAAACAACATTAACTTAGACCTTCCCTCTAATTTGTCAGCTTCCTTATTCAGCATGTATGTTGGACAACCCCATACTCTTAACTTGGACAAAACAGACTTATGTCCATACCAGAGTTCAACTGGAGTTTTAGGAACTGATTTAGATGGAACTAAGTTAATTAAGTACGCCGCTGTTTCTATTGCATACCCCAAAAGGAAATGGGCAGGCTGGCATAGCTCATCATTAACCTAACCATTTCTAACAGAGTCCTATTTCTTCTCTCTGCTACACCATTCTGTTGAGGGGTTCCAGGTGCAGTCCACTGGGAGGTAATCTCTTGATCTGCTAGATACTGTAAGAACTCATTGCTGAGGTACTCACCACCACGATCAGATCGTAGTCTCTTTATGGTCTTGTTTAACTTGTTCTCTACCTCAGCCTTGAACTCCTTGAATTTCTCAAGGCATTCAGACTTATAGTGAAGCAGGTAAACGCGTCCATATCTAGAGTAGTCATCCATAAAGATGACAAAGTGTCTATGCCCACCATGGGCTTGTGTTGACATAGGTCCACACAGATCAGAGTGGATGAGGTCTAACAAGTCATTTGCTCGAGACTCTGTTGCCTTGAAAGGCCTGGTCGTCATCTTCCCCTCTATACAAGACTCACAAATTCTATATGGGACTACTTGGATTGGATCCATAATTCCACAATCAATGAGTTTCTTGATTCTTTTAAAATTGACATGACCGAGTCTCAAGTGCCAAAGTTATGTTATATCCTCACTTGAAGAAAATTTTCTTTTTTTTTGTTGGTTAGACAAATTATATGCCTCTTTCACTGTTGGTTTGTTTGAACATGTAATAACATAAAGAGAATCTTTCAGTAACCCATGACAGATAACAACGTTATTTCTCATGATAGAAACATCTCTACCAAAAATAACAGAAAATCCATCATCAAAAAGTTTGGAAACTGAAACCAAGTTTCGCCGAAAAGTCGGCACAAACAAAACATCTCTTAGTGTTAAAACATTATTGCCAAAACATAAAGTAACATCTCCAATTGCTGCAGCAGAGACTCTAGCAGCATTTCCCATGGAGATGGTAACCTCGCCATCTTCAAGCTATCTAGTCAGCTCGAACCCCTGTATAGAGTAACAAACATGATCAGTAACTCCAGTATCTACTATCCACGAATGGATAGAAACTGATGCGAAACATGTTTCAATAACTAGTGCAGAAGATGACATACCTTATCCCTTTGTGACAAACACCGGACAATTTACTTTACAGTGACCCTTCCTTTTGCATACTGAACAAGACCTTCTTTTGTAAACTTTGCCTTAAATCTTTCTATAGAACCATCACTAGTCGAATTCATCATGCTCACATCCTCTACACTCGAAAGTGGAAAGTGATAGTCAAGCATAACAGTAGACAAGGAGTCATTGATCTGTTGAGCAGCCTCCAAGAAACTGATCAACTGATCCAGAGTGAACACCTTGTCTTCGACTATGGAAGTGAAGTCATAGAAAGACTCTGGAAGGGAGTCGTATATGACATCAGTGAATAACTGATCATTCATATTTCCACAATTTAAGATATAGAATCTTCTGAGGTGATCCATGTGCAGCACATGCTCCCTAACTTTACCACCCTGTGCCAGCTTACAGTTCACAATTCTCATTATGAACTCGGCACTGGCAGTCTGTCCAAGCCTACCATAAGTCATAATCAGGTCTCTCCAAATCTCAACAGCGTCAGTACAATACTGATACTTGAGCTGGAGCTCCTCAATCATGGATGACCTGAGCATTGATAATAACTTATTGTTGTTCGTCATCCATTTTTCAAAAGAGCTCCTAGAGGAATCTGATGACTCAATGAAAGGTACAGCTGGACGAGGCACAAGTAACACAAATACAGTCTGTGTAGCAAACAAGCATCGCTTCATGAGCCATTTCTATTCCAAGAAATTAGAACCCTTCAAGGGATTTTGTGCCAAAATACGAATAATGATTGACATATCTGAAAATGAATAAATAAATAAATTAAGAACATACAACAGAACAATTGAAACAAATATGCATAATAACCTTTAGATAAAAACAATACAATTTGTTTCCTCCAATTGCCCAAGCTAATTCATCGCAAGCTACCCGAGTAGACGTTTACGATAAACGCTCAACCAGATCAAATGATCCTTTAATTTCTTAACATGTCAGGTATCCAATGACAAAAGAAATTAATATTGGAGATCTTAAGACCATGTTCACCTATCCGGAGCAGGGACATCACAACTGAGTTATACTCCATGCAAAATTTAAGCCAAAATAACCACCATCCTAACTCCGAATGTAAAAGGACTATTTAGCATACGTACTGGACCCATACCGCATGCCCTTTACATTCTTCGTTATCCCATTTAAATTAATCTTAGAGAGTTATGAAAGTTATCTCAATGCAAGCTACCCGAGTAGACGTTTGCATAGAGGCTCCCACATCTCATCTTAAAATAAATGTTTTATTTTGGAAACCTCATCGCATTAGAACTGGTAAGTTATCTCTAACGCAAGCTACCCGAGTAGTCATTTACGCTTCGAAACAGCTTACTTCCAATGAGAAGTCGTATTTGTGGAGGTCTAATGATTTTAGTTTTAAAAATAACCAAAACCCAGCTTAGTATTTTAATTCTAAAGGTTTCATGCGCACACATTATTTTATGTTGCCATAAATTATGTCATAACTAAAATTCCATCATAAATTAATATGAATCGTGGAATTTATAGACATAATTTAAAACATAAAATAAATCACATAAGACATGCTAAAAAATTTAAATAATTGCAACATGCTTATTAAGTAAATAATTTAAGCAAATAGGCATGCTTTCCTATTATTAACTAGTGTGCACATTATAAATCACATCATACGAGAAAAACAATTAAATAAACAAATAAAGATTTCTCATGGCCCCTCAGATGCGATTACAAATTAAATCCTATCTATTACAAGGCTTTAATTTAATTACAGATTTTCATGTTGGGCTCCCAGTCTTAATCTGAGTCTGCAATACTTGGGCTGAAATTAGGATTTCAGAGATTCAGGCTGCCATCGGGTGAACGGGCCCATATCAAACCCTAGCAGCGAAACCCTAGTATTAAACTAGGGTTTCGGCCGCTGATTTTTAGCTCCGCTGCCGTCGACATCCAGCCGCCGCCTGCGGCTGGCTCGCACTGCCAGGAGGTCGCCGCCATCCCAGCTGCACGTCGCCGTCGTCGTCGTCGTCGGCCATCCATGCAGCGAGAAAGCTGGCCGAGCAGATGCGACACGCGCAGGGCGCGGCCAAGCCGTGCACGCCGCCGCCTGCTGCTCCCCTCCGTCCACTGCACGGGCCCGACGGCCGGCCGCTGCCTGCGGCCAGGCTGAACGCGCGCGCGCGGGGGAAACGCAGCCCAGCCGCGCTCGGCCAAAACCCTAGACCCTAAACCCCAGCCGCGCGGTGTGCCACCGCCATCGGCTCCCACGATGTTGTGTTCTTCGTTCTTCAATTCTCGTCCTTCTACCGGATCCAATTTTACAGATTTGAAAAAAATACAATACAAAGTAGATCTAAATTTATTACAATGATTTTCACTACAAATCTAACCACGGATTTTCTCATGGTGAAAAACAGATCCAAAAACGAGAAGGCCACGAGAACAAAAACATATACAACAATTTAAATCCTTCCATGAACATACAAATTTATTTAATTAAATTTATCAAGGATAGAGCCTAAGAACTGGAACCTGGCTCTGATACCAGTTGTAGGATTCGATTCTACGACTAACTACATTAGCTGTTATTTAATTCGAAGGACCGTTCTTAGGATATCAAGAACAAATTCAATTAAATAAACCATGCACCCAATTCATGCTTCTACAATAATTAATTGCATGGGATGGATTCAAAAGAATACCTGATCTTCAATCTAGATCGGAGGATGAACGATGAAGTTAAATATGAAGCGGAATGGAACGCTACTTTGATTGTGTTCCTACAGATTTGATCTTCTGATCTGTTTCTTTGCTCCTTGGAAATCTGGTGAGGATTATCTACCAAGTTGAATCAGGAAGCCGGAGGATTCGATCAGAAAAACCCTCCCTCCGATCGCCGCCGATCTCTATCTCTCTTAATTTAATATTCTGATTTGAATATTAAATTGTATACTGTGGTGGCTACATCTGATCTAAGAGAGAAATCCTTTATATAGTGTTAGGGTTTTGAGAAACCCTAACCCTAATAGGCTTGAGCAGTTTGTGGGCCAGACCAGGGATCAAATGCAAATAATAAAGTGGGCCCTCTTTATTAATTAATCCTTCCTTGTTCAACCCAGAACATAATTAATTAATAAAATATTATTTTAACCTTCACCACGATAACAATGCTGACTCGCCCCTTTATTACCACGTTATTAGGAACGGGTTGCATTAAACTAACATGATCCACATATTTAAGATTTTAGACATTCATTAATTGATTTGGTTTATGACAATCAACCACAATTAATTAATTTCTTATTTCCTGATTAATATCACTCACTCCTTTTCTCTTATGCTTGAACAAATCATTCAGCCTGCAGGACTTAGCATAAAGAACCTTGTGAGTTCATCAGGGAATGTCACCATCTTGAAACGGATATGCTTACCTATACATCCATCCTAAGCAGACCCCACATAAATTGCCAACACCCAAAGTGCAGGTATAAGAGTACATGTAAGACTCGCCACCATAGCAGATCAAAGTGTGGTCAATCTGTATGTGCCCCTCATCCTTTAGTAAGATTAAAGATCATAGGAAGTATGTTAGGGATCTGGCTCATTCATATGTCAATGAGAATGGCACATCCCACTCTTGATCCCATCAATACATAAACATGTACCGACACATCAAGTAGCTAGGATAAGCCCACTTATGAACCGATGTGTTGCAGCTTAAACCAACAGCCTATCCAGGGACTGTTTCAGCTGTGATACTGTTTATATCTCGCTAGGTCAAACAAACCATATGATCCTCTGTGATCTCCTACACACCATATGGTCATCCCTATCAATGAGATAAAAGGATATTATAGTTTGTCGTATGTTCACATTTATCAGAAAGCAAGAATTGTTGATGCAACACATAAATGAAGGCCAATATACAAAACACTTAATCATTTATGCTTTCAGTATACAATCCCAACACGTTCATCTTTCTAAATGACAGTGCCCTGTGACACAAAAGGAGAAAGACGAGATGAGTTTTGTGCCATATGCTTCAGCGGTAGGCAATCTCATCTATGCAATGTTATGTCGTTGGCATGGTAGTAAGTTATAGGTCTAACTTGGGACATGTATTTGAAGATAACTAGAAATTTCTGCTCTTTTATTAAAGTGAGGATCTATGCCTTGTGGGTTACAGAGATTATGATTTCCAGGTGGATGAGGATGTAAATAAATCGACCTCGTGTTATGCATTCACCTTGGGTGGTGGGGTTGTATATTTGAGGAGCGCAAAGCAGAAATGCGTTGCGGATTCCACCATGTATATTTGAGGAGCGCAAAGCAGAAATGCATACCTCTTAGAGTTAGACGTAATTCCTAGTATGCCTAAGACTATCAAAGTCTTCTGTGATGATGCTGGTACAATAGCAAACTCGAAAGAACCATCACAAGGCGAGTAAATTCATCAATATAAAGTACCACATCATAAATGAAATCGTATAGAGGGGAGATGTGTAGATTGAGAAGATTAACACGAGAGACAACCTAGCTGATCCATTCACAAAGTGCTTACCACAAAAAGCTTACGTCGGACATGTTTGTAGGCTAGGATACCACTGATTGTGGTTGATGTAATAACTAGTCTAGGTAGAAACACTATATACTCTAGTGGGCGGATTTAGCGCATTGAGTAAATGTGGGAGATTGTTGGGTTTTGTATACTAAATGCATTTATTCCAGTGCGTATACATTTGACTTATCTCATATCTATTAACAAACATACTTGCGGGAACAATGGAATCCTCTTATCTCGTTGATAAGGAGATCATACGGCGTGTAGGAGATCGCAAAAGATCGTATGAATCATTTAACCTAGAGAGACATAAAATATTGTAATCATAGTTTAGACAGCGTTGAGGATTAGTATGCTGATATAGGCTGCAACATAGTCGAAAAGAAGTGAATTGTCTTGATCACTTGATATAATGGTACCTGCGTAATGGAGATCCCGGTGGGCTGCAAGAAGAAGATTAATTTCAAGTTTTTAATTTAGTTTTTAAATTAATTTTAAACTTTTGTTTATTTCCTTGTACATGTTTTGTTTCTTTTTATTACAAAGATATTGAGATATAATTGTTGTATATCTTGATAGATTTGATATGCTTTTAGATTTATTTTCCTAATTGGATTAGGTTTGAGTTGCCTATATAAAGTTCTTGTTTGGACAATTTATTTAGTTTTCAGTTTCATAAAATTTGTGAGATTATCTTCTTAATATTTCTTTGAAGGCTCATGAATTCTAAATCCTAGAATACCAAATTCGTCTAATCAGACAGAATCCCCTAGTCGTTTGTGGTATATTCATTATATCTATTTTTCTTGAGGCTTGTTGCTTTTTAGGTCATAGGGGTTTGTTTTTGTTTGGAAATTAATCACATAAGCATGCTTGGAAAGCTGTAAATAATAAAAGCGATAAATCATGCTTTTCCTATTACGTACACATGCTTAATTGCGCACATAAATAAATCACATATCATAAGAGGACAATTAAGACAAACAAAAATTCCTCTTGTTCCCACAAAAATAGAAAAATAAATTCTATCTATTACAATTTGAATTTGAATCTAATTTGGATAATTCCAAATCTTTTCAAATCCTCAAGGGCCTCCAAATCTTGATTCACCAAATCTTTTGGGATTTAGGCCTTTGTGATCTGATGATTTGCCCTAACCCTAATGCAAACCCTAGGGATTACACAGGATTGCACAAACCACCAAAACCACAAGCCATCACAATGGGACAGCATCAGCCGACGACGACCGCCTCCGCCGCCAGCCGACCGCCGCCTGCCGCCAGCGCCGGACCGCCCCCGCCGCGTGCTCGCCCAGCGGGCTCGCGCGCGCGCGCACCGCGCGCCGCCGTACTGTCTCACGCGCGCGCAGGCCGTGCACCGTGCGCGCGCTGCACGCCCCGGCTGCGCGCCGCCGTACTGCCTCACGCGCGCGCAGGCCGTGCACCGTGCGCGCGCTGCACGCCCCGGCCGCGCGCCTGCCGCTCCGCGTGCCACCGTCCGCCGTCGTCCTTCGTCGGCTCCATCTTCGTTCTTCGTCCTCGACCCGTCCAATTACATAATTTGAAAAATTACATAAAATCTATTCTCTTACAATTTTTCAAATCTACACTAATCACGGATTTTCTCGTGATTTTACAAAAATAATTCAGCCCTACACGGATAAACCACTGCGGGCTGAATCACACGGGTTGCCATGGGGAACAAAAACCATCCACAATAATAAATTAATACTTACATGCATATCGAATTTAATTATACACAAAAGAGCCATAAATCAAGATCCTGGCTCTGATACCAATTGTACGGTTTTCCCGTGAACTGAATCTCCAAAACCAAACTGAACTGGATCAATTTATGGATATTGTGCATAATTAAATACAAGATAAAACCTAGCATGCTCCTATGAATTTAATACTCAGATTTGTGGATTGAGAGATTACCGTAACTCCGTCGAGTCTGATCCGATCTTTTGAGTTTGAATTTCCAACTTCAATTCAACCATGCAATTCAATTTTATCTGCAGAAGTAGAAATTAGCAATCTAATTTCTAGATAAATTCAAAATAAAGAAAGAAAAGAAAGAGGATTTCTGTTCTCCTGATCAGGTCTTCAGATCTGTATCCCAATGTTGTTCAGATCTACTACTGGTGAGGACTCCGTAGATCTGTGGTTTGAGCAGGACCAGAATCGAAATTCTCCTCCCTTTCCCTCAAAATCGGCGCCCACTATCTCTCTTTCTAGGTTTAGGGTTTTTCAACTGTGTTACAACTTATGAGAGAGAGCTGTCTATTTATAGACCTAGGGTTGTGAACCCTAATGGGCTCTTGGGCTCAATTCAGCATATTTATTTGTGCCAGACCTGGGACCTAATGCAAATAATAAATTGGGCCTATAAATTAATTAATTCCCATGTCCACAACCCAGGACACAATTAATTATTTAATATTAATTCTTTTTCACCACAGAATTAATACTGACCTACCCCTTTATTACCACGTTAAGAGAACGGGCTGCATTAATTGAGAATCCCCATATTTAAGGTTACCGGACATTCATTAATTAATCGGAGCCTCTGACAAGCTCTAACTACAATTAATTATATCTTATTATTCCTGAGTAGTACCACTCAAACCTTATCACTCGTGCCTGAACTTAATCAGCCTGCAGAACTTTTGCACGATGAATGTTATTGAGCTCCTCAGGGAATGTCCCCATCCTATTACTCGGATATGGTTACCTAAACCCAGTCTCAGGCGGTACTACACGAACTGCTGTTACCCAAGATGCGGATATACGAGCACGTTACTTAGGCTCTCCACCATGGCAAGTCAAAGCAACAGTCAACCCGTGCAAACCCCTGAACCTTCGTTAGGGTTTGGACTCAATCAATATAACGAGATCTTGTATTCACTGATGTCAGACAGACGAATACATCTCACTGCGGTCCATCAATACGCCACCCCTGCGTACCAGCATGTCAAGTAACCAAGACAGATTACTTATTCCGACAATGTCGCAGCCATCCGGACAGACGTATCCTCATACGCTGTCTCGGCTGTGATCAGGTTTATGTCTCACTAGGTCAAGTGATCATGCTGTCTTCTGCGATCTACAACACGCCGTATGATCGTCCATATCGGTGAGACAAGAGGATACCATTGTTCATACATGTAAGATTGTTAAGAGATAGGACAAATAAACCGTTGTATACTCATTATAATAAATGCTTTCAGTATACAAAACCCATCAGCCTCATCACGATCATTAGCATCACCGGCCTGGTCAGCAGTCTGGTCACCTGCTGAGTGCGCTTGGATTGGATTACAATCACTCAAAGACTTAGTTGGGTCAATCTTCAAATTTTCAAAAGAATTCAAGATCGATTGACCATGGATATCATTAGCCTCATGATTGTTATCCTCTTTTTCTCTCATAACTCTGCGCACTAAGGTAGACTCATCAAAAATAACATTGCATGTTATTTCCACAACTTGAGTCATCTTGTTTAACACTATATAACCTTTGTAAGATGGGTGTCCATATCCAAGAACACACCTTCATCAGACTTAGGCGGAAAAGTGTTAAGCTTCGACTTCCCATTGTTGTGAATATAACATGTCGAACCAAAAGCACGAAGATGAGTAATAGAAGGCTTACAACCATTGTACACTTCATAAGGAGTCTTATTGAATCTGCCATTGATTGCGCTCCTATTTTTTATATAGCAAGCTGTCATGACTGCTTTGCCTCAATATTTTCCACTTAGACCAGAATTGGCTAGCATTGACCGCACTGCTTCCTTCAAGGTCCTATTCCTTCTTTCTGCTAGACCATTATGCTGGGGAGTCTTAGCAGTGGATTTCTCATGCCCGATACCAGCTTCGGTGCAAAAATCCACCAAAATCTCATTGCAGAACTCAGTCCCGTTATCAGACCTAATCCTCTTAACGGTAACCTCTTTGCTATTCTGCTCTTTGAGGATCAGCTCTGTTAGAATGAGCTTAACTTTCGTCTTTGGTTCTCAGCAAACGAACCCATGTATACCTGGAAAAATCATCAACAACCACAAGTGTATAAACCTTTTTACTTATAGTGGCTGGAGTGACTGGTCCAAATAAATCCATGTGCGAGAGCTCTAGGATTCTCTCTGAAGTGGCCTTCTCCGGGTTTGATATGAAGGATGCCTTGGTCTGCTTCCCTTGCTGGCAAGCTTTGTACACACCATCCTTTCGGAAAGTCTCAGCAAGCAATCATTCTACAAGATTGTGCTTGGCTAGGTGGTTGATGGTCTTGAAATTCAGGTGGGTCAACCTCTTATGCCATAGCCAATTAGTTTCTTCCCTGTTCAATGCTACAAAACAAGAATGTTGCTGGCCACTTTGCCAATCAACAATATATAGGCCACCCTTGCGGATGCCCCTAAGCTTTACTTCACCTGTAGCATTGTCAGCAATTGAACAACCAGTATTAATGAAAGAAACGATGTACTCATTTTTACATAGATGCCTTATGCTTAGCAGGTCGTGTTTTAGATTGGAGACGAGTGCAACATTGATAATCATTAGTCCATTTCGCTCTATGCATCCTCTCCCAATCACTCTGCCTTTGCTGTTGTCACCAAACATGACTGCGGGGCCATAGACTCTTTGAATATCTGAGAACAACTCTTCATCCCCCGTCATGTGCGCTGAACAGCCTTTATCTAGGATCCACTCATTTGACATATTTGATGTCTTAGCTCTTGGATCCTGTTCCTGCAAAACAATCAACACGTTGATTTAGGTACCCGCTTAGCATCGGAACCCACATCTTGGTGATTTTTAAGACTTTCTTCTTGATATCACCCTTCACACCCTTCTCGACCTTTGGATAAGCATGCTTTGCATAATTAAATCTAGGTGGAGTTGTGTGCTTAGCCTTCCTAGTCCTTTGAAATAGAAATTTATTGGACTCAGGCCTCACATAGGTATACCTCCTATGTGGTGTGTTCGTAGAGTACTTGTTGGGATTATATACTGAAAGCATATATGATTAAGTATTTTGTACACTGGTCTTCATATATGTTGCCGCAACAATACTCGCTGTCTGATAGAACAAACATACAACGAACCATAATATCATATTATCTCGCCTATAGGGATGATCATATGGTGTGTAGGAGATCACAGAGGATCATATGAATCATTTGACCTAGCGAGATATAAACAGTATCACAGCTGAGACGGTCCCTGGATAGGCTGTCGGTCTAAGCTGCGGCACATCGGTTCATAAGTGGACTTATCCTAGCTACTTGATGTGTCGGTACATGGTTATGTATTGATGGGATCAACAGTGGGATGTGCCATTCTCATTGACATATGAATGAGCCAGATCCCTAACATACTTCCTATGATCTTAAACCTAACTGAAGGATAAGGGGCACACACAGATTGACCACACTTTGATTTACCATGGTGGCGAGTCTTACATGTACTCTTATACCCGTATTTTGGGTGTTGGCAATTTGTGTGTGGCCTGCTTAGTCTGGACGTTTAGGTAAGCATATCCATTTCAGGATGGTGACATTCCCTGAGGAGCTCACAAGGTTCATTATGCTAAATCCTGCAGGTTGAATTATTTAATTCAGGCATAAGTGAAAAGGGGTGAGTGGCATTACTCAGGAAATAAGATATTAATTAATTGTGGTTGATTGTCATAAGCCAAATTAATTAATGAATGTCTAAAACCTTAAATATATGGATCATGTTAGTTTGGTGCAACTCGTTCCTAATAATGTGGTAATAAAGGGGCGAGTCAGCATTGTTACCGTGGTGAAGGTTAAAACAATGTTTTATTAATTAATTATGTTCTGGGTTGAACAAGGAAGGATTAATTAATAAAGAGGGCCCACTTTATTATTTGCATATGATCCCTGGTCTGGCCCATTAATTGCTCACAGCCCATTAGGGTTAGGGTTTCTCAAAACCCTAACACTATATATAGGCCTTCTCTCTATCAGATCATCGAGTTGTGATAACTAGGGTTTTCAGTATATTGAAAATAGGGAGAGACGGCGGCGGCTATACGGTGGGAGGAACTGATCGATTCCTCCAGATCTCGGATTCAACTTGGTAGATAATTCTCACCAGATTTCCAAGGAGCAAGGGAACAGATCAGAAGATCAGATCTGTAGGAACAACTATCCATCGCCGGCGTTCTATCTCAGATCAAAGGTTATTTCATCTTTGTTGGCTCCGATCTAGATCTGTAGATCAAACGGTGAAATCAGGTATTCTCTAATCCATCCTCTGCAATTAATTTTGTAGGAGCATGCATAGGTTCGCATGATTTGTTTAATTGAAATTTATTCCGGGTACCCTAAGAACGATCCTTGGCAAGAAATTCTTTAATGGCAACTCGTGTTGTCCAACGTAGACTCAAACCCTACAGTACTGTGGTCTTACAGCATGGTATGCTACCTGCTTGCCCTCAGTAAAGGAAGGATATGCTATCCTAGCATTTGAAATATAATGCTCAACATTCCTCCTTGGCACTGCTGAGTGTGATCTAGCAGACATCTTCTGGGTACTATGCTTAGATCCAGCAGATGTATGTTTAGCAGAAACTTTCTGAGTACTCTGCTGAGATCTAGCAATGGCATGCCTAGCAGGCATCCTCTGGATATTCTGCTGAGGTCCAGCAAAAGCATGCTTGCTATGCCAATCTGTCTGCTTAGCAGTTGATGACTCAGCAATTGCCTTTCTTTTACCTTTGTCAGCATTGACTTTTCCAGCAGAGACGAATAAAATCTTTTCTGCTTAGAAAATTCAGCATTCTTACTCCAGGCTTCCTTAGAGGATTTTGCTTCAACACCACCAAGGCGGAATCCTGATTTATCAGAATGTTTCCTTTGTTGGCTCACAATGGCACTAAGAATTGCTTTGCTGGATGTGTAAGCACAAATACATTCCTCTTTAGGCTTACTCTTTAAAGCTAGATTCTTTTTTCAATAATTTGAAAAATTTCAGAAAGCTTAGAGTAATCTGCTTTGAGTTTCAAAAACTCCTCGCTATCAGACCTTAGTCTTTCAACTTCCTCGGCCAAGGATGTAACTTTAAGTTTCAACGAGGTGTTTTCTCCTACAATTGCATTCTTTATCTCATACATCTTTGAAAAATCAATAGAAAGCTTGGTGAGATAATCATCCTCGAAATCTAAGATAGAATCCTCCGATTCATGCACGACTGTTGAACTAGAAATGCTAGTAGATTGTACCTTATTCGCATGGACTGCTAGAGCAGCCTCAGCATCCTGCTCAGCATCAGCATCCTCATCATCAATAATATCTTCCATCAAGACCAGCATGGCTTCCTCATCATCTTCCTCTGAGGAATAATACTCCTCTTCATTATCAGGAATGTCTAGCACTTCAGTCCTGGTCAGCAAAGCTCTGGTGACCGCTCGGACAGCTCTTCTCTGAAACCTGTGTTTGAGGCGCTCTCGTTCTTCCTGACTTACTCTTGGACATTCATACTTAAGATGATCTGGAGAATGACATTCAAAGCATGTCCTTGGTTTTCTCCCTGTGGAACGAGAGGTGATGAAGTAAGCTTGGCTTCCTTTGTTTTTTTTCTCAGCTTTGGCTTCCAGCATTAGCTTCTGAAGCTTTCGCATTTGCTCTTCTAGCTCACTGATCTTCAGATCTTCATGCTGCGAGCTAGAGGATGGAACTACCTCTTTTACTGGAGAGCTGGAGCAGATCTCTCATGAGTATGGAAGGGCTTCTTTGTCTTCCATTTCCCAGCATCTCTCTTCACAAAGAATGCTAGATCCTCCGGGGGTACAGCATTTGATGATGAAGTTTTCGCAGCAGCGGCTTCGTTCTTCTTTGATTGCTGTATAATAAATTCATGAGCTTTGAGTTGAGCAAATACCTCAGATGTGGACATTTGGCTAAGGTCTTTCTCGCTCAAGCTCATCATCTTCACGAACCAGTCCTCCTGTGGAAAGAGCTTTGAGATGATCTTAATATTCATCTCTCCATTAGCATATGTCTTGCCCAGATTCCGGAGCTCTCCGACAATGGTGTTGAATCTTTCTTCCATTGCTTGGATGGTTTCTCCTGCATGCATAGAGAAAGATTCATACTTATCAATAGCTACCTGGAGCTTGTTGCGCTTCATCTGGTCGATCTCCTGGGAAGATTCGCAAACATAATCCCACATTTGCTTGGCCGTATTAAAGTCTAATGCTTTGTCTGCCATTAACGACAGCAAGGAGTCAAGGATAAACTTCTTTGCTAAGTGCTCCAACTGAGCTCTCTTCCTGTCCTCCGTTGTATATTCATCAAACTTTTTCTCGATCATCTATGGAGGTCTCGATTGACCTTCAGCTATTGGACCGATGAAGGGGTTGACCTTTAGCTACTGGACCGACGAAGGGGTTGACCTTCATAATCCTTATGGGACCTTTGGTGAGAATATCCACCATCTCTGGATGTATGCTCTGGAGCTGGATAGTGGCCATCTTCTGCCATGAATTGAACTTTTCTTTGGTATACTTTGGCAAAGTATGATTCATCTTAACAAGTTTAGAGTTCCTGAGCTAGACCAACAAAGGAACAAAATAGCAGTGCAAGGAAAGAACACAGATCTGGTCTAAAAGCAACTCAGAAGTAGTCGGTCGTTCGACCTACCGCTCTGATACCACTTGTTGGTCCCAGATCAGAGTCGTCGTGGTGAATAGCAAAAAGTAAACACACGAATGCAGCGGAAGATTAAAGATTATTTGCACTAAAGTTCTTGTCAAAATGTTTAGCTCAAGGTTGTTCCTAGGGTTTCTACAGATAGATGCTCTAACAACCGTCGTTGCTAGGTTTCAAATCACCACAATCAAACAGTAAGTAATAAAACAGTAAAGAACACATTAGATTTATAGTGGTTCGATATTAAAGATCTACGTCCACTCCTAAGTCGTATCATTGAGGATTTCACGAAAAAGATATTTGAAGTACAAGGAGTCGCCTATATCTTGTAGCAGGTAGTGAGCTTTCGACCTAGCCACTACAAAGCTATCCTCCGATGCTTCAATCTCTTCGGTCTGCAGCTATGGCCAAGTCAAGGGCGCACCTTCGTAAAACTTGTCCTTCGCTGTAATGGAGGTTTTATAGTTCTCTCCTGAACTTTGTCTGGTTTTGGCAATAGCCCATCGGAGTTAATCCTTTTTCAGAGATGTGACTGTTGGATGCTTCCATCTATGGAAGGTATCCCAATGATTGAATTCTTGAACAAAGTCAAGGAATATCATCAAGATAGTGTCAGATATTCAATGGGGGACACTATGGTTGTTGAGAGCTTTGAATACTTCTCTTTAAGAGGGCTCTCAACTGACTATTCTCTCACTTTTTGTTTGTCGAAGGAATCTCACAGTGAATGACTTTTTGAATGTAGTTGAGGTTCCTTAGTTCGTGAGTAATGGAAGCAGTAGTAGTAGTTCGAGTAGTGTGTCTCTCTCTGTTGGACTTCTCTTTTATATCTGGAGATTCAAACTTTGAATCTCCAGACCCGTTAAACACAATGGTCTTCTCCGTCCAAAATGGTTTACTTGCTTTTTCTTCCTTTCCGGCATGGTACAGTACCTTTTTACCTACTTCGGGTAAGGCTTTCGTCCTTTGTTGTACCTTCTGTCAGAACGGGCGACTTTAGCAAGTGTTTGCTAAGTATATCCTTGCTTAGCGTTCTATCAGAAAATGCTAGAAATACTCTGCTAAGCCTCTTGATTGCTGAGCTCTTCTTAGCAATCTGCTAAGTCTTTTGGTTGCCGAGCTCTTCTAGCAATCTTCTAAGTACTAGCGAATGCTGACCATTCAGCATTCTGCTATAACTTGGTATCTTGGCTTCTGATTGCTATAGCTTCTAGCAATCTCTTCCGTAGCAGCGAATGTTGACTCCTTCAGCATTTTGCTATCTTCAATCTGCTGACTGCTAAGGGAATGCTCCTAGTAGTCTCTTCTTTTCATCATATGATTGCTAGAACCTTGCAATCACTCTTCTTAGCACATGACTACTTTCTTCCTTAACAGTCATCCTTGTTTGCTGACTTCTCTAGTAGCTACCATCTGCTGAGAATACTTCTAGCAATCTAATCTATTACAACTCGATATTTTTCCTAAACAGGACATTACACGTGAGTTGCTAGACTATTCTAGACTTCAGCGATGATCGACCAAACTACTAAGGCTTTGATTCAACAAAACCTTTTACAATATGATCCTAATGGAGGAATTCGTGAATAATTCCCAACAATATAAATAGCACATTCTCTTCTCAGGTTTCATAAATCACAACAACTGAAACCCTCCGAGGAGAGAGCAAGGGGGCGGCACCAATCGCTGGAAAAAGGGGGAGAAATTCAACTCTTTCATGTGTAGTGCAATCCTATGGAGTCCTCAACAATAGGAGGATTGGAAAAGCAAAGGTATACATATCTGAAGATCTGATCTAGAGAATACTTGAGTTTTGTTCTTTCATTCAATTTGAGTTTTGAATTAAATTTCAATATATTTAATTCTTCTTCCGCAGATTTGAATTCTACGCATTGTGGAATCAAATTCGGATTCAATACAATTTAGATCAAGACTCTACAGATTCAAAGGTAACCTTATATCCATCGCCTTAAATTCGTAGGAGCATGCATAGGATTTTTTATCGTATGTTAATTATTTTTATATCCATGAATAGTCCAGGTTAATGGATTTGTAATTCGGTTCACATCATTAATCCCTACAAGCATATGGACTAATTTACTTGTATATCTTTTAAGGACGTACAAGGTCAAGAGTTGGACTTCGAATGAAGATTTACTATGTGAGTCTTGGTGAGCTATGTGACTCCATGATTATTGTCTGAGAGTGTGAAACTTGCAGTGTGGGTTTTTTGTCGAAGTGTGGAGAAAAGAAGGTGAAGAAAATAAAAGAAATAAATGTCATGTTTTAACTAAAAGAGTTGCTAGAACAGATAGGTTAGTTGGAGAGTTGCACCTGGACCTATCTGATTGGATGAGTGATGGTTTAGTTAAAGAGTTGTTATTCACCTCGTTCAGCTCGTGTGTTTCATTCATTCTATATCTGGTTTTCAAAGTTAGAGAGAGAGAGAGAGAGAGAGATTTCTGCAATTTTTAGAGTTCGTATCCTAGTCATAGATCATCAATAAACTTCATGCTCATGACCTTCTGTGAATGAAGATCTTACGATTTCAGCGCATTTCTAGGTTTGAGCACTTCCTTCTAGGGTCGTGTACGAGGATAGGACCTTCTCCTTTGATCTTAGAGCAGGTGGTCCTGAGGTAGAAGGAGATCGAGACCTTGACTGGGCGCTGGAGCCTGTACCTCATATGTCGGGGATCTATTGTGGTCGTCGTTTCGAAGCCATTGAGCCTGTTTAGACGTGTTATTTCGGGTCGTTGCCATTTTTAATGGGCCTGGACCTGACTTTTCTAGCCCAACCATTTTTGGGCCCAACAATAGCCCCTTCGGGCTTGGGGTCGAGTGATCTAGAGAGATCACAAGGTCAAATAGTTTGGTCATACCCTTTACATGCAAGTGCCCAAAGCGCGGAAGTTCCGAGCTCCTCGTGAGGAGGCATCGGGAGCCCAGGAGGGGTCTTCGTAAGGTCCCTATCTCTTTTGGAAGGTCAGTTACCCGGAGGTGAACTCGATAATTGTAAGATCCCTCTTGGGGAATTTTACATGGAGGTGCAAGTAGCCCCGTGGGGCTGCCTTGCGGGCTCGATTCGTGGGTCCGAAACCATGAGTTAGATGGGGGATGTCCCGTAGGACCTCCCACTTTATGGGAGCCAAGCTCTCATGTATAGCGCTCTGTGCGTCCCCGTGGGGAACTTATTGCGGGAAGTTTTCTGTTTGTTTTCGATAGATTGTAGGATCCGTGGGTACCTTAGGAGGTAAGGGACCTCAGAGAGGTTTGGGGTCTTACAGGATCCATATTTCGTCGGATCGTGCAAGGCGGATCCCGGGTTAAATCTTTCAAAATTCGTGCGCGGGAACGGTTTGTTTATTCTGCCACATTGCAATGGCGTAACCATAATTATGCAGGAGTTTAGGGGCAGTTTTGCAAGCCGCTTGGGAGGCGAACCGTCGCTTGCAAAAATATGTCACATCACCCCTCTCCTCATAGCTTGCTCGAGCCTCCACTTTCTTCCCCCGGGCATTTTTTGCGGCGATTGCAATCCTTTCCCTGCAATTGATTTTCCGTCCTAAGGTTAGTAGCCTTTAATCCCATGCGATCATCTTAAGTTATTCTTTGTAAGTGCTTGCTCTTGTGTTCGCCTTGGTAGTAGGGTTCGTGCATTTGGTTTTTGGGGGGTTTTAGTTTCAATATCTTTGTCGTCCGATTCTCAGAATATGGGTAGTAGTTCCCCTACTCATGAATATGAATCTTCGTCTGTCAACCCATCGTCCTCAAAGGAGGTGGGTTCCCTATCCCTGGGTAGGAGTCTTCCAGAAATTGGTCAGGATGTAGACGTAGGTTCCCCCTCTAGGCAGCCCATAGTTGAGGTGTCATCTTCCTCTGGTGGGGAACCGCCGGTACAATCCGCTAGGTCTCGTACCCAAAAGTAGGTGAGACCGAAGACAGATCAGGTGAGGGATGCGGTTTCCTAAATTTCTATTGGTCAGTTGGTGGAGGTGTTAGCGGATTCGGCTAGGGTCCCTCCCGGTTACCAAGTTCCGTCGGTGGAGAAACGGTGTTTTGCACCGCCGAAGGGCTTTGTGACATTTTACTTGCCCATTTTAGAAAAGGGAGAGGATCTTTTGCTTCATCCCTTCTTCAGCAACGTGCTCAATTCCTATGGGTTGTATCCTTTTAACCTGTCGCTGGTAACCTGGTGTCATCTAGTGGGAACGTTCTTGATCTTTATGGATCAAGGACTTGGCCTGCCCTCCGTTTTTGAGTGGCATTATCTTTACCACCTCAACCCTTACCGACCGGGGTATTACTATGCTACTCGATGGACTGAAGAGAGGCCCCAATTGGTCACATATGCACCTGACAATTCCTCGAGGTGGTGGAGCCGATTGTTCTACTTGTACATGGATGCAAAGAATCCCGAGTTTACTCCGATCGAGCATGACATCTTGAGTCGGTTCTCGCTTCTTAGGCTATCTCTTGTTTCGTTTGGGGCTGAATTGAGTTTTAATGCAATGGGGTTGTCTTTGCAGGTTTGAAGAGGATTGAACTTACGAAGGTGGAGCTGCGGAGAGTGAATAAAGCATACGCAGCGGACGTGACTTCGTGGAAGGAACTGAGGGCCGGGAGGTGCATTTCTGCGAGCTGCATTCGGTACCCAGACGAGAGGATTTAGGATTCACCAGCAAAAATGAGAGGAGTTAAGTCGACCAGAGCTGCACTTGCGGAGGCATTGAAGGTGAAAGAAAGGGCAAAGGCGGAGGCAGGACAATCGGAGAGGAAGCGTCCTTCCTCGGGCAGACGGGCTGGTTCCCCTCCATCCAAAATAACGACGATCGAACACGAAGAGAGGCAGTCATTCGCTCGCAGCCAGGAGGAGTCCCGCAGGAAGGACGAGCGAGTGGTGACTCTGGTGGAAGACTACCGCGACCAGCATCATGAGAGAAGGAGGAGGGATAAAGAGGGCGCACACGAGGATTCCCATGACTGGGATGCCGACAAATCGAAGGTCCAGCCTCCTCCTCTCCCTCCCCTCCAGGGTTGTGCCGTCGAGGTGGAGGATTTTGTTTCGCGGGCTAGGCAGCCTTTCACTGGCTCTGCAGTTCCTCCGGACATATCTCTAGGACAAGCCTTCCAGAGTGTAGCCAGTGTGGACCCGAAGGTCTTGGAGGTGGGAATGAATCTCATAACTTTATAATCTTTTGTCGTGGGTTACTTCTTATTAATGGTATTGCGTTGCAAGGTGTGATGGACCTCCTGGAGTTCCACAAAGAGGTGGCTATCCACGTGGAGGATCAGGTGAAGGAGCTTGTTAGGGTCAAGACGGAGGGTCCTCGTGTTCGGGAGCTCGTGGAGAAGGTTCAAGGGTTGGAGGAGGAGCTGGCAAGTGCTCAGGAGGACCTACGCCGATGTCAGCTGGAGTTGGAGAAGGCTAAGAAGGGATCGTCCGAGCTGAAGAAGGAGTTCGATCGTGCCGCCGCGGAGGTTGATTCCCTTTGCGGAGAGATCTGCACCTTGAAGGCTCAGTTGGGGTCGGCACGAGACGAGCTCCAGGCTCGAGACATTAACTTCAGGCAGGAGCTGGGGGGACCTTGATGACGAGATTTTTGGGCTCAAATGGGGAGAGGGACTCGACTACTCCGCCATCATCATGTCTGAACACTTCAGCGAAACCTATGAGGTATGTCTTTTGTGTTAAAATTTGTCTTCTAGTATTCGGCTGAATTCTGTTGCTTTTGTAGATGATGGTGGGGCAAGCTATCGATGAGGTTCGTGGTCGTATCGCCCAGAAATTCACCGACCTGAACTTGGGCTTCTTGGATGAGCTAGAAGGAGGGGCTGATCGCAAGGAGCCGTCTCCCGAGCCTAAGGTGGATGACCAAGGAGAGCTTAACCGAACTCCTGCTGAGGAGACTCCCCGCCCGACCGCTAATGCCGATGAGTTGCACTGCGGGGAGCAACTTGGCCCACAGCCCGACTCCATCGAGCCCCCCAACTCTGCCGCTATCTGAATCTCTCTGAAAGCAAACTTTTATTTTTCGCTGAACTTTTTAAATGATCTTTGCGCTGGATGCTTGCCGAACTTGTTTACATTTTGTTGTTTTTATTTGATGTACGGATAGTGGCCACCCTTCGTCGGTAGGTGAAGAGGGGTGGTCTTTTATGTGAATGGATATTCACTGCCGCTACGGCATGCGTCTCGCTATATTTTTCATTCGCCTTTACTGCAATTGTGTTTGCCATAGGTAGAACAGGAGAGAGTTGTGAGTGTGAGCGATGCACGTGGCATCGCCCCTCCAACGCTCAAGACAGTATTGGATATTGAGAATTAAAGGAGGGAATGCAAAGTACATGCAAACGAAATGGTGCAAAACAAACGATGAGAAAATGGAGCTTATGTTGCAAAAATGAGCAATAGCATTTATTGAAGCGAAACGGATAATAACAAAGTGGCACTTATTGCGAAATAAAGTAGAAAAGACTGGTAATAAGATACAAGTGAAAATGAGGTGAAATGACAAATTGCAAACAAAGTAAAGCGAAGTAAATAAGGAAGAGCGTATATGTTAGGTCCCTCGTGAAGGACCCACGGATGACGCTAATGATAGTATCGCATCAGATGCTTGATGTTCCAGCTGTTGCATACGGGCCTCCCCTCTGGGTCTGCGAGGCTATAAGCCCCTCGTCCTGATATTCCGACGACTACGTATGGTCCTTCCCAGTGGGGAGCAAGTTTTCCCGCTTTGTCTTCCTTGGTGTTCTGGAACACCTTCCTTAATACCAGGTTGTCTTCGAGGAGGGTCCTCAACCGCAGTCTTTTGTTGAAGAATTTCTCCACCTGCTGCCGTCTTCGGGCCATCCGGGCGTAAGCCTCATCCCTTACTTTGTCAATTAATTCGCGGCTCATCATGAGGTCGTGATTATTGTTCTCAAGCCAGTAGAACTCAACTCTTGGACTTCCCAACCGCATCTCTATGGGGATTACGGCTTCCTCCCCGTAGGCCAGAGAGAACGGGGTAGCCCCAGTTGCTGTTCGTGGGGGTCCTTCTGTAGGACCATAGGACCCCAGACAATTCTTCTACCCACCGAGACTTGTGATCCTCCAACTTCTTTTTTAAGGTGTTGAGGAGGGTCTTATTGGTTGACTCTGTCAGACCGTTCGCCTCTGGGTACCTCGGAGTGGAGAATACGAGTTTGATCTTGAACTTATTGCAAAACGCTTTGATTTTGCTGCTCGTGAATTGTGCTTCAGTGTTTGTTCGTATCTCCCTTGGGACCACAAATCTGCATAAAATGTGCATCCACAGAAACTTTATGACTTCTACTTCTCTCGTACTCCTTAGAGCCTCGGCTTCTACCCACTTGGTGAAAAATTGGTAGCTATAAGGATGTATTCCTTTTTGGTCGTCCCTCTGGGTAGTTTGCCCACACTGTCCATTCCCCTGGACATGAAGGGCCAAGGGGTGATGGTTGCGTGTAGAGGTTCGGCGCTTACGTAGGAGGTGGCTTCGAACCTTTGACAGCGATCGCACCTCTTGGCAAATTACTGGGCGTCGTGGCGTAAGGTATGCCAGTAGAAACCGGCGGATATTATTTTATACGCTAGAGATCGTCCTCCGGAGTGGTTGCCGCAGTCTCCCTCATGTACCTCGTGTAAGGTTTGAGTTATTTCAGGTTCATCGATGCATCGGAGAAGGGGCCCCTCGAGGGACCTTCGGTACAGAGCCCCGTTAACAATAGAGTATCGAGCGGCCTATCGTTCTAGCCTTATGGCTTCATTTATGTCGGTTGGTTTGGTTCCACCTTGTATGAACGTGGATATGGGGGTAATCCAGGAAGATTCGGGATTCGCACTTATGGGCGTCACTTCCGCCCTGCTAGTGGCAATTGGTTGCTCGACCCATGTGATAGGAACCGGCTTTTTAACTGGGTCAGTGAGCGCGGTGGCTAGGCCGATCAGGGCGTCAGCCACGCGGTTCTCTTCTGAAGCTACATATTTGACATTGAAGGTGTCAAAGTATTCCCTAAGCAGCTTAACCTCTTCGTGATAACATAGTAGCCGGGGTTCCTTGACTTGGTATTCCCCATTGGTTTGGTTAACCACTAGCTGAGAATTGCTAAAGACTTCCAATCTCTTAGCCCCTAGCTCCTTGGCTAGGAGAGTTCCTCTGAGGAGGGCTTCGTATTCAGCTTTGTTGTTGGTTGCGTCAAAGGCTAACCGTACGGCTCTTTGAAAGATCTCTCCCCAAGGGCTGGTCAGGAGCAGCCCTGCTCCGTTGCTATTAATGTTGCTGGCCCCGTCTACGTACAGGACCCAGGGCTCTTCGAATCGAAACTCTTGATCCAAATGAGACACTTCCATTTCCGCCTGGGTATGGAGATTGCTGGTGAACTCCACCACGAAGTCTGCGAGTACTTGTGATTTGATTGTTGTCCTTGGTTCATACTCGATGCTGATGCCGTATCCCCCCAACTCTACGGCCCATTTGAGCAGACGACCAAACAAGCTTGGTTTTGAAAATACCGTACGAAGGGGATAGGCGGTCACTACTTTGATGGGGTGTACTTGAAGTAAGGCTTGACTTTCCGGGCCGAATTAACCAACGAGAGCACTAGCTTTTCCAAGGCGGTATACCTGGATTCTGGATCGAGGAGGGCTTTGCTAGCATAGTGGACGGGATGCTGTCTGGTCACTTCCTCACGCACGAGGACTGATCCCACGGCCTTTTCGCAGACCAATAGGTAATGCAAGAGCGTTTCTCCGATCTCCGGCTTGGACAGGACCGGGGGACTAGTCAGGTGGTGCTTCAGTTCTTCCAATGCCTTGGCACACTCATCAGTCCATTCGAATTTCTTTCCCTTCTTTAGGGTCTGGAGAAAGGACTGCGTCTTTTCAGAGTATTTGGCCACGAACCTGCTTAAGGCTGCAAGTCTGTCGGTGAGCCTTTGAACCTCCTTAGGGTTCCGGGGATGCGGGAGGAGATGAATTGCCTTGATTTGGCTTGGATCCGCCTCGATTCCTCTCTTCGTGACCAAATAGCTGAGGAATCCAAACGCGCACTTGGCGAGGTTGAGCTTCATGTTGAATTTCTCAAGGGTTTGGAAGGCCTCGCAGCTTGAAGGGATTTGATGAGCATATCGTCGATATAAACTTCCATAGTCTTCCCTATGAGGTGTTCGAACATCTTGTTGACGAGCCTTTGATATGTTAAACCGACATTCTTTAAACCGAAAGGCATCACCTTATAGCAGTAGATCCCTTTGTTGGTCATAAATTCTGTCTTCTCCTGGTCCTCAGGGTGCATCTGAATTTGGTTATATCTGGAGAAGGCGTCCATGAAACTCAAGAGCTCATGCCCCGCGATCGCGTTCATGATGCTATCAACATGGGGCAGAGGGTATGGATCTTTAAGGAAAGCTTTGTTAAGATTAGTGAAGTCAATGCACACTCGATTCTTGTCATTTTTCTTCTTTACCACCACCACATTGGCTAGCCATATGGGGTATTTGACTTCCCTCACCGACCCGATGCTGAGGAGTTTGTCGATCTCTTCATTTATAGTCTGGTTCTTTTTGGGAGCGAACCTCCGGCGCCTTTGCTGGATCGGTTTTTTGTGGGGGTCGACCTGTAGCCGGTGAGTCAATACTCTATGATCTATCCCGGTCATGTCTTTGTGCGACCAGGTGAAGACATGTAGCTGGGACAACAGGAATTGTAGGAGTTTTGTTCGTACTTTTGGAGCGAGTTCAGTACCTACGAAGGTAGTTCTCGTTGGATCGTGCTCGTTAAGAGGTACTTCTTCCAATTCTTCGGGTGGTGAGGTCCTAAGAGATTCTTTGATGTTGTTCACCGCTTTGAGGCTGGTGTAATAACACTCGCGAGAGGCTATTTGCTCTCCGTGGATTGTGTGTATCCCCCACCTCGTGGGAAATTTCACCACCTAGTGGTAGGGAGATGGGATGACCTGGAGCTCGTGAAACCAGGGTCGTCCAAGGATGGCATTGTAAGCCGAGGGGGCGTCAACGACCTAGAAAGTTAGATCCAAATTCTAACCTCCACACTACACAGGTAGTCGTACGTCCCCCAAGGTGTTCCTTTTTTGCCACTGAAACCCGTTAGTTGGGTTATGTTGCCTATCAACCTAGGTTCGAGGATGCCCATTTCTTTGAAGGCTTGATAGAAGAGCACGTTTCCTGAGCTACCGTTGTCCACTAGGATTCGGCGGACTCGACAATTGGACATAGGCAAGGAGATGACCAAGGCATCGTGGTGCGGATGATGGATTCCTAGTGACTCCTCGCTGGTGAATTCGATGACTTCGTGCTCTGGATTTTTCCGTGGAATCCCATCTACACTTCTGGCAGCTCGGCAGGCCCTCTTGGCTGAGCTGCGATTGATGCCACTTACCTCTGATCCCCCGGTGATGAAGTGGACGGTCTTTTCAGTAGTGGGGGAAGTAGGTGCCCTATCATCATCGGGCTTCTTCCCGAGATTCGACTATCCACAGGTCCATGTCTTCTTGCCTTTCAGAGACAGGTACTCCATTAGGAGGCCTTTCTTAAGGAGTTCCATCACTTCAATCCGGAGTGCTCAGCACTCCTTCGTGCGATGACCGTGGTCATTACGAAATTCACAGAACTTCTTGGTGTCTCGAGAAGCGGGATCTGTCGCCATTCGTGGTGGCCACCTTACAGCCCTAGGCATTTGCTTCAGCACATTGTTCACAAGGTCAGCGGGTGCAATGCTCAAGGTGTAGTCAGGAACGTAAGGGGTGGTGCTTCTCGGTGCCCGAGTGTATGGGTGTGGTCTAATATCCTTTTTATCACGGGAGTCGGACTTCTTGTCCCTTGTTGCCCGTCCAGAGGTGCGTAAGGCGCTCCTTCACGAGATTCGGTATGGTTCGTCTTCTTCCCACTTGATACGAGCCCCAACCTCTTTGAGCGCATCATCGAGGGTCTGACAAAGATACAAGGTTAGTTCCTTGTAGAGGTTAGAATCTACATCTAACGCTTTCCAGAAAGCCCCAATCGCGGTCGTGTGGGCGCAGTTGGGGATATTAACCAACTCCTTGTTGAAATGAGCCACGTACGACCGTAGAGGCTCCCGTGGTTTTTGGATGATAGCGTAAAGCTCATCGGGGTGTTTCTCCAGCTTCCTGCTACTTGCGTACTATCTTCGGAACAATTGGTGGAGTTCTGCGAAGGTGGAGATACACCCTCGCGGTAGGCTTACAAACCACTCTAACGCGGGTCCTGTCAGGCTGGACCCAAAATTCTTACACATGTATGCTTCGCGCTCCTTCGCTGGGATTGATGCCGCGAACATTTTTTGCTTGTAGATTGCGATGTGATTTTCTAGGTCCGTGGTGCCGTCGTATGTGATGAAGTTCGGTGGGACAAACCTCGTGGAGATTTCCATGTTTGCAATGCTAGGAGCGAACGGTGAGTCCGCGTAGCTTTCTCTCGCGATGTTTCTCTCCGACGGAGGCATGCCAGGGATAAGAGCCAAGAGAGACTCGAAGTAGAACAGGCGATTCTCGATCGCTCACATTATCGGGTCAGATGCGGGGTGTCTATCTTCTCTAGCCCCAGTTTGAAGTTCTCCCCCGGTGTTGGGAGGGACGTGCTGACCTCGTCCACTGAGGTTGTGCTCTAACTCCACGTTCAGGTTTTAGGGGGTCACCAGTGGGCGATGTGTGGAGCTCTCGGGGGCTATGACCCATGGTTGAGGGTTGACAACGGGTCTCGCGGCCCGAAGGCGTTGGTTTTCTTCGAGCACTTCATGGTGTGCCCTCATCATTTGCTCCATCAGGAGGTTAACTCGGGCAATCTCCTGTTGTGCGTCACGAACTTGGTTCATTTGCTGGGCCACGGTGGGGTCGCTCATGGTAGATAGATGCGGTGGTGGAAAACTCAACGCCAGTTGCGTCGTGCGGTTCTGCTCCATCCCCAGCAGGAGATTCTGGATTGCATTCGCTCGTGGCTCTGGAGCCTGTTCTTGTGGATTTTCAGAGTCAGAGCTTATCTCCGGCACGTGTTCTTCGGCCATATCCTGCAAAACGAACAAGGTTACGTTCCAAAGGCCCCACGGTGGGCGCCAAACTGTTGAGGTTCGATTTGTGATAAGATTGGGACCCTTGGAACTTATTATAATCGAATTAAAATACAACCGACGATGAACAAAATGAACTCTTTCACGGAGTCAGTTAGCTAGGATGCTTCGTGCTCCACAACGGGAAAGCATTACTGGCCGTGCGTAATCTTCGGGGGTAGCTCTGTTTTCCAGGGTGGAAGTGGCTTTGACTTGCGGTCTTTCAACTTCCTTCCGATTTCAGCGCGTTTCCAGGTTTGAGCACTTCCTGCTAGGGTCGTGTACGAGGATAGGACCTTCTCCTTTGATCTTAGAGCAGGTGGTCCCGAGGTAGGAGGAGATAGCGACCTTGATGCCATCTTAGAGCAAGTGGTCTTGTATGCCGGGCCTTGGACCTGTTGAGGTCATTGTTTTGAAGCCGTTGAGCCCGTTTAGATGCGTTATTTTGGGTCGTTGCCATTCTTATTGGGCCTGGACCTCACTTTTCTAGCCCAACCATTTTTGGGCCCAACAAGGGGCACGAAGTCGAACTCGAAAAAATGGATTCAATAGTTCTTTTTTTCAGATCCCCAATGACTTCCCTGGATTAAGTGGAGTGCTACGTACTCCGACTAGTACGTCTTATTCCTTTTTGACCTCGAAATTTAAATTAAATGTCTCACTATCTGACCTCTTATTTTGACAGGGCACAAAAGGGAGACTCTTTCTGACTACGAGATCATCCGAATTTAGAAAGTATATCGACAATCTCCCTGAGATTTTGACACTCTTCTTGGATACCGATTGCTGAGTATTTCAGGAATTGATAACCCAATGGAACGTCTAAACCTCGAAGAGCTGCTAAAATTCGAATAGGATCAGAGCCAGAAGAAGAAGAAGAAGAAGAAGAAGAAGAATCAGAGGAAGAAGAAGGAAACCGTCTCGAAGGGACATGGTCCTGGCACCCAGAAACCGAAAAGCCGAACTGCTGAGGGCACTTCGGGAGTTCCGAAATCACCAACTTAAAAACTCACTCAGATCCGAAGTAGGGCAAGCGGGGGCGGGGTTCGGTTTCACCCGAGAAAGACGAAGACCGACCTCTTGTTCGGGCGAGAAAGAACAATGAGCCCCCATTGGAGCGTGAAATCTTTGACCTTACCGGGGGTGAAACTGAGCGGGCCATTGTTCATCATCCCGGGAAGGATCATTTGGTGGAGGAGGTGGAGACTGCGGCCGAGAAGCAAAGTCGAACTAAGTCCATAGCTTCTTTTCATGCTTTCGCCGATCTGTTGTTCTAGGGTCCTCCCTGGCCGACGAAGTCTCCAGCTCGGTTCAGATTCTTTGAAAACTCCCAGATGTGTCTCATGGTAAATTAACTTTTAGGTATACCCTCTTGAGGAATTTTATTATTTCATCTTTGCTAATAACCTTTGTATTCGGGGCCTCTGCGGAATGGCCGAAGACTATAACAGCTGCTTTCGCAACCTTTCAGTTGAGCACAAGGACCTCGCCCAGGTCGAGAAGGAGAAGGACGAGATCCTCAAGGATAGAGATCATCTTATTTCCGAGCTGTCGATTGCCACCGCGGACCTTAAAACTTCTCGGGACTTAGCCGAGGAATTGACCAAGGATCAACAGTCGGCTATTGAAGAGCTGGCCCAGATTAGGGACCACACCGACAAAGTCTCTGAGGATCTCCAAGTCAAGGTCCAGGCGCACATTGAAGCCGAGGTGAAGCTGAAATCCGAGCTTGAAGAGGCCAGGGTTGCTCTTAGTTCGGCCCAAATGACCGGGGAAGGTCTGAATTTCACAGGATTGCTCGGGACCCCTTCTAGCATTGCTACCTTCAAGATGATGGAAGATTTGATCCGTAAGAAGGTGAAGGTTGCTGTGAAGGATAAACACCAGGAGCTCGAGCTCGGGTTTATTTATTCGACTCCGGCTGCTTCTGAAGAGTCCGATGATGAAGAAGAAGAAAATAATCAGGAGGACGAGGCTTTCTCGAAGCAGTTGGAGGATAACCTTTAGGGGAACGAGCAGCCCAATCCCGAGGACCCTAACCCGAATCAAGAACAAAGCAATCCAATAGGACCGAATTGAGATGTGGTCGAGCTAGTTGACTTGAAACTTTGATTTGTAATTCGAAGGATTTATTAGTTTTTCTTTTGATGATGTACTGCTCCTTTTTTCAGATGTTTGAATGAATTCCTTCTCTATGTAATGATTTATTATTTTGAATGCTACTTAATTGAAGGTTCAAACAACTTTTTGTAGCAAAAGATAGTAATTTTGAGATAACTTCTTGACTAAAAAAGATAGTTCGAATCAATTCCACACTAAGTTACAACTCAAAAGATAGTTCGAATCAATTCCACACTATACAGGACTAGTTTGATTCGAACTAAGTTACAACTCAGTAGTTCGATCTAAAATAGTTCAAACAAATTACAACTTGTATTACGAACATTATTGTAACCCGAACACTTTTGTTGCTTGAACCATTTCTGTTAACTTGAGGAGCTCGAACACCCCTAAAAATAATATTTTTTCAAGTACTTAATATTTCAGGCATTTGGAATATCTTTTCCTTCGGGGGTTTTCAATCGATAAGCTTCATTTCTGACCACCGAACTGATTATGTATGGACCTTCCCAGCTCGGTCCAAGTTTTTCCGCATTGGTTTCTTGACTATTTTGGAAAACTTGACGTAGTACCCAATCTCCAATTTGAAAAGCCCTTAGCTGAACTGACTTATTGTAGAATCTTTCATCAATTCTTTGGTTTCTTGTCAATCGGCCGGATGCTTCCATTCTCTGTTCGTCCCTTAATTCTAATAAATCGAAGAGTTTTCTTTGGTTTTGCTCTTCGTCAAATAGTTCGACTCTAGGACTTTCTTGAATGACCTCAACAGGAGATACTGCATTGACTCCATAGGCCAGAGAAAAGGGAGTTTCCCTAGTGGCCGTTTTGAAGGTCGTTCGATAAGCCAGTGTACTGCTGGAAGTTCCTCGACCCTTGTTGATTTTTTGGCTGCTAACTTCCTTTTAAGAATATTGATGATTGTTTTATTGGATGATTCAGCCAAACCATTAGCCACCGGATACCTTGGTGTCGAGAACAAATGTCGAGCTCCAATTGTCTCACAGTAATCTTTGAATTTCTTACTAGTGAACTGTCTTCCGTTGTCCATGATGATTTCTCGAGGTAATCCAAATCGGAAAATTATGTTTTTCCATAGGAAGTTGATCATCTCGGTATCTCATTCTCTGGAAAGTGGCTCGGCCTCGACCCACTCGGTGAAGGAATCAATGGCAACCACTAGATATTCTTTTTGTCTTGTGGCCTTAGGTAGTTTTCCCACGATATTGGTTCCCCATTGACAAAATGGCCAAGCAGGGGTGTTCGAGTGGAGTGGTTTGGCATGTAGATGTGTCGAGTTCGCATACCTCTGACATCTATCACATTTCCGAACTACCTCCTCGGCGTCTTACTTTAGAGTTGGCCAATAGAATCCTGTTGTTATAGTTTTATGAGCCAAACTCCTGGAGCCCGAGTGATTTCCACAGCTGCCAGAATGTATCTCGTCTAGGACCGAGGTGCTATCCTCCTCAAATACGCATTTTAGTGAAGGTCTTTGAAAAGATCTTTTATAAAACTGATCGTCAAGAATGGTGAACCGAGTTGCTCATTGAACTAGCCGAGCTGCTTCGGTTTTTGATTGTGGAAGAACTCTACCAATTAAATATTTTTCAATCGAGTCTTCCACGAATTTTGATTGATATTCACTGGGCATACTTCCATAAGATCATATTCCCGATATCTCGTAGCTGAACAAAGTGCTACGGTTAATGGGATGGTTTGAGTTCCGCCCGAGCTAGCGGCATCTGCTAGGTTTGCAAGGGCGTCAGCATGAGGATTTTCTTCTCTAGCGATGTGGGATACTTCTACTTCTTCGAATTTAGATTCGAGCTCTTTTGCTAGCTCGTAATAAGATAGCATTCCGGCGTCTCTGGCTTGAAATTCTCCTCGGACTAGGTTTACTACAAGCTGAGAATCGGACTCAATTTTTAATCTCTTTACTTTCAGACTTATAGCTAATTCTAGTCCGGCAATGAGTGCTTCGTACTCAGCAATATTGTTTGTAGTTCGGAATTCAAAATGGACTGCCCTTTCAATGATCCATATTTCGGGGGATATAAGTAGTATCCCGGCTCCACTCCCCTTAAAATTACTAGATTCGTCAGTTGATAGGGTCCAGAATTCTAAACTTTCCAAGGTAGGTCCGAGCTCCATCTTGGTTGCCATTTGGAGTTCGGGAGTGTAGTCAACAATGAAATCGGCCAAGATTTGAGATTTGATAGTATTTCAGGGTTCGAACTGAAGTCCATAGCCCCCAAGCTCGATCGTCCATTTCATCATTCACCCAGATAGATAGGGTTTTGAGAGTACATGCCGAATTGGGAACGAAAAACCACATTTATGGAATGTGACTCGAAGTACGGCTTTAGTTTTCTGGATGCCATAATTAGAGCCAACACGATATTCTCAAGTGCAGGGTACCGGGTTTCGGCGTCCAAAACTGTTCGGCTAACAAAACTTTTGCACATGCAGGCTTCGTGTTGGTGATCGGGAATCACCGCGGTCTGCATTTTCATTTTCTAGTGTATAATGAATTCATCAGGGCCAGTCTTCCCATCGTATGCCTTTATATTTGGCATTGTGAATCAAGAAGAAAGCTGTACAGCCGAAATCCTTTGAGTGAAGGGAGATTCGGCGTAACTCTCCAGTGGTATATTCTTCGGCGGAGTAGGTGCCCCGGGAATTAGGGACATGAACTTTTGCATTTACTCGAGCTGCTTCTCGAGTAATTTGATTTTCTCTCGGGACTCCCCATCTTTGATTTGAGCCGAATTACTAGCGGGCTCGGTGCGAGCTCGGGAGACCTCTTCCTCCTCATCCTCGGGATGGGGCTCCTCGTTCTCTTCGACCATAAGGGTTCTACTTATCGATTGGGTCTTGCTTTGCCCTTCATTGTTGGCTAAGGCCAACTGTCGCCGAAGAGCTTCGGCCTCCACCGTGACCCTTCGATTTTCCTCCTGTAGGTTTCAGAGCTCGTCCTCGCGGCATTTGAGTTTGGCTTCGAACTCAGCCGCACTCCGAAATACTCCACGACCGAATGGCTGGTTGGTGTTGTTGTTGTTGTCGTTTTTGTTGTGTTCAAATTTATCTTTCTTTCTTATCAGGCCCTCCTTCTAGAGCTAATTGTTAATGGTGGGAATTTATGAGGCTATTTTAAATAAGAATACTTCATGATTTAAAATAGGAAAACACAAATAATATGAAGTAAATGCTTGATTTAAAGTAGAGCTTGAAATTCTTTGCTTTTATTGCTGTATTTATTGCTAAAATTCAATGTGTTTTTTACAATAAATGTGGATCCTATTTATAGAAATCCAATTGAGCATATGTCTTTTCACCAAGAGTCGCATCATTTCGGTCGAACAGCTGGCTCGAACGGTCATGCTTGTTGGATTGAGCTGCCTTAGCTGACACCTCATTAACTTGTTGGTTCGAGCTATTCTTTAAGTAGCTCGAACATTTCCCGAGCTCGGCAACGTCAGCTCGGCCAAAAGTCTTTTTAATTCGAGCTGCTCTCCTTGGAGATTTCAATTCTTTTGTGGACTTGGGCCTTTTTCTTTGATGGACTCCAAAAATGGGCTTACTCATTTTCGGGTCATAACAATATAAATTATTTTCTATATTATAAGTCAAGTTATATATATATATATATATATATATATATATATATAATAAAAATAAAAAGATGTACAAATTCTATGAAGATTAATTAAAAAATTATCCCATTAAAGATAGTATAATTGTATTATTTATGAAATAGTAAATATAATAAATATGTGGGATGTAATATTTTTTTAAAAACTTGACACATGTAAATGTGTTATATCTTTTTATTATAAACTGTATATTATGTTATAATAGAATAATTAATAAATAGGTAACAATTTTTTCACTATATCTTTTAATACTTAGATAGATATTTTAATTATAAATATAATTATAAGGTTATAAACATATTATATATATATATATATATATTAGTATATTTATAATACAATTTTTTTTATACATCCAACTCTTTATATAAATTTGATAAAACCAAAGCAAGTAGATAAAATACAAAATTTATTAAAATTAGAGTTTGTTTTACACAACTAACGTATCAAAAATTACCTTTGTATTATTTTTTTAGCATTAGACTTGTATTGTTTAAACAAAAAAAAAATATAGTGAAAACATAATATTTTATTGAAATTAAATGATGCATATGATTTTGTTGAAATTGTGATTATTGTTTATTGAATATGTGTATATGCTACAACATAAAAACATATCAAGTAAAACAAAATTAAAAATAAAATAAATTAATGTGATGAGATGATTTGCAGCTTGAATTAGATATATGATGTCTTATTTGATAATATATTAAGATAAAATGAACAAAGTTTTATATCTTAGCATTTTTAACGATTCTTATTAAACATATTTAATTTTTGTTCATTAATATTACATATATTATTCTAAATTATTTTCAATATTATACGTCGAACATATATACATTTAATAAAAATAAAAATAAGTATATCAAACACAAAGTCTATGAGATTTGATTTAAATATTATTTTAGAAAAAATAAAAAATATATTAAATTAAAGAGATACTCCCTCTGTCCCTTCTCATTAGTCATGTTTGAGAAGGGCACAATAACTAATAAAAAGGAAATCAGGAAACTTAATGTTGGATTAGCATTTAATTAATTTTGAGCACTAGTAGAGCAAATAATATTATAATTGAAATTGAGGGGGAAATTTTCACTGCACATGAGCCAAAAAATTTACTGCCTTGAAATTGGCAGGAAATTTCAAAATTTAAACTGAATATTCCCACTACATCAAAACTATAAATCGGTAAACATCATTCAAACTTAATCACAAAATCTACAAAAATAACATAGCAAAAAATGGGGAAGAAACAGGATGTTTCTGATTCCAAAAAACAAGAGATTGTGCAATTTTTGCTAGAGAGTTGCAAAAATGGCAAGCCTGCAAGGGGGAAAATCATTGAAGTTGTTGTCACATTCAATCACTGCACAAGAACAATCTTAAGGAATTGGAAAGCTACAAAAGAGCAAAGATCCAGAGGTGAGGTTATACATTTGGTAGGCAAGAGAGCTAGTAGATTTATAAAGCCAAAACATGAGGGCAAATTGGATGAAATTGCACAAGTTCATTATCAAAAAAGAGCTACAATTAGGGCACTTGCAGAAAGCAAAAATGTTCCCAAAACTATTGTGGGAAGATGGGCTAAAATAAATCTGATTAAAGCACACACAAATGCAATCAAACCAGATTTGACAGCTCCAAATAAGTTGTTGAGGTTATTCTTCAGTTTGCAAGCCATCGAATATGATCATGCTTTGAACATATACAAATTCAAGGCCAAGGAAAATGTCATTCACATAGATGAGAAGTGGTTTTATCTAACGTGAAACACCGACAGATACTACATGACTCATATGGAAGAAGAACCACATAGAACATGAAAAAGCAAAAACTTTATCCCTAAGGTGATGTTCATGTGTGCTGTGTCCCGACCCATATTTTCAGAGAATGGAAGTGTTGTTTTTTATGGTAAAATAGGAATGTGGCCATTTACAGAGGAGGTTCGGGCTAAACGAAACAGCAAGAAGAGAGCTGCAGATACTATAGAGACAAAGCCAATTGAATCTATCACAAAGCAAGTGATAAAAGACTTTTTGATCAAACAGGTAACAAGTATAGATTTTATTAGTTGTGCTACATGTAAAAATGAACTAATTCTCATAGATCACTCTGAATATGCTTATCATACTTATTCTAATTCTGATTGTCTCTATAATACTCATGTTATTCAACTTATTTGTATGCAGCTAACAAATTAAATGTGAACTTACAAATAGTACCAGCAATAAAGGCTAAGTGGCCTTCATGTTTAAGTAAAACCATTTATATTCAGCAAGACAATGCAAAACCTCACATCAACAACTTAGACCCAAAGTTTCATGCTATTGCAAATTCAGATGGATTTAAAATAGCATTGGTGCAACAACCTGCAAACTCTCCGGATATGAATGTCAATGACTTGGGCTTTTTTAGGGTTATTCAAAGCTTGCAACAACAACATGCATGCAAGAATGCAAGTGATCTTGTTAATGCAGTGTTAAGTAGTTTCAATAGTCTTGAAGCTATGGCATTAAACAAGGTGTTTCTATCCCTACAATATTGTTTGCAAGAGATAATGAAGGTAAAGGGATGCAACAACTACAAGGTTCCACATATGAAGAAGAATGCATTGTTATTGGACAATGAATTGCCCACCAATTTACAATTGCCCATGGAGTTAGTTAAAGAAAGCCTGGACTTCTTAATTCAAGCAGGACATACAGATGGAATTGAGGGGCTCGTGTCAGATTTGGGCATTTTGCTAGCTTAAATGGGGCTGCAAAGTAAAGATTATGGTTTGTGATGTCATTATTGAAGGGATTCGTGAACTGAATCACAAAGTCCGTTTGCCAAGATCGATAATTGGAATATCAAAAATAAATTGTTATGCCTATGATTATTCCTAGCATGCTCCTATTGATTATGCATAAGGGGGTTTATGCGGAATACCTGGATTGTAGAAACCTGAAGAACGAGTGCGTAGAGATTTGATCCTTGATCCTTTTTCCCACGCACCAAGATTTATTCCTAATAGATTGAGGAATTAAATCTAAGAAAATTAATATATAATTTTCAAAAATAAGAAGGAGAGAGAAGAAAGAAGACGATCCTCCTGATTTGATCTTCTGATCTGTATCCTAAATCAATCCGAATATCTGGTGAAGATTCCCTTCGGATTCCATGCTCGGTTGAGAAGCAGAATTTCCTCCTCGTTTCTCAGATCTTAGTCGATCACCATAGCTCTCAAAATACTAGTTTGCTGTGTGCAACATATAATCTTGTTGTGTGTTGTGATCTGAGGAATTGAGCCATATTTATAGGAAAATACTGGACTTCTATTGGGCCTGAGTTTTCATGGGCCAGACCAGGGACCAGAATGCAAATAGCAAATAAGGCCTATCAATTAATTAATTCTCATATTCTACCCAAAATAAAATTAATTAATTAATATTGATTCATTCCACCAGAGAATCAATAATGTCCTACCTATTTGCTACCACGTCTTGAGGTACGGGTTGCATGGGCTCGGTTTATCCCTACATTTAAGGTTACAGACATTCTTTAATTAATTTAAGCTCTGACAAGCTATTTAATTAATTAACATCTTATATTCTTGAGTCAATCCACTCAAACCTTTTTCACTTATGCTTGAACTTAATCAGCCTGCAGGACTTTAGCATAACGAACCTTTTGAGCTGCTCAGGGAGTGTCACCATCCTATACTGGATGTGGTTACCTAGTTCCAGTACCAGACAGTCATACACAGAATGCTATCAACCAAGATACAGATATACAGGCTCAACTAGAGCCTTTCACTGCAACTCAAAGTGATACACAATCTACATATACTTCCCTACCTTCATTTAGGTTTAGGATCTTATCAAGCCATAGAGATATAGATTCTTTTAATGTCAGATAAAAGAATCGATCTCAACTTAGGTCCTTATCAATGTGTGCCCCACACCAGCATACCAAGTCATCCAAGATAAGATGCTTATTACCGCGTATGCTGCAACCTACACCGACAATTTATCCTGGAACTGTCTCAGCTGTGATAACTATTTATATCTCGCTAGGTCAAATGATCCATACTATCTTCCGTGATCTACTACACACCGTATGATCTCCCTATCGACGATATAAGAGGATAATTGCGTTTGCGACACATGTTTGTTAATTCAGACAAGAGATGAACATACAACATTTATGATTCCCAGTATATTCACCAATCGACCTTGTACATAATATACCAATCATAATGCTTTTAGTATATAAATCCATCAATTATCTGCCTTTTTTTTGTAGCATATGTTGAATCAAGCGGTTTTTGTAAAGCATAGGTAGAAAGTGGTTTTTGTAAAGCCTTAAATGTACCATCAGTTATTGTTATCAATAGTTGTTCTAACATTCTATAGGCTGAAAATCTGTTGAAAAAACATGCTATTGTATTTATACATTCTTAAGTAAAACCATGTTACTGCAACTCAACAATTTCATGATTAACAACCACAAATTAAAACAACCAATAAGCAAAGTAGTCACAACAGCACAACCAAGTTTCGAACATAAGTCAAATGATTTTTTAAAATATAGCACCTTCTACACAATTCTCAATCTGATTGTTAATCACATTGAACACTTACAAAACAGTGACAATCACACCCAATAAAATTAACATATACAAGTACAACTACAAGTTTAAGATGAATTCATAAAGCATTTAATCCATAAATTTAGGGATTAGAAATGACCTAATATTTGGGAAATAAATTTCCCAAAATTGTCGAACAAGAGCCCTCATCATTTCCTCTATCGCGAGCTACGCCTCCTCCATAGTAGATGGACCACTCAGAGAGTTCTGCCCCATAGGGCTTTCATCATGCATGCCCAGATCTATGTTGTCGACCAAAAATGCCTTCGAATCTGTTGCGGGAACGACCTCGTCGCTCAATGTATTGGGGACGAGGCACATGGTGGAATCAAAGTTGCCACCATGTTTTGAGAGAGGGGAGCTGAGGTCCAAATCCTCGTCAGTAGACCAAATACCTTCGGGCCACACAAGATCGCCATCTTCACAAGAGACCGACAGGGAGGGAGTCAACAAAGTCGACATAAATGGCAACATCAAAGGCGAGTCAGGTTGAGAAGTATCTAGCGACGGAGATATGGGTGTTGTCATCGCGGTGAGGAAGGGCGGCGGATCGGAGATCAAAAGAGGAGGGGCGGCGGTGGAATTACGGGTTCACTGATGGAGAGAAGTGAGAGAGAATTGGGGCTGCGCTGATTGTGTTTGGAGTAGGGTTTGGGGGGTGGGTGGGGGGTTAGGTATAAAATTAGGATTATTTTATTTTTAGATTAAATGTTATTTATATAATAATTTAGTCCTAATTATTTTATATTTTCGGAAAGGTGACTAATAGCCGGGACAGACGTAAAAAGAAAACGTGACTAATGAAATGGGACGGAGAGAGTATAATGTTTTAAGGAAAAAGTGATAAATATATTTTTTCATATTTTTTATTATTATTTATTGTATATTAATGTTACAATCGAATAAAAAAATTAATGTTACATTTTAATATAATTAAACGGTTCATTTGGGTCATTTTCGGGTCGATCCGAAAAGTCGATCCGAAAATAAACAGGTCGAGTTCATGTTAACCTTTCTGACCCGAAAAATAAATGGGTTAGGTTCGGGTTGACTTATAACGTGTTAATTTTTTGTCTCAACCCGACCTGCCAACCCGAACCCAAAACCCAATTGTCACCCCTAATTGTATTGACTAATTAAATTGATTATATTGAGAAACTAGAGTTTTCATAATCGATGTTTTAGTAGATGGGCTTTGGCCTTTCCTAATTTGTTATTGCATAAAACTAAGCTTCAACGTCACTGAAGAAAGTGATTGTGAACTGTCGGAATCAATGTGTTGTCCATTTTGAAGATCTTTTTTTTTGTGCAAGGAAATATGCTTTACATTGGAGTTAGCGTGTACATGCCAAACACGTAACATTTTAAAATTAGTACTAGTTTTTACAAAAAAAAATGAGTATAGGCCCAATCATACTGAAATTTTATTATTTTATTTTTTATTGTTCGAAAACAAACTTCAAGTTCTATATTAATCAAACTAAATTTAGAAATAATTGTAATTTGTGATTTTTTTTTTCTTAGACTTTGTGAAGTAATGTTGAATTTGATTTCTACTATATTTTCTTGGAGTAACGACTTCTTGTTGATGTTGCTCAAAGTACAAAGATGAAGTCTCCAATTGATTTGTTACAATAGTCACCGATTTATTTATTCAATTGCGTAATGATGGTTTTTTATTTTGGAAAGGTCTCAGATTAGATACGCCTAAATGGTTTAAGCGGGTTTTATCCATTAATTCAAGTCTGTAGAGAAATAAATCCCTTTATTTCACTTGAATAATAAAGATTTACAAAGAGGTATATATAGACTAAGATCATATCTGTCTAACCTAATACTAAGAGATATACATAATCTAAACTAACTTGATACTCAAGATACACAAGATACAAGTAAATATATCATATCTCAAGACCCCCCCGCAAGCGAAGACGGATGTAGACGAAGCTTGGAACAGAAGTAATCGAAGAGCTTTCTCGACAGACTCTTAGTAAATATATCTGCAACTTGTTCATCAGAACTTATGAATCGTGTCCGCAGTTTGTTTGAGCAAACCAGTTCACGTACAAAGTGATAATCAATGTCAATATGCTTCGCCCGTTTATGAGATATCGGATTTTGAGTCAGGAAAAGGGCACTCGAATTGTCTAAAAATATGCACGGGGTCGATGCGAGTGTGACATGTAGCTCACGTAGCAAGTTCTCAACCCATAGGACCTCAGAGGCGGTGTTTGCTATTGCTCGATACTCAGATTCGCAACTCGATCGAGAAACTGTAGGCTGCTTTTTCGCACTCCAAGAAACTAGATTAGGGCCAAGAAAAATAGAATAACCATACGTTGAGCGACGCGTGTCAGGACATCTAGCCCAATCTGCATCAGAAAAACCGTGAAGAGTAGGAGAGCCTTTGGAGAAGGTTAGACCAAAACGAGTTGTTCCTTTAACATAGCGAAGTATTCGCTTTAATCCTTGAAAATGCTCAATAGTCGGAGACTGCTGAAACTGACTCATCGTATTGACGGAATAAGCAATGTCTGGCCGAGTGATGGTGAGGTATTGAAGAGCCCCTAGCAGAGAACGATAGAGAGTCGGGTCTTCGAAGGAAGCACCATCGGCAACATAAGTGATGTCGGGTGCCAGTGGCATGGAAACCGGCTTGGCATCAGTCATCTTCGCCCGTTGTACAATATCCAGAGCATACTTGGTTTGAGTGAGAAAAATACCTGTGGACGAGTGATGAGCCTCGAGCCCGAGGAAATAGCCAAGTTTGCCAAGATTTTTCGTAGAGAATTCCTTGTTTAAGCGATCCATGAGAGCGACGATAGCTGATGAGTTGTTTCCGGTGATGATAATGTCGTCTACATAAACCAGCAAGTATATAAGACTGGAGTTCTGACGAAGCACAAATAGAGAGGTATCGGATGTACTGCAGAGGAAGCCAACTGATAGAAGAAAAGACCGAAAGCGCTGGTACCAGGCCAGCGGTGCTTGACGAAGACCATAAATTGCTTTTTGCAGACGACAGACATGCGATGGGAGGCGAGAATCAATAAAGCCCGACGGTTGTTCCATGTAAACAGGTGTAGTTAGAATTCCATTCAGAAATGCATTTTTGACGTCTAGTTGATGGAGAGACCAAGAGTTCATTACAGCAATAGCAAGCACAATGCGGACAGTCGACGCTTTGACGACGGGGCTGAAAGTATGAGTGAAATCAAACCCAGGTACTTGGCTAAACCCTTGAGCCACAAGACAGACTTTATAGCGATCGACCGAACCATCTGCCTTGACCTTGGTGCAGTATACCCATTTGGAACCAACCACATTTGCATGAGAGGGACGTGGAACTAATGTCCACGTATTATTCTTGTGAAGGGCCGAGAGTTCTTCTTGCATGGCCGAAGTCCATTCCGGAACTTTGAGTGTCGTCTTAATACCACGCGGTTCAGGCAACGCTGCAGAAACAGAAAACACAGAAACCATATTAATGTCAACCGGATAACAAGGTTTGAAAATCCCCGATTTTGCGCGCGTTTGCATGGGATGACGTTGCTCATGCATAGGAGGAGGCGCGGCAGGCGATTCAGGATGGGGTTGAACATTTGGAGGAATGGGATCGGCAAGCTCATGCATAGCCCGAGGTGGTGAGTTGGGCGGGGACTCTGGCTGGGGAAGGGTAGGCTGAGTGTTTTGTTCTGTTTGGCATAAGGTGCATGGCTTAGGGGGACGAGAAATATCGCCCAAGGAGGGAACGATATCGCCGACGGGAGGAGTAGGCAGTGATGTGGAATCAAAGTAGTCCGTAAGCTCTAAGAGAGAGAGAGATTGGGGTGTCCCGGTGCGAGAATACGGGAAGAGGGTTTCATCTAAGCGAGCCGAGCGAGTGATATAGACACGTGATGTAACAGGGTCTAAGCACCTATAACCCTTGTGACTAGTACTGTAACCTACAAAGACACAAGGAAGACTGCGAGGCTGGAGTTTATGTTTGGTGTAATCTCGAAGACACGGAAAAACCCGACACCCAAAAGTCCTAAATGAAGCATAAGAGGGCGATGAATGGTAAACAAGTTCATAAGGAGAGACGTTTTGAAGGAGCGGAGTGGGGAGTCTATTTATGATATAAACTGCAGTACTGAAAGCTTCTACCCATAAGGAAAGTGGTGCGGAAGAGTGGAAGAGTAGGGAAAGGCCCATTTCAGTGATATGACGGTGCTTTCTCTCTGCTCTACCATTTTGAGAAGGTGTATACGGGCAAGACATAAGATGATGTATTCCAGATTTTTGGAAGTGAGATTGAAGGCGTGTATTTGTGAATTCTGTGCCACCATCAGATTGAAATTGTTTGATTTTTCGTGAGAACTGAGTTTCAACAAATGTGTGAAAACTAAGAAAGGTAGCAAAGAGATCAGATTTTGCACGCAGAGGATAAAACCAGGTAAATCGAGAGAAATCATCTATAAAGATAGCATAATAACGAAAACCAGAATGTGAAGTAATAGGAGAGGGACCCCAAAGGTCGCAATGTATCAAATCTAGAACAGCAGAAGCCCGTTTTTCAGAGACAGTGAAAGGTAAATGAGAGTTTTTAGCTAATTGACAGGATGAACAGAGACTATCTGATGGAAAAGAAGAAGAAGTAGAAAGTAAACTAAGCTTTGTAAGAAGTCGAAGGATGTTGAAAGACGGGTGACCCAGACGATTGTGCCAAGTTGTAGAGGAGGCACGGGGCAGAGGAGATTTGGCGATGACAGTGAGAGCAGGGAGGGGGCGATGGAGCAAGTACAAGCCATGCCTACGCACGCCGGTTGCAAGAATCTGGCCTGAGTCCCGATTCTGAATGCGAAGCTGTGAACCAGTAAACAACACATCAACAGGATAGTCAGATGTAAGTTTACTAACAGATAATAAATTTTTAGTAATGGACGGCACAACAAGAACAGGAGATAAAGATAAGGAATTTGAAAGAGATAAATATCCGGTGTGAGTGATTTGAAGACGAGCACCATTACCAACGACAACATGATCGTTGCCTGTATAGGGATGCACGTTATCCAAGGAAGAGTGATCGGCCGATATGTGTGCAGAAGCCCCGGTGTCCAGATACCAATCCGAAACAGAAGAGTTAGCCATATCGCATTGAGCATTGAATGCTTCGGCAAGTTGAGCAGTGTGCGGCGGTCGTGATCAGTTTCTCTGCAAAAATAACACCAAGGCTTACGGTTCTTGTGATTCCCATTATAAGACTTGCCGCGACCGCGAGAGGAGTTATGTTTGCCGCCGAACTCTCGTGGCTTGGTCGATGTATGTAGAGCAATAGCAGGTGCTGATGAAGAAGAATCAGACGCTTTGAGGAAGAGTTCATGACTCAGTGCACGAGCGAGTAACGTATCGAAGTCGGGAAGCGGTTCCAGGGCCATCTGAGCAGCGGTGAAGTTTGCGAACATGGAAGATAGACCGCAAAGGAACCAGTGTGATTTGTCGGAGGGATCAATGGATCGACCAATGGCGGACAACTGATCACAGAGTGATTTAAAATGGCGACCGTAGTCCGTGATGGATAAATCGCCCTGTTTGGTGGAAAGAAGATCATCCTTGAGGCTGAGTTCTCTAGCCTTGGAGCAGTGGCTATAAGAACGAGAGAGGGCCGTCCAGACTTCGTGGGATGTCGAGCAGCCTATGATAACGGCCATAGACTCTTCGGTGAGGGTTGAAACCAAGAAGAGCTTGATAAGTTGATCGCGAGAATACCACTTGGAATACTCCGGATTTAGAGATTCACCGGCGGTGGCGTGGGCGATCATGCGCGGCGGAGGCGCGACAGAGCCATCAACATATGGCATGAAGCTTTGAGTAATAAGTAACGGCTCTATTTGGGCATGCCAAAGTAGATAATTCGTTGAGGTAAGCTTGATATTGACCATATGTATGATAGTAGATAACGGTAAGGTGGGAAGATCGTTTGGGTAGACTGGGACAGCCATTGTTCGGCCGAAAAAGAAACGCAGTCGAGAGGGTAGAAGGAAATAATAGGGTTAGGGTTTATGCCAAGGTTTGGCTGACACCATGTAGAGAAATAAATCCCTTTATTTCACTTGAATAATAAAGATTTACAAAGAGGTATATATAGACTAAGATCATATATGTCTAACCTAATACTAAGAGATATACATAATCTAAACTAACTTGATACACAAGATACACAAGATACACAAGATACAAGTAAATATATTGTTGGGAAATCTTTCTAAGGTTTCCTTCCCCAGTAGCTTACTAGCATAGATCATAGTTTTGGTGGATCAAATCCTAAGTCCTACCAGCGTCAGTTGTCTCTAGATAGCTCTAGTCTCAAATGTAAAGTCCTGTTTAGGTCTTTTGAGTTGTAAGTCGCAGCTGATCAAGACTCATGCTGACACTGTTCACCAGCATGAGAAGCACTTACCTGGTGGAAAAGGTTTTTCACCAGCAGGCGACTGACAAAGACTCATGCTGGCACTGTTCACCAGCATGAGAAGAGCTAATGACTGGCACTGTTCACCAGTTGGGAAGGATTTCATCAGCAGGCGGCTGACAAATCTTACCAGCAGAATACGTGTTTGTGCGTACACTATTCACCAGCGGTGATTCCACCAGTCATGGGAGATCCCAAGAAGAATTAACATCCAGACATTCGGTACTTTGATTATGCCAGGGCAAGTCACCAGCAGAGACTGCCAGCACAAGATCACCAGAATGATCTACCAGTCGGATGTTACCAGCAGAATTCTAGATTCTTTCTCCCAGCGTAGTAGAGACAAAAAGAAGATACTCTGAGGAATCGACTGACAGAATATGACTTTAAGGAAGGATAACTTAAAGTCTATCAGTCACAAGACGCCAGTCTTATTCCTAGGACTGACAGAGAGAGCCGTTCTGACACAAAGAGATCTGTGTCAGATAAAGCGGACAAAGGTATGGGTCCTTTCCGGAAAAACATACCTACCGCCGTCAGAAGGACATCCGAGGTCTGACACCTTTCCGGATGCATCCAAACGGCTAGAAAGTTTGAATCGGATCCCGCGTCTATAAATACGTCGGGACCATCAACATTCAAACTCTAAGTTCTCTCCGACCAAAAGTTCTTACGCACGAACAAGCAAATCGCTAACAATCTTTCGAGGCTTTTCTTAAAGCTTTCCGTGTGTTGATTTATTCAAACACGAGACTTCAAGCTTTACGCTTGTAAGTTTAGAGATCTCATTTGGTGTTCTTTCTCTTCGAGGAAGTTCACAGCAGCTCCTGTGCATTCTAGCACTTGAGTTATTACGGGCGAACCTTGCCGCAAAAGGATTTACGTTCTTGGGAGAACTAAACACCCAAATCGCTGTGGAGGTTGAAGTGACGTGCTCGCACTCCATCAGCAGAAGAGAGCTGAAGAGGAAACCAGGACCGGGAGCGGTTGATCAGTGAACTGGTGGACAAGGCATTCACCAGCTAGAGATAGATCGTAGGCAACCTGTAACCGATTGCTCTTAGTGGAATTTCCAGTGCAACGACTGGAGAGTGGACGTAGATCGATTGATCGAACCACTATAAATCCTTTTGTCATTTATCAGTTTTCTGCATTACATTCTGATTTAAAACCCAGCACTCAAGTGCTGGTGTATGTTCTGAAACTGATATAATTGTGCAAACTTGGCTAAAGATTCTAAGTTTTGAATCACCAGCTGACACTTCTCAGTTGTCAGTTGTGTACTGAGTAACCAGCACCAGCTGACCAGTTGCCAGTTGTCAGCTGAGTGTAAGTAGCTAGTGCAAGAAAACACTTAACATTATTTCCGCTGCGTATCGTAACGTTTTATACTCTGAAAAACCGGGACCATCATATATCATATCTCAAGAAAGTCAAACCCATCTAATATATCCTAATTGGGGATTAATAAACCCTATTTGAGATGGGTGAACCTATTTGAATACAGTTTAGGCGGGTTTTATCCATTAACACAAGTCAAACCCATCTAATATACCCTAATTGGGGATTAATAAACCCTATTTGGTATGGATAAAACCCGCTTAAACCGTTTAGGCGTGTCTAACGCAAATTTTTGCCTTTCATTTTTTAAAAACTAGCTCATGATAGAAGATAATTGTTGGTAGGGATGTTAATTAAACCTAAAATTCTGGGGATTAATTTGATTAAATCTTGCTAAAGAGTATATTAGGATTGAAACGGATTGGTCCGAAAAAGATTTAATCTGAATCTCCCAAAATCTGATAGGATTAAAGCCAGGATTCGACGTGTTGGCTCGATCAACTCAATTATTTTTTACTAATATTTTTGTATTATAATTGGATACCATACTTCTAATACTGAAATTTATATATTTTTAATGATATAATTGTATTGGTGTAATTAGTTTATAATAGATAATTAAATTTCTAGAAATTATTTAATCACAAAATTAAAATATATTTAAATATTAATGAAATAATGTAATTTATATTATTTAAATTTATGTATACATTACGATTCTTCTATACTGTCTCTTTTTCTTCTTCATTTACAGATTTTTTTTTCTAAAAACGTAGTCATAGAAAAATACGGCAAGTAGAGCAAGAGTTAATTTGAAATTTCAAAGATATTCTCATTATTCCTACCTACAGCCTTCTCACTTTCTCTCCAGAATAATAGATTGAATTCAGATTTTTCAGCGTGGCCAAAACCTGTCTATGTTTAGACGCTGTCTAGGCGGTTGATTTAGCCGTGTTTTACAACTACGAGAATCACAAAATATATTTTAAGATGTTAACAATTTAAAATTTAAAAGATAATTCAAATGTCCATTCACAATTCATAAAATAAAACTTCAATTCGGAATATGAAAAATTTAAAAATTCTCGTTTCACAATCTAATTAGTACTAAATTGAAGATTTTATAATATTTCAAATTTTAAATTAAAATTTGGATAATTCTAAATATAATTATGTTTTTGCTAAATATAGTCTATTTAAAAATAAAAATTCAATCCATTATACAATATTACAATATTGCCCCTGTAACCACTAATTTAATTTTTGAAGTAACATAATAAAAATGTAACATAATTATATAGCCTCATCTCCATCCGCGATGTAAATCAAAACCCTAAAACCAGATATCGATAAATAGATTTAAGATTATGTGAAAATCATAACCCTAATATATAAAATTAAAACAAAACATCTACGAAAATTGGAATTAGATCGATCAACATTAAAAAAACTAGATCGATCAAAGTTCATGAATAATGCAGTTTTTAACCAAAATCAATCGAATTTTTTAAAAACTATCTAGAGAGAGTGAAAAACACAAAATTTTCTACAACGAGACTCTCATCAATTTCAATTTTGACTCAGAAAATCAACTGTGAAACTAAATTCAGAAATTTTTCTTACGGAAACCAGTTAACCAAGTTTTGTGTCATGTCTCCAAATTGCTTACTCTATCAAGGTTGTGCTCTCTCCTACTGGGGCATGCGCTCATGTTCTTAAAAAAAATATTTGATTTGGCACTATTCATGAAATTGATCTATTAATTTTGAGTTGGTCTCCTGAGAAACGGTCTCACTATTTTTTTATTGTGAGACGGATCTTAATAAATCATTTGAATAAGTTAAATACATCATTTCATTTTTAAGAATTACATTATTTGCAACAAAGAAATACATCATTTGCAATAAAGAAATACATCATTTCATTAAACTCATATCACAATAAAAATGGTGAAACATCAGTTGCAATAAAGAAATACATCATTTCATTGAATTCGTCTCACAATAAAAATCATGAGACCGTCTCATCTGAGACTTTGCCATTAATTTTTGTTTTAATTTTCGTAAATTGTGTTTTTATTTTTGGGAGTTTTGATATTTCACATTGTGGATATGGACTACATATTTGAGTTTGCTTTTTATTATTTTGATTAAAATTTTGAATTGGTGGCTGCAAGGGTAAATTTGTACAAGAAATTTTGTAATCTATCATGTTTATAGTTTAAGATTTCATCTTTCTAGTTCTAAAAATTGATAACTAAACTATCGTTAATCCTATATTTATAAAACTCTTATTTGAAAATATTTTCATCCATCTAACATTCAAAACAATTTAAAGACTTCAAATTTCTTGGGGTTTACCAGAACATGCAATTGATGGAAAGCCACCATACAATGCCATCCATTTACATACATGAATAAAACCATACTTCCTTCCACAGCTGCATAATTGTCTGAAAAAAAATATTCTAAAATTTACAAATACTACTAGTTATGTAATTTACATTATGAGCAGGGACAGCTCAATCAAACTTGATATGAACCCAAATGCACCTCTCACCACATTGGTAGCATCCACCCAATGGTCCATCCCAATAGCAATCCTGCGCCAACAAGCCCCAAACCGAGTGCGAAAACGATTGCATACTTGCCAACATCACACCGGGGGCGACCTCTCCTCGCTCGGATTCTTCTCGAAGACTTCATCCACCCTTTCTGCATCTTCCTGTTTCTTGGAGTTGTCCAAGGCGATATAGCAGGAGAGCCTGCAGCAGCTGACAAGAGTTTGTTGTTTTTCAATTGGAAATACATATTCTCTAGTTGCAGAAGTTGAAGCAACTGTTTATAGGCAAAGAGCTGTTGAGCCTGTCTGAACACAAGCTTCACTACGTGCTCTTTCTCAGCACAGGCTTGTTTTGCCACCGTCTCTGCTTGTCTGGCACGTGTCTGAGAATGGCGTAATGCTTCCAGTAGTTGAGCCTTGCCTGCATCGCCCTCATGCCTATGAAGCTCAGGATTCCATTCGTGGATGGGGCTGTCCATGATTTCCATGTCTATAAGTCATATGATTGTAGGAAACTATGATATACAAACGTCTGAGCCTAAATGAGAGCTGCAGTAGCCTATAGGCATCCCAAAGCTATTGAAAACTGCATGTTTTATCACCGAGTGGACAGCAGTATTGGCACGGATTCGAAGCTGTCCCCGGTTACTCATACTATGTATTATCTGACTACATCTCTAACAAACAATATAGCCCATTTATGTCTATCAGAAATGTTAATTTCAAGCACTGAATCCTGATGCTTTGAAGTTACTCATGGATTTGTAGAACAGTCTAAGGAAAGCAACAATATAAAAAAAGACAAGCAATGATAGATTACCTTGGTGAATATTTTGGAGAAGAGAAAATTTGTTCTTCAGTCACCATCCTAAGGTTCCGGCAAGAACTTCCAGCAGATGTGGTTGATGAAGAATCATGAGTGCTCCAACGGTGGCTACCGGACTTCCAAACTGGTAATGAAGTCGACATTTCACAGTGACTCAGACAATGTGCATTGGTGCTCAGATTCTTCTTCACATGAAGACTCTGAGGACTAGGAAGGTCACAATTCTCAATGAAATCAAGCGATCTCTGCGCAACTAAAAATGCCAACTCCTCGGCATCTGCAGTTCTCCACCATGGAGTACTTTTCTCAGTTCCAACCCAGGAAGATCCAGAATCAAAGTAAAGATCACTAGAACTTTTGGAACCTTCACTACTAACAATACCTATGTCTCTTAGTTCTTCCATATCCTCTTTAACTTTAATACCTTTCGTTTCACAATTAACGAAACTTATACACCGTTCACCAAAGGCAGATTTGATATGTGAAGTCTGATTGACAAGCTCAAAATCATCTTTGTTTCTTGCAAAGCCAGCCGTATCACTTTCCTGGCAACTAGGCTTTTCCTCCATCAAACCCCTCTGACATCCATAATTGGGTTGCATTTGCAACCACCATTTTGTACTGGGGGAAAAACTCGAACAAGAAGGAGTTCGATGAAAAGGCAAAGACTCCGAGCTTGGAGCATCTTGGTTACCAGCTGCACTAGTCGGTACTGTTTCGGTTTGTTTAATGGAAGAAGACACTGACGAGCAACAAGCCAATTTCGGAGCTCTCTTTGCATCTTCCTGGACCAAGCATCTGTTTGCAGTTCTCTGCCAAGCTGCCCTAGCTTCTGCCAGCGCCATTACTCATCCACTCATTAGAAGATCTCTCTACATCTGTAGGAAAATCTCTGAGATGCTTCCAAAGATTGTCAAAGAGAATACAATCTTTATAATTAACTCAAAAAAGACAACCAAAACATGTACACACCCAACAAAAGACACAATCTGAGAGTACAATCATTCAAAGTTCAACTCAACAGCCAAATGCTTTTAAAATTCCAGATGTTTATGAGATCAAAATATTTCAATGGTTAATGAAGCCCCTATAGACTGGTCCAGACATGAATCAATAACTTCTAGAGCATACAGTCACAGATGTGATGCCTAATTCTTCCACAACTCATTCCAATCAGAGAAATTTGAATATGCTTAGCAGAAATGATTTTTTTGGCCAAATCTAACAAAATCTCAATTCAATAGCAGGCAGGTTCAATGCTTTCATTAAGCTCCATTGCAAAAAGGAAAAAAAATAGCAACGATTCATCAATTAGTTGTTACAGGCTTACAACATTCGTGATTCCACCCAAATCAGACCTGATCTTCAAGTTTCAAGAGAAAACACGAAATTATTTCATCATCAAAACCCTCCCACGCAAATAAGATGCAGCAAACATCACACCAGATTAAATTAACTAAAAAGAGGAAACAAGTAACAGAGTCAGACGCAATATAATTCAATTATGCAACCCACAAACACAAGCATATTTAAAATCTTCATCATCCCTCAGATTCAGACAGTAAACTAGAGTAGTGCGAAAGTAGCAGCAATCAAAAGGGAATCACCCATCAAAACTTGAACTTCTTGTAAGAATAATTGAATAAGTGGGAGACACGGAAACGAAGTGAACCTCGTAAATTTCCTTCAAAATGACATGGATTAAAGAGAGATATGGATATTGGGTTTGGACCCGAATGAATCTACTGTGCTGATCTCTAAAATCCACCGAGATTCATCATCTTTTATGTCTGTGAGACAGAGAGAGAGAGAGAGAGAGAGAGTTGGATTTGCTCTTTCAGTTATAGTTTTACTGCTGTCGGTTTTTTACCTCCGCTTGCACGCTCTCACGTGCAAAAACCGGCGTAACCAAATGCATTTAACATTATACAAGTATAATATCTTCATTATGCAATGATTTTTAAATCAAATCCTATAAGCTTTGGTCTTGATATAACTCTTGGTTTATTTTTATTAAATTTATATATATAATATAACGTAATAGTTATCTTAATTGTCTAGAATAATTATTTTTAAAATACATATCAATTTTAGCTAATTTTTAAACTCATTACCATTTTAGTCAAAAGTACGCAAATTTATATTGGAATCACTTGAGATTTGATTTTAAAGTAAAATATTTGACACTTATATCAAATTGATAGTTAAATTTTATTTTTCACTAATTTAATAAATAAATGTGCATTATTATAAATAAAAATTGATATAAAATTCAAATGGGGTCGCACACACAAAGTGGAATGAATTTAGAATTGTTTTTAGTCGCACTTATAAATTTTAAATTTTAGTTGTTGCATAAAGTGAAAAATAAGAAATATATATACACATTAAGAGAGGGACCGAATGCTATTAGAAAAAAGGAAAATTATATATATAATAATGTGATCTGAAAATTTGACAGTTTTATATAATTTTTTTAATTTATTTTAAAATTTAGATAGCACCCGGTCACTCTCTGTCGCACCCGGTCACTCCCACTCTTACCATTCTATTTTTTTATATATTTTTTTTTATCCGAGTCGCACCCGGATCGAACTCACACTAATACACATTCTACACACACTATAGTCTCTCTCACATAGTGGCACACACACTACACACTCTCCCAAGTATATTTAATATTATTTAATTTTGATTATAATATTTAATAAATATTTGTTTATAATTTTTTAAAAATTATCTGAATTTCACATGAAAATATAAAATATATGTATTTTTTTATTATTTTTTAGATGTGTTTATAAAAATGGCCAAAATCATGATGTATGATAGACCAACAATATTTGCCTCAAGAATTGTTGTATTATTGATCGCATATATATAGAGTTTCGCAAGATATGAATGAATCTTTGAAGATATACATAATAACAAATATATGAGATATTCTAATGAGATATAGGTATATCTTTTGCATGCATATCTTCATAAATATCTACTATAATATCCCCTCAAGCGAGACTGTGGGAAACCAACAACTCGAAGCTTGCTGCGAAAAAATTCGAAAGGAGGGCGCAACAATCCCTTGGTGAAAATGTCGGCAATCTGCTGTGATGATGATATGAACTCGGAGCGAAGCTTCTTTGCATGGACGAGCTCACGAACAAAATAATAGTCAATGTTAGTATGTTTTGCTTGTTTGTGCGCCACTGAATTTTGAGTGAGAAAGATAGCATTGTTGTTATCACAAAACAAAGATGGCGGTCAAGGAAGCGCGATTCGCAGCTCTAGAAGTAAGCTAGTGAGCCAAATGACTTCCGCCGCTGTGTTCACAAGAGCTCGATATTCCGATTCACAACTTGAACGAGAGACAGTAGGTTGTTTCTTGGCATTCTAAGAGACAAGATTGCCTGTGAGAAAAATAGCATAACCATATGTGGAGTGACGTGTGTCCAGACAACGTGCCTAGTTGGCATTGGAATACGTGACAAGGCTGCAATCACTGCTGCGAGAGAATATCAACCCATGATTAATGGTTCCTTTAACATAGTGAAGAATTCGCTTCACGGTCTGATAGTGCTCGTCGATTGGTGAATGAAGGTATTGACTGGACAAATTCACCGCAAAGGAGAGATCCAGACGTGTAATCATCAAATATTGCAGTGTACGAACCAATGAGCGATATTGAGTGACATCGGTTAAAGGCTGACCGTCGGATTGAAGGGTCGTTCAAGTTGCAAGAGGGGTGGCGACAGGTTTTGAGTCCAGGAGATCAGATCGAGCAATAATGTCCCTCGAGTATAAGCTTGCGATAGAAACAATCCATCGATTGTGTAGGTGACCTCCAAACCAAGGAAATAGTTTAACCGTCCCAAATCCTTGATGGAGCATTCACGATTCATGTTGGAGATGAAGCTGGAAATAGTAGATGGATCATTCCCGGTTAGAATAATGTCATCCACATACACCAAGAGGTATGGAATGATGCTGGCCTTGGAGAGGATAAATAGAGATGTGTCTGATTTGCTACATAAAAACCCAATGCGAAGTAAGTAATCACTGAGCTGTTGAAACCAAGCTCGTGGTGCCTGTTTTAAGCCATATAGCGCCTTTGATAGTTTACAGACGTGGTTCAGAAATTGTGCATCAATGAACCCAGGCGGTTGCTCCATGTATACGGGGGATGACAAATGCCCATTTAAGAAGGCATTTTTGACATCTAGCTGATGTAGAGGCTAGCGGTGATGGACGACAAGGTTGATAAAGACTCAAACTGTCGTGGCCTTGATTACTGGACTAAACGTGTGAGAGAAATCAAGACCCAGAAGTTGAGTAAATCCTTGAGCCACTAATCTAGCTTTGTGGCGATCAACGGAGCCGTCAGGAAGGTATTTGGTTCGGAAAACCCATTTTGAGCCGATGATGTTGACGTTGGCTGGACGAGGCACAAGAGTCCATGTGTTGTTGCTGTGAAGGGCAGCCATCTCTGCATCCATAGCCGCCATCTAGTGAGCGTGTTTAGCTGCAGATTTGAAACCGCGAGGTTCTGAACTAGACAAAAGAGCAACATGAAGAACAGTGTAAGCAAAATTAGCAACATATCGTGGTCTAAAGATACCAGCTTTGGCCCGAGTGATCATGGGGTGAGTTGGCTGAACAGGGGTTTCCGGAGGAGGGTTTGGAGGCGACTCGATGCTAGGAGGAGGTCCAGGGTCCGAACACATGGTGCAGGGCATGGTCGAGGCTGTGGGCAGTGATAGTGATGGTTCGGTTGGGAGGTGGCGAGGTGCAGTAGGAAGTGTGCAAGGCTAAGGCTCGGCGAAGGAGGAAATAATAAGTTGATTAGGGTTGGATGCAGCTGAAGACGAGGAAGTGAAGGGGAATAAGGTCTCATCAAAACGCGCATGGCAAGTTATGTACGTGCACGAAGAGACGAGATTAAAACACTTAAACCCCTTGTGAGTTGAAGAGTAACCTACAAAGACAAAAGGTAAACTACGAGGAGAAAATTTGTTTGAAGCGTAATCACGGAGACATGGATATACGCAACAACCAAATGGATGAAAGGTTGAGTAAGAGGGGGCCGAACCGTAGAGTACTTGAAACAGGTAAGTCAGCGGTTAGCTTGCTAACAGATAAGAGGTTTTTAGTAAGAGCAGGAACGACAAGAACATCAGGAAGTGAGAGAGATGAGGAGAGAGTCAAGTTACCGGTGTGGGAGATGGAGAATTTGTGTCCATTACCTACAACCACCTGATTCGTACCGGAGTAGGAAGACACATTGTCGAGAGTGGATGGAGTAGGGGTCATGTGAGCTGAGGCACCGGTATCAAGGTACCAATCCGAGTGATCAAGGGGCAAGAGGGAACAACCGGCAGTGAGGGCTTCGGCGAGATGAGAGGTCGGCTTTGGAGCATATCGCTGCGGACAATTTGTGGCGTAATGACCATCGACCCTATAGATTTAGCAGCGTGGATTGCGGGACTGATTTGTGCATCGTCCGCCATGTTTTTTGTTTTGGGAAGCTTGTGGACGAGAATCAGACGGTCCTTGGCTAAAGATACCGCGACTGGAAGGAGAGGGTGATTGCTGGCTGTAGAAAGCAACCGAGGAAGGAAAGGAAGAGTCGAGAGAGTCTTGAAAGAGGGAGAAACTCTCTGCCTTAGCCAATAAGTCGCCGAAGGGAGGGATGGTGGGAAGCGCCATCTGTGCAGCGGAGAAATTGACGAAGGAGGGGCCTACTCCACGAAGGAATCAATTCGCTTTGTCAATATCATCGACTGGACGACCAATCGCCACAAGTTGATCGCAGATCGCCTTGAAGTGACGGCCATAGTCCTTGACAGAACGAGATCCTTTCTTCATGAGTTGGAAGTCGTCTTTCAGTTGGATTTCTCGAATCTTTGATTTATGACTGAAAGCCAACTCAAGAGAAAGCCAAATTGATCGAGAGGATGCGCAGTCGAGGGTTTCGGCCATGGCTTCTTCAGTGAGGGTGGACAGAGGAGGCTGAGTAAACGTTGATCCTGTTGACGCCAAGTAAGATAAGCAGGATTCGCGGAGGAGACGCCTGCATCATTGGTGAGAGTAGTCGGAGGAGATGGGGTTGAACCATCGACTTAGCCGAGGAGATTTTGGCAAGAGAGAAGCGGAACAAGCTGACCACGCCATAAGAGATAGTTAGAGGAGGATAACTTTATGGTGATCATATGGACAAGTGTAGAAAGAGGAAGGGAATCGGTGGCTGCGACGGTGGTGTCAGCCATGATCGCGAGAGAGAGATGGACGAGAGAGAGAGGATGAACAGCGAGAGAGAGGGAGAAGATTTGGGCAGGAGCGAGTTTAGGCTGATACCATGATAGATCAACAATATTTGCCTCAAGAATTGTTGTATTATTGATCACATATATATAGAGTTTTACAAGATATGAATGAATCTTTGAAGATATATATAATAACAAATATATGAGATATTCTAATGAGATATAGGTATATCTTTTGCATGCATATCTTCATGCATATCTACTCTAATAATGTAATAGCCAAAGTAACTATTTCAAAATTTCTCTCAAAACAGTTTATATTATAATATATTAAATATAATATTGAAGTGTAAAAATTAAATATATTTAAAATAATTTATTAAAAATAATAAAATATATAATTTTATTAATTTATTTTAATATTATAAATTAAAATATCATATATTTAATTAGCATGAATGTAAATCTAGTGGGATATAAAATAGAAGATGGTTCAATCTCTCCTCGTCTCATACTATTTTAATATTGATAATTCATTTTTAACCGAAAGTTGGTGAATATTAATTATTACTTTGAAAATGAAAAGGAGATGAGGATTTGATTTTCCTTTCCTGGAATATAAATTGGAGATTTTGATATTTATTTTGGGGGATACATACAAAATAATTTTCTTGGTAATGAAAACGACGTGGCAATCTTAGACGTAATTTTTGTCAAAATGAAATTTAGTCGTTTCTTTGGTAGCGTGTTGTTTTCTTTCACATTGAGTGTAGTTTTAAATGACATGATTGGATCTAACTGGAACGAGTTAAAACTCACAAAGGATGAAAGTATTTTATCTAAAAAAATAATTTTGGTAGAATCTGATATGATCATCTTCCTGTATGGATAAAGAATCGTAGCTCAGGATCAAGAGTTGACAAGATGTGGAAACGACTCGAGCAGAACTCTAACGAAATAATGATGGGTGAAAATTCAGCATTTCTAATTCAACATTTCAAATGATGCATTCCTGACGAAACTCATATACACCCCAAGAAGCTGAAGAATTAGAGATGAAAACTGAAGAATTAGAGACGATAATCGGTGAAGACGACACAAACTGATGTGAAAGTCCGGTTGATAAGTATATATTGAATTTCAAGGTACTCCATAGAAATTCAAGAGCTTTTAGATAATTGGAGAATAAAACTTACGAATATTATTAAACTGAAACTAAATTAAAAACATGAATAACGAGCCCTATCTGTAGGGAGAAATAAATCTCTAAACCTAATCAAACTAGGAAATCAAATCTTAATTCTAATCAAACTAGGAAATCAAATCAAATTCTAATAAACCTAGAAATCAAATCTTGCTAAAAATGAAAATCTAATAAATACCTAAGATATATCAAGACAAATTAAATCTTCTCTCTTCTTCAACGATATCTTGATACATCTTTATCTCTCATAAATCGTAAATTTAATTAAATGTAGATGACTTAATTAAATTCTTCAATTTTGGACCTCTTTGATTCTCATCATTCCCCTCCTCTTCAAATGGATTTGTCCTTAAATCCAGGTATGTACCAGACACAATTAACCATCTTACATGACCTTTAGTTGGCTTGTTTGACGTATTATTATCTTCAAATGTTGTCAATTACTTATTCTCCTGCACCTTTCTTTTAAAACCAATAGCCCGCACAAAAATAAATTTTCGAATTATGTCCTTCTCTACCTTCTCCTCCACTGCCTTCTCTGATTCTGAACCCTCTTATATATTCATTTGACTCAAAGTTTTACTAGTAACAAAAATGAAAACAAATGGTATTGCGATCTCTTCCTTAACTTCTTCAAGATTCTCCAATGGAGTATGAACTACCATGTCTGCTTCCTTGGTCTCTTGACAATGGCTTTGTATACCGAAAATTAGACTGGTAATGATAGTGAGTGTAGATAGATCCTCGATCACTTCATTTTCTTTGATGGGACTCTCCAATGGTGTAGCAACTCTCATATCCTTTTCTTTGGACTCTTGAGTTGAAGCACTCATAGACTCAGATTCGAATGTCACCAATTTCTGCTTCACAATTGATTGAAAAATTTCGAATGAGAAATAATTGTCAAATATATTTTGTTTTTTAATCCTCCGTATTTTGAACTGATTCTCAATTTTTATGGTCATGTGAACCATGTCCTCCAACTCCTCATAATGTTTCAGCTCTAATTTTTTTTCGGATCCCCTAAGTCAATCCAGCCCAAAATCTTTCCATTGTTACTTCCTCATCCTTAATAATATTGGCTCGAATCATGGCTTCTTACTTCTCTTTATAGTAGTCTCCCACACTTTTAGATCCTTGTCTTAAATTTAGCAACTTATTATATAGCTCTTAGTAATTGTGATTTGGCACATGACGCTTCCTCATTATTGTTTTCATCTCAGCCCAACTAACTATGTGTCGCTCTCCATTCCGATTTTTACTCTTCACCAACTTATCCCACCACACAAGAGCATGATCAGTAAATCCCATTGCTGCTAACTTGATTTTTTAAGCTCATAATAGTAATGATTATCAAAGATAACCTCAATACTCCTCTCCCAAACAAGATATATTTCTGGATCATTCATTCCCTTAAAAGTAGGAATGCTCATTTTTTTGTTTCCGAAATAATCATCATATTGAATACTACCTCTTCCTATCTTACTAGTATTACAGTGATAATCCTCCAATGAATCAGGACATTGATGCAACATCTCCGTCCTTGACTTCCTCATCTTTCTTAAGTCAGATTTCAAAATCTTCACCATATACCTCATCTGAACTTTAGCATCATCATCATCATTATCCTCATACTCAGTTTCAGCCATTCTGCGAATAATAAAAGAGTAGGTCTCCCCACCTCACAAGCACTCGGGTATCACTCATAATAATTGATCACTAAAAAGTCATGTATAACTCAAATTATGGCTTTCTCAATCCCTCATTTAGATAGGTATGGATAAAAGTGGATATGATAGATATGGAAAAATATGGATGAGTTATATATATGGATAGCTAAGGATATATGGATATATATATGGTTAAAATAGATATGGGTAAATATATGGATGAATATGATATGGATAATTATGAATGAGATAGATATGAATATCTAGATATGGATAAATATGAATATATATGGATAGATATGAATGAGATATATATGTATAGATATGATTAGATATGAATAAGATATAATGAATAGATATTAGTAGATATAGATAAATAAGGACGATAATGGATATGAATGAATATATATGGATGAGAATAAATAACTAAGGGTAGATATTGATATTGATGAGAATGAATAGATAATGATATATATATATATAAATATATATATATATATATATATATATATAAATATATAGGGACGCATTTATATGTTAACCACTCCCCAAATGTTACCTACAGACCTCATTTGGCGGTGCATTATCTAGACAAGCTTACTACATTATCTAGGCAATATATGGTACATTATGAAGATAATGTAGTACATTATTGCAATACATTATCTACATTATTTGCATTACATTATAGATAATGTAATGCAAATAATTTACTACATTATCTTCGTAATGTACCATATATTGCTTAGCTAATGTAGTAAGCTTGTCTAGATAATGCACCGCCAAATGAGGTCTGTAGGTAACATTTGGGGAGTGGTTAACATATGATTACAACTCTCTCTCTCTCTCTATATATATATATATATAGGGTAGTGATTAGGTAATAAAATTTTTTTTGCTGCTAAATAAGAATAAATTTGGACCATTAAAGATCAAAATCAGCGCATGTGATCAATTTAAATTCGTCCCAATTTCGGTGCATTATTTGTGTTACCATCTAGCATTTAAGGGCAAAAATGTGAAAAATTTATATTCAAGTATTTTATTTCGTGCAATTCATAAAACATAATATGCATAGGTTCATTGTAAAAAATGCAATATTTTTGGGCATAAAACTGCAACATATAATCAATGCAAAAAATGCATTCAATATGAATACAAAAACGCATATGCTTTAGAATAAAAAAGTATCTTATTCAAATTAAGAATGCATCATTTGATGCAAAAAATGCAAATATTTGGGATTATTTTTTATGCGTAATTGATTCATTTTTTATCCTGAACGTAAATATAATGAAGAACATATACCAGCTGAATATAAAATTAAGATTTTCGTGTGAATCTTCTGAAGTTAACATATTCAATATGGATATATAATCGTTTGATTATAACGGGAGGAAAGAGAAAATGAGAGAGAGAATGTTAAGATCTAAAGATAGAGAAGGTTACTCAAACTTAAAGGCTAAATTACTTAGATAACCTAATTACCTTATTTATCTAATAAATCCTGAATTATTACAATCATCAAAATAAAGGATCTACATTCGGTCTCATTTAATATGGGAAAAGCTTTTATTATATGATCACTACTCTATATATATGGGTAAAATTCGAAAATAATAAAATAAAAAGGAAAACAACGAAAATAAAAATAATTTTTATTTAAAAATTAAAAATATTATTAAAAATAATGGGAAAAATAAAAACAATGAAAAAAAGATCGAAAAATGACATGAGAGATAAAAAACGGACAAGACACAATACGAAATTGAACCAAAAAGGGAAAAGGAAAAGGAAAAGAAAGATACGACCTGAAACTTGATAACAAATAATATGACTCAATATGCAAACACGAGGACAAAAGATGACAGACAATAAATACTCGATATTTTTTTGGACACACGAAACAAGATTAGACACTAAATTGAACTGAACGGAAAAGAAAAAGTAAGACACAATCTGGGTCTGGATACCTAATGATACGATCCTCTTCGTGGATGGATAAGGAATCGTAGCCCAGGATCAAGAAATGACACGACACAGAAACGACTCGAACGGAACTCTAACGAAATAACGATGGCTGAAAACTCAGCACATCTAATTCAACCCTTCAAATGACGTAATCTAGATGAATCTCATATACACCCCAAGAAGCTGAAGAACTAGATATGATGAATAAATGGAGACGCTACAAATGGATGTAAAAGTCCGGTTGATAAGTCAATATTAAATTTCAAGGTACTCTACAGAAATTCAAGAGCTTTTAGATAATTGGAAAATAAAACTCACAAATATTATTAAACTAAAAATTGAATTAAAAACACGAATAACAAGCCCTATTTATAGTTAGAAAATAAATCTCTAAAGCTAATCAAACTAGGAAATCAATCTTAATTCTAATCATACAAGGTAATTAAATCAAATTTTAATAAATCTAGAAATCAAATCACTCAAATCTAATAAGTATCTAAGATATGTCAAGACAAATTAAATCTTTTCTCTTCTTCAACGATATCTTGATATATCTTTATCTCTCATTAATCGTAACTTCAATAATTTAATTAAGTGTAAATAACTTAATTAAATTATTCAATTTTGGACTATTTAATAATTTAATTAAGACCATATAATTAAATTCTTGAATTTTAAACCTCTGTGATTCTCATCGTAATCCAAAATTTTACCAGCCAATATTAATATTTTTTTTCTTATTACAATTGTTGTGTTAAAATATACTTTTAATGTTTAAAAGAGTAATAATCTAAAGTAGTAGTTTGACTAAATAATATTCAACTTATAGCAACCTTTATAAATAAATTCAAAAAATAGTAAAAGGTTTTTGACGAAAGTTTGAATGGATCAAAATCCCAAATATACACTCCTATTTATTTCTTCTCTATTTATCTTGATTTAATTCTGCATTTGAGTATCAGAGTTTAGGTGTTTATTTTAAAAAATATTTATATTTATTAGTAATAAGTATGATTTTAACAGGGGAGACACCCAAAAAAATGAATCTGGACGATGTCCAAGATGCGCTAGTTTCAGGAGAGTCCTGGAAATATCTCAGGAAAGAAAACAAGAATTTTAGGAACGACTAACTTACTAGGAGGAAATATTGAACCATACTATCAATACGAGAGTAACTACTGGATGGTTTTATGGAATAATAGTCGATCTATGTCATCCCTTTGTGGATGACTATTTACATTAAGTTCAAAGGTGGCATGAATACCATGAAAATCCGACCAAGAGAAACATCGAAGTGACCATCAATGATGGACCAAAAGTGCAGCAAGATCATGCCCAGATTCGGCAAGATCGAGCAAGATTTATCCAAAATCTCGATGGACCTAAGGAAGATACAAAACCACACAATAAGACCAATTTCTTTTCAATAATATGAAATGATTAATATTTTGTTACACATTCAAAAAAGAAAAACAAATACCAGAACAATCTCAAGCTAGTTTTAGCAGAAGAAAGTCGATAACTTTTGGCATAGTGAAAATCCCAACCAAAGCTAAAGAAGAACCAAAGCTGACAAAAGTAGAGAAAATTTCTCAATTGTTAAGATCATCGAAGAATGGAATACAATTGAAAGATCTACAAGAGTTTGCATAATCTATTTTCAATTTAAACATGGTGGATCAAAAGATGAATGCACAAGATGGTGCTCTAGTTTCTCGAGGATAACAGGTACCACCCTTACAAGAGGTACTCTTACTAGAGGGACTGCCCTTACAACATGAGCAACAACAAGCACAACCTGGACAATAGGCACCACAGAAAGAAGTCCCTAAATCACAAGATGTCATAATGAGATATAATCAGAACTTCTGTATGGGAAAAGGATACTGGATGAAGAGGCCCTACATCAACAATCTTGTAGGTACTAGGTACGGAAGCCAATCCCAAATTTCTGAGATATGCCTCTAGGAAAAACAAGCTTAAACCCAATTCATCCATATTTTCTTATGCTGGATCTCGATGATATCAACTTCAATGAGATAGAAGGCCATAGATTATTGGTCTTCAGCTATGAAAATTACGGCTAGAATTCTAGAAATCGATAACAGAGGATTTATCAAATTGTTGGAGATGAGTGTGCTAGGAGTTGCCAAGATGATGTGGGTTATTTCTAATACAAGAATTAGGGCAGAAGTCATAAGGCCCAAGTCACTTATAGAAATTGTAGACAAAGATGGCCTACAAGTTCAAATATATGTTCCTTGGAAGAGATAACTTCGAGAAAAGAGATATAGCTTCCAAAAAGATAAAGAAGAACTCTCAAGCTATACTAAACTTGAGATTAATCAACCTGGAAAAAGAGTTGATTGGCAAGTTATTCTAACTCTTCTAGAGGTATTAGTGGAATTGAGGACTGGGAAAAGCAGCTTGTACGCAAATTTTCTTCACAAAATTCCAAAGCCCATGGAAGGAAATTCTCATCAACGGGTATGTTCCTGGAGATGTTGACAAAGTTGGGAGAAGAACGTTTTTTGTAAAGGAAAAATTGGTTGATTGGTGTATTCAAGCCAATTTGCAAAAGAATTACAAGATGCTAAATAGGATGCTTAAATACTCTCCTCTTGATTGTTCAACAAATACTCTAGCAACGATCATTGGAAGAGAGGTCTACCAGCCAAGAACGAGCAAGAAATATAAAGCTAATCTTACACCAGAAGAAAAGGTTCAAGAAAAGGATACTGGTAACCCAGATCCAGATCGATCAAACAAAAGGACATATTTTACAAATCTTGTCAAGAAAGCAGAACAATCAGCGGGAGAACCACACGAGGAGCATGTTCATCCAATGAACTCTGATGAGGAAAACTTTCCAAAGATTTCACACGAGAGCCAATGAAAGTCTTAACGATTGCAACTATTGGACATGTGGAGCAAAATGACATATATCGATCAATTGCCCTAAAAAGAGAGGAGTAAAGAGCTTCGAAATACACTAGGTATTGAAGAAGTTTTTCACTATCATGACTTGGTACAAGTATACAAATTTGAGATCATACCCTCGGATCAGAGTATATACAAGAAAGAGGAATTTTCAACAGTGAAGGCTCAAATAGAAGATCTAGTTCCGAACCAGAACAGAACCGAGGTTCTGAATAGGCAATAAGAAGATGAGATAAGGTACAAAAGTCAAATCATTATCTCGCAAAATATGATTGATAAGATGTTGGTCCCAGATCAGAGTACGTGTAATGTGCAGCGGAAGTATTAATATAGTTAAAGTGTATAAAGTAAGTAAAGCTCTAAACGACACAGGATATTTATAGTAGTTCGGAGCCTTAAGTCCTACGTCCACTCTTCGGATATCAGATCCGGTAATTCACTAAGTTATGAAGATGCAATCCTCACGATCTATAGCCAGTTGCTGCAGAAGCCTCCGTCCACAGCACAATGGATCACTTGCCTAGGCAGTTGTACTTCACTTCATCTTTAGTCCGTCGAAGGCTCTGCGTCTTCTCAGTGGATCGGCTCAAAGTTGGACTGAGGACAAACCTCCCTTTTCCTTCTTCGGTAGGTTGGATGGTTGTGTTCTTTCCAGAACGTACACAGTTTGGCAGTTGCTCAGAATAACCTTCTCTTCCTTTGCAAGAGTAGGCTGCTGTGTTCTTACTCGAAAAGTAAGAACACCAAGAGAGTAGATTAAGTCAGCTGAATTAATCCTCGTGTACCCAAGGTCACACGGTGAATCTCGAAGGACTCTTTGAGCAGTAAATGCCTCGTGTTCAATAAATGAACCACAGAGTTAATGCCTTCTTGCTTGAGAGCGTTAAATGCTTAGAGCACTAATTTCTGCAGATAGACAAGAATAAATGTGTCGAGATTCAAAGATGAAAAGGTTTCAGATGAGCAAAGGTTTTTATGTCTCTGTTGTTCCTGCTATTTATAGGTGGGAAACAAGAAAATAGCCGGTAGAGACATTGAGAAGGATGTCCAATCATAGTCCACCCTTATCTGAAAAAGTCGCTTGCCTTTCTGATTTTTCTGCGACAACGTCCTTCTTTTCTGAGCAGTTTGTACTTGTTGTGTCAGACGCCAAACAACGTTTTATGCCAGTCGCAGCTGAGTATTTGTCTGTCTTTTATCATTGACTTCCTTGAAGTTCTCCTACGACTTGTTCGACATCTTGCTATGTACGCTTTCCTTGACGCAAAACTATTTTGTTCTGAAACTGTGAGCGCCTCTCGACAGTTTCTATGAGAAGACTATTTCCACAGTTTTCTTGAGCATCTAAGCCTTGACAGGACAACCTGTCAGCGCAGTTTTTTTGTGACCTTTGCTCTGATCTGCTTGTCTTCGTCTTGTATGTTCGACATTTATATCGTCTGAATGGCGTCTTCATCAAAACTGTTCCACAGTTTTGATGGTTTCCTTCTTCCTAGACTATTACAACTCGATCATCCTATACAAGGATTACATGAGGTAATAACTCTAAGGCCTAGACTTTGGTATATAGTTTTGACACATCAAAACATCAAATTAAAGTTGGATTTCTACATCATAACCTAACAATTTCCCCCTTTTTGATTGTGTCAAAACCATACCACTAAGTCAATCTAAGTCGACGAGAAGATGCAGTTGATCTGAGTTTACAAATTTCTCTATCTAACATTGCTCAGAATTGTGCTTCTTCTACACTCGACCTACTCTAAATGATCTTCCCCCTTAATGGGATAATAATTATCGAATAAAATCAATCAGTCTAGAGAAATAAGAGAAGAAGGATTGCTGATCACACTGGAAAATGTGAATTCAGCTAGTCAAGAATCAAGGTAAGAGACAATTAGCAGTTGTCTTCAAACCAATAGTTTTTCACTTTTCACTAGATATGATCGATTACAAGTACATGAAAAGTTTTTAAAACTGCAGTAATAAAAGACATTCAAAAAGCACAAACAAAACAAAATAAATTCTTGACCTTTGCTTACTTGTCTTGATTCTTGTCCTTCTCTCTTTCTTGATTCGAGGAATCTGCGTCTTTTGGCTTTGAGGAAATTGCAGCAGATATGGAAAACAGACTAGCTTGCGCCTTGAGGACTGCGGTTACTTCTGAGAAGTATTTCCTATCTTGCTCTCTAGAAGCTATTAGTGCTTCCAGCTTCATTGTAATATCTTCATCTCGCTTCCTGCGCTCTTCTTCCTGCTTTCTATATACCTCATCTTACCTTCTCTGTTCCTCTTCTCGCTTTCTCTGTTCCTCTACTCGCGTTCTATGTTCCTCTTCTCGCTTACGATCTATTAAAATCAACTGCAACTTCAACGACTCATCCCTTCTCTCTCCCCCCTTTTTGACAATATCAAGAACAACAGCCATCTACTGATCCATTCAATGATCTATCTCTTGTCTCAGAGCATTATAGGGTAAGAGGTTTGTAGCGACATAAATAGGATCTGGAGACATGATTGCTTCAACTGTGGCTAATGCTCTAGAGTCTTCATGGGTTTGACTCTGAGAGGTAGCAGTGGAAGTCTCAGGTGGAGGAGGAGTTTGGCTCGTTGCTGTCTCTTCCTCATTTTGTTTTGCTGCGGCTGCTTTAATTTTGGCCTTTTCAGTAGCGACTTCTGCTTCCTGTCGAAGTGCTTCAGCAGTTGCAGCTTCTTCCTCTTGTCTCTTCAGCTCAGCGGCTTCTACCTCTAGTCGCTTGAGCTCAGCAGCTTCTTCATCTTGTTTTCCCTTGAGTACTGCTGCTGCCTCTGCTTCTTACTTGCGTTTCAGCTCAGCAGCTGCCTCCTATTTTTGTCTTTGGAGTTCAACTGATGCTGCTTCTGCTGCTCCTTACTTTTGTTCTGCTGCCTCATTCAGTTCCTTGATTCGTTTTTCATTGTCTAGTGCGAGAAGGGCCTTCTTTTCAGAATAATTGTGCACATGTCGGCAACGACTAATGAATTTGATTTGTAAGAAACACGTAGCTAGTGCTCTCACAACTAGAATCTCCAATGCACGGGTAGCAATAACAGTGTAGGTTAAGATTTGAGACAAACAAATGGCTTGAGTTAGAGCAGCCTTTTCTTCTCTCCTGATTATCTCTTCTTCCTCTCTGCGTAGTCTCTCCAACTCCTGTGCTTCTTCATCTTCAAGGTCTAGGGGTTCCATTTGGATCTCAACGGTCTGTGAATTCAACCATATATAGAGATTCTGTATCTTCACAAGTTTCGCATGATTCTCATTTATTCTACGATGAACATGTAGGGTTTTTGCGTGAACCGAATCACCAAAACCAAACTGAACCGGATCGATCTATGGATATTGCCCATAATTAATATTCTCAAAACCCTAGCATGCTCCTATGAATTTAATACGAAGAATTGTGGATTTAGGGTTTACCGTAACTCCGTCGAGTCTGAACCGATCTTTTGCGTTTGAATTCCAAAAACCAATCCAACCACGCAATTCGATTTTATCTGCGGAATCAGAAATTAGAACCCTAATTTCTTAAATAAAATCGAAACAGAAAGAGAAGAAAGAAAGATAATCTGTTCTCCAGATTAGATCTTCAGGGCTGTGTCCCGGTGCTGTTCAGATCTACTACTGGTGAGGACTCCGTAGATCTGTGGCTTGAGCAGGACCAGAATTCGAAAATTCTCCTTCTTTGAACTCCCAAAATCGGCGCCCCTCACTCTCTCTCTAGGGTTTGTGTTTTTCAACTCTTACAACTTATGAGAGAGAGCTGTCTATTTATAGACCTAGGGTTGGAAACCCTAATGGGCCATTTTGGGCTCAATTCAGCACACTTATTGGGCCAGACCTGGGACCTAATGCAAATAATAAAGTGGGCCTATAAATTAATTAATTCCCATGTCCACAACCCAGGACACAATTAATTAATTAATATTAATTCTTTTTCACCACATAATTAATACTGACCTACCCCTTTATTACCACGTTATGAGAACGGGTTGCATTAATTGAGAATCCCCATATTTAAGGTTACCGGACATCCATTAATTAATCGGAGCCTCTGACAAGCTCTAACTACAATTAATTAATATCTTATAATTCCTGAGTAGTACCACTCAAACCTTATCACTCGTGCCTGAACTTAATCAGCCTGCAGGACTTTGGCACGATGAATGTTATTGAGCTCCTCAGGGAATGTCCCCATCCTATTACTCGGATATGGTTACCTAAGTTCAGTCTCAGGCGGTACTACACGAACTCCTGTTACACAAGATGCGGATATACGAGCACGTTACTCAGGCTCTCCACCATGGCAAGTCAAAGCAACAGTCAACCCGTGCAAACCCCTGAACCTTCTTTAGGGTTTGGACTCAATCAATATAACGAGATCTTTTATTTGCTGATGTCAGACAGACGAATATATCTCACTTCGGTCCATCAATACGCCACCTCTGCGTACCAGCATGTCAAGTAACCAAGACAGACTACTTATTCCGACAATGCCGCAGCCATCCGGACAGACGTATCCTCATACGCTGTCTCGGCTGTGATCATATTTATGTCTCACTAGGTCAAGTGATCATACTGTCTTCTGCGATCTGCAACACGCCGTATGATCGTCCCTATCGGTGAGACAAGAGGATACCATTGTTCATACATGTACGATTGTTAACAGTTAGGAGAAATAAACCGTTGTATACTCATTATAATAAATGCTTTCAGTATACAAAACCCATCAATCTCCCACTTATACTCAAAGCATAACTAAGCTATTACAGAGTATACAGTCCGTCTATCTAGTCTGCTGTCTTTAACCACTATCAGTGGTTGGCATCCACCTCAGACCCAGCTCACGAATATGTCTTTCGTAAACTTTCTGCGGCAAGCTCTTTGTAAATAGATCAGCAAGATTGTCAGCAGTGTCAATCTTCTTAATCAGCACATCGCCCCTCGATACGATTTCTCGTATGATATGGTACTTTCTCTCTATGTGTTTGCTTGCCCTGTGAGACCGCGGTTCCTTTGAGTTTGCCACTGCACCAGAGTTATCACAATAAATTGTGATGCTCCTCGGCAAACTCGGGATCACGCCCAACTCTAAAAGGTAGTTCCGGAGCCACACCCCCTCTTTCGAGGCGTCGGAGGCGGCAACATATTCCGCCTCCATGGTGGAGTCAGCAATGCATTTCTGCTTTGAGCTCCTCCAAGACACAGCTCCACCTCCCAGGGTAAATACATAACCTGAGGTCGATTTCTTCTCATCCTAGTCCCCTTGGAAATCCGAGTCTGTATAACCCACAGGGCACAGATCCTCACTTTGATAAACTAGGCAGAAATTCCTAGTTCTTTTCAAATACTTGAGGATATGCTTTACAGCAGTCTAGTGCACCTGTCCAGGGTTAGACTAATATCTTGCTACTATGCCAACGACATAACAGATATCTGGCCTGGTACACAACATCGCATACATGAGACTACCCACAGCCGAAGCATATGGTACAAGACTCATCTCGTCTTTCTCCCACTATGTCTGAGAACACTGCCCACTAGAAAGACGAACGCCATGTCGGAAAGGTAGCAAGCCTTTCTTGGCGAGTTGCATGCTGAACCGGGCTATCACAGTATCCACATAGGACGCCTGGGATAAGCTCAACATTCTTCTTTTACGATCTCGTAAGACCTTAATCCCAAGAATGTAGCCAGCTTCACCCAGATCCTTCATTTGGAACTGTTCGGATAACCAAACCTTGATTTCGGACATCACTCCCTCGTTGTTTCCAAATAGGAGTATGTCATCAACGTATAGTGCAAGGAAGACCACGCTCCCACTGACACAAAGTCGGTAAACACAACTTTCGTTTTCCAACTGTGCAAATCCATAGGATTTAATCACATCGTTGAAACGTAAGTTCCACGACCTTGAAGCTTGCTTAAGTCAATACAAGGACTTCCTAAGCTTCCAGACAAGATGTTCTTCGCCCTTGCTTATGTAACCCTCGGGTTGCTGCATATAGATGTCTCTACCTTCTTCAAGGTAACAGTTTAGAAAAGCGGTTTTGACATCCATCTGCCTGATCTCGAGGTCCATATGCGTAGCTATGGCAAGGAGTATCCGGATGGACTTGAGCATGGCTACGGGTGAAAAGGTTTCGTCATAGTCAATGCCCTCTTTCTGACTATAACTCTTTGCCACCAGCCTGGCCTTGAAAGCCGTAATCTTTCCATCCGCCCCTTTCTTTCTCTTGTATACCCATTTGCACCCTATGGCCCTAAAGCCATCCGGCAAATCAGTTTTCTGGAATACATCCATAGCAGTTATGGATTCAATTTCAGAATCCATGGCGACACGCCATTTGGCAACATCCTTGTCCTGCACTGCCTCTTCGTAAGTCAGTGGGTCAGAGTCCTCATGTCCGTCTTTCGGGCTCAAGTCCGAAGACTCACCCACGAACATGTACCTTTCCGGCTGGAAAATAACTCTCCCACTACGACGAGGCATCGGTGTCGTGTCAGTAGTAGGTGCAGTGACTTGTGGTCCTGCACCTTGCACTGAAGAACGTGTTTGTGGTGATGTACCTCTCACAGGTGCACCCACATCTACACGTTCCCCTTCCCTTGGAATTGCATTCTCGTTCTCAATTTCTTGAAGAACGATATCACTCCTTGACCTGTGATTACTCACATACTCGTCCTCCAAGAATCTAGCGTTGGTGCTAACAACGACTCTTTGACTCTCAGGACAGTAAAAGTAACCACCTTTCGTTTGCCTGGGATACCCTATGAACAACATTACTTTTGACCTGCTTTCTAACTTATCAGGTTCCTTCGACAGTACGTGTGCCGGACAACCCCATACTCTAAAATTGCACAAACTAGGTTTGCGACCAAGGAAGAGCTCAGAAGGCATCTTAGGAACTGATTTAGAAGGCACCACATTAAACACGTAAGCTGCTGTCTCCAATGCGTAGCCCCAAAACGAAATTGGTAAGTTTACATAACTCATCATTGATCTTACCATCTCTAGAAGAGTCCTATTTCTTCTTTCAGCCACACCGTTTTGCTGGGGAGTACCCGGTGCAGTCCACTGGGATGTAATCCCATTTTCTGACAAATACTGCAGGAACTCGTTACCGAGGTATTCGCCACCGCGGTCAGATCGCAGTGACTTGATAGTTTTCCCGACCTTCTTTTCTACCTCAGCCTTGAACTCTTTGAATTTCTCAAAGCATTCAGACTTGTAGCGAAGCAGGTAAACATATCCGTACCTTGAGTAATCGTCAATGAAAGTGACGAAGTACTCGTACCCTCCACGAGCCTGTGTGGACATCGGTCCACATAAGCCAGAATGGATCAATTCCAACACTTCCTCTGCTCGAGACTGACTAGCCTTGAAAGGCCTAGTTGACATCTTGCCCTCGATGCAGGATTCGCAGACTTGATAAGGTACAGCCCGGACTAGGTCCTATGTACCGTCATCTGCAAGTCTCTGAATCCGCTTCAAGCTGATGTGACCCAGTCTCAAGTGCCAGAGATATGTAAGATCCTCATCAGAAGAAGTAAGTTTTCTCTTCTTAGGATTATCAATTACGGATGAATTACATGCAATACTTGCGGAAGATTTATGATTACAGTTAACAACATAGAGAGAATTATTCAGCATTCCACGACAGATAACACCGTTATTACCAATGATAGAAACACCACTATCAAAAATAACTGAATATCCATCAACAAAAAGTTTGGAAACTGAAATAAGATTCTGCCGAAAATCCGGCACATACAAAACATCTCTCAATGTTAAAACGGAATCATCAAAGTACAAGGTGAAATCTCCAATGGCAGCTGCACTCACTTGTGCTGCGTTCCCCATCGAGATGGTAACCTCGTCATTCTTCAGCACCCTCCTCGGTGTGAACCCCTGCAAAATGAAACAAACATGATCAGTAGCTCCAGTATCCACTACCCACGAATGAGTAGAAACCGATGCTAAACATGTTTCCGTTACAAATGCAAATGACGTACCTTGTCCCTCGGCATTCGGACAATCCACCTTTCCGCATCCAGCACACTTGTTCTTCTTTGGAGTGACCTTGGCTCTCTTCCCCTTCCTAGACTTGCTACCACTACCTGCTTTCCTGAACTTGCTCTCAGCACCGTCATCTCCAACCTTAGAGGTTGTTGAACCAGTGCTAGAACCAGACAGAACAGGTTTCCGAGCTCGCATGGTAGACTGCTCCACTACAAGATCCTCAAGCAGCTCATGCAGAGCATACTCTCCCTTTGCAGCAGCAACTACCTTAAAGTCATTAAAGGATTCCGGAAGAGAATTTAAGATAATATCAATCTCGCCTTGCGCACTGATATTACCACCCCGCACAGTGAACTGTCTCATGAGATCAATCACAAACATCATGTGCTCCGTCACCGAACTATCTTCAACCATCTTCTTGCACACAAGATTGTGTACAAGCTTACAGTCGATAGTTCGCTAAACTTTGCCAAAAGCTGTCGAGAGTTCCTTCCAAAGCTCTCTAGCCCTTTCGAGGTGTTCATACTTATGTCTTAACTCTCTAGACAGAGAACCCGTGATGAGCCAGAAGGCAGACTCATCAGCATCCTCCCATCTGTCATAGAATTCAAGCTCAAGTTCGCACACACCTCTTTGAGAGCGCAATAGTGGATCCATGTAAAGAACATGTGCTTGATTTTTCAGGTAAATGATGTGTTTGATACAGAAACTCCATACATGGAAGTTCGGACCAGTTAGAGGTTTGAGAGCAAGTATATGATCGACAGTAGACATAGACATATCTGAAACAATAAAGAATCTTAAATAAGAACATACATGTTGAACTTCGAAAAAAAATGCATTGAAAACTTTTTAATAAATCAAATACAAATATTTTCCACTAATTGCCCAAGAGTTCCCACCGCAAGCTACACTCGTAGACGTTTACGATGTCACCCTCAACCAGAACTGCGGGTTTTAAGTCCCAATCCATTTAATTTCACTACCATGTCAGGATGCTTTTGACACTAGAAATTAATAATTAGTGAAAACCTTAGACCAAGCCATCTTTCAAGAACTGGGATGCAATTCTTGCATTATATTCTAAGATGCTTCTAAGCAATTAAACCACAAATTTAACTCCGGCCAAAAGAGACAGTTTAGCATGGCACGTAACCATACCGCACAACCCTTAAAGCTTTCGTTATCTATAATTTAAATCAATCCTAGAATACTTGTGAAAGAGGTCTACGCAAGCTACACTCGTAGACTTTTACGCAAAGCCCTCCCACTATTCACAGAATTTAAATTGTTTGTCTAGAAATCCCAACAACCGTACCCATGCACCTCCGGGAACTAGCAAGCTACACTCGTAGACATTTACTAGAACGAGAGATACACTTACAGCCTAGGACCGCTTTGTGGAGGTCTATTGATTTTAATTAAAAAATCTGCTTAGTATTTTTCTTTTAAAAGGTTTCTTTATGCGCACACATAATTTCCTTTTGTCATTATATTTTCCAAATTTTTGCATGTAATTAAACAAGCCCAAAAATTCCCAAAATATAATCCAACAAAAGAAATTAATAACATAAGCATGCTTGGAAAGCTGTAAATAATAAAAGCAGTAAATCATGCTTTTCCTATTATCTACACATGCTTAATAGCGCACATAAATAAATCACATATCATACGAGGACAATTAAGGCAAACAAAAATTCCTCGTGGCCCCAAAAATAGAAAAATAAAATCTATCTATTACAAATTTGAATTTTGAATCAATTTGGTTAAATCCAAATCTTTTCAAATCTTCCAAATCTTCAAGAGGCCTTCAAATCTTGATACACCAAATCTTTTGGATTTTTAGGCCTTTGTGATCTGATGATTTGCCCTAACCCTAATGCAAACCCTAGGGTTTACACAGGATTGCACAAACCACCAAAAACATAAGCCATCGCGACGGGACAGTAGCAGCCGACGACGATCGAAGCCGCCGCCGACCGCCGACCGCCGCCGCCGCCGCCAGGCCAGCCCCGCATCCAGCGCCGCGCACCCCGCGCGCCTGCCTGCGTGCCGCGCCCGCGCGCACACCAGCTCGCGCCCGCGCGTGCTGCCCAGCGCCCGCGCTCGTCGTGCACACGCGCGCGGCCTCCTGCCGCCGCCGTGCACCGCCCTTCGTCGGCTCCGTCTTCGTTCTTCATCCTCGACCCGTCCAATTACATAATTTGAAAAATAAAATTACAGAAACTATTCTATTACAAATTTTCAAATCTATGCTAATCATGGATTTTCTCATGATTTTACAAAACAATTCAGCCCTACACGGATAAACCACCGCGGGCTGAATCAACGGGTTGCCACGAGGAACAAAAACCAAACATCCACAATAATAAATTCATACATGCATAATATCGGATTTAATTATGAACAACAGAGCCATAAATCAGAAAACCTGGCTCTGATACCAATTGTAGGGTTTTTGCGTGAACCGAATCACCAAAACCACACTGAACCGGATCGATCTATGGATATTGCCCATAATTAATATTCTCAAAACCCTAGCATGCTCCTATGAATTTAATACGAAGAATTGTGGATTTAGGGTTTACCGTAACTCCGTCGAGTCTGAACCGATCTTTTGCGTTTGAATTCCAAAAACCAATCCAACCATGCAATTCGATTTTATCTGCGGAATCAGAAATTAGAACCCTAATTTCTTAAATAAAATCGAAACAGAAAGAGAAGAAAGAAAGATAATCTGTTCTCCAGATTAGATCTTCAGGGCTGTGTCCCGGTGCTGTTCAGATCTACTACTGGTGAGGACTCCGTAGATCTGTGGCTTGAGCAGGACCATAATTTGAAAATTCTCCTCCTTTGAACTCCCAAAATCGGCGCCCCTCACTCTCTCTCTAGGGTTTGCGTTTTTCAACTCTTACAACTTATGAGAGAGAGTTGTCTATTTATAGACCTAGGGTTGGAAACCCTAATGGGCCATTTTGGGCTCAATTCAGCACACTTATTGGGCCAGACCTGGGACCTAATGCAAATAATAAAGTGGGCTTATAAATTAATTAATTCCCATGTCCACAACCCAGAACACAATTAATTAATTAATATTAATTCTTTTTCACCACAGAATTAATACTGACCTACCCCTTTATTACCACGTTATGAGAACGGGTTGCATTAATTGAGAATCCCCATATTTAAGGTTACCGGACATCCATTAATTAATCGGAGCCTCTGACAAGCTCTAACTGCAATTAATTAATATCTTATAATTCCTGAGTAGTACCACTCAAACCTTATCACTCGTGCCTGCAGGACTTTGGCACGATGAATGTTATTGAGCTCCTCAGGGAATGTCCCCATCCTATTACTCGGATATGGTTACCTAAGTTCATTCTCAGGCGGTACTACACGAACTGCTGTTACCCAAGATGCGGATATACGAGCACGTTACTCAGGCTCTCCACCATGGCAAGTCAAAGCAACAGTCAACCCGTGCAAACCCCTGAACCTTCGTTAGGGTTTGGACTCAATCAATATAATGAGATCTTTTATTCGCTGATGTCAGACAGACGATTATATCTCACTTCGGTCCATCAATACGCCACCTCTGCGTACCAGCATGTCAAGTTACCAAGACAGACTACTTATTCCGACAATGCTGCAGCCATCCGGACAGACGTATCCTCATACGCTGTCTCGGCTGTGATCATGTTTATGTCTCACTAGGTCAAGTGATCATACTGTCTTCTGCGATCTACAACACGCCGTATGATCGTCCCTATCGGTGAGACAAGAGGATACCATTGTTCATACATGTACGATTGTTAACAGATAGGAGAAATAAACCGTTTTATACTCATTATAATAAATGCTTTCAGTATACAAAACCCATCAGAACATGCTCAAGGTGTGTCTCACCTGTCATTCGTGTGCCAGTGGCTGAGAGACCCAATCTTTTCATAAGGAGTTCCGGTAGAGACAGTCGTTTAACAATTCGTTTAGCTGGTGCTTTAGTAGTTTTCAGTACTTGCTCATCTTGTATTATTATTTCCTGTTGAGGAAGTGGCTCTTGTGTGGCAATAGCTTCCACTTGCAGACTCTGATTGACAGTTTCCTCAACTGGTATTTCTGAAAACGATCCCCCTATTTTTGAGGCTATCTGAAGAATCTGCTTCAGTGACGAGGGTGATGGTTGATGAGTTTTTGAAGTTGTACTGCCAGAAGATGTGGAGGGAGTGAAAGGTTGTCGATGAGGAGATTCTCTATCTGAGTGAGACGGACTTTGAAGGTCCACAATAAGTACTGTTCTGTCTCTTATATTTTCTTCACGATCTTCAACCTGCTTGCCCTTCTTGCTCCTTTCTCTTTCTTCCTCCAAGACACTTGTAAGCACTAACCTCCTTCTTTTATTACTTGCTGCTCGCGTCAAAGCAGTTTCGGCTTGTACAGGTCTCTTAGTAGCAGCTTGTGAACTGCAATCCTCAATATCATTTGCCTCTAACTCATCACCGTCTTCTTTTTGGTGTTTAGGCTTACCTCCTTCTACTGCTTTCCAATGGATCTTGTCAATGTGAGGTAAAAAATCGGATGAGACCAGACACTCACCTTTTTCTCTGAGACCAATCAATTGTTCTATCAAGTAGCTGACTTTTAACCCAAAACCTACTCCGGATTTGAATCTGTGGGTCTCCCGAATGGTCTCATTCTTTCTAGCATTCTCAAGAATACGCCAAAAAATGAATTGAGCCCAGTTCCCACCTGGACCATCATCCATTACCATCATAACAACATACTTAGGCTGACTTAGCTCATAAAAAGATCCTGCACCGCAGTAGAGCATCCTAAGTGTTATCTCACTTAGAGATTTGTAAAGAGGCCTCAATTCAGAAACCCTTGTAGGTAAGTGGAATCTGTCTTTATGCTCGGGCTTCTTCCAGACATTCCAATGTCTCTCCCTTGCCCCATCATCATTCTTCAAGTAACTGGCTATGTTCTCACTAGTTTTAGATAGGCGGAAGAATTCTGCAATAGTATCTGCACTTATAACCATTGGAATCTTGTTGACCTTGGTTTTGAAGGATTTTCCACCTTTGTCCACAATAGCATTCCACAAAATTCGGCAATGCAGTGAGGCTTGAATCTATGAGGGCGTAACTCTAGAAACTGAATGAGCATTTCTTTGTGCAACTTATCGTAAATCTCCTCATATGAATACTAATAATCAAGTTCTTTGAGATTTAGGATTTTCTCCTTAAAAACATGACTTACTCGAATGTCCTTGTTCGAGAGATCAGCGACATCGACTATGTCATTTGATAGGCATTTTAATTTCTGATGAGTGATATCTTGGGTAGCGGCACTTTTCTTTGATTTCCCTGATTTTCTTGGACATTCTCCTAAAGAAGGCTTTCTCTTGCCCATAATGTACAGAACAAGGTGGGTAGATGAAGATATAAGGTTGATAATTGATAAGCTCATTATTTTACTCGCTTATCTATATTATTTTCTACTATTTTATGTAGTTTTATTGAGTTTATATATATATTCTATGCATGAGTCTATATTAGGTGGTATTATGCGCATCTTGGTGTTTTTGCAGGTTTTAGGCTTAAATTCACTTGAAAACCGTTCCGAAAGCAGTGACGTGTAAGAGTAGCAGTGAAGAGTTCTTCCACAAGGATAATTCGGGCTATTGGCACATGGCAATGGATGATTCTTTGAGTTAGCTCTCCAACGCAACTGGAATCGGGTCAATCAGAGTTCGGGAGAGGAAGTTATGGCCAAAACCGTGAGACCGCGCAGAAGGGGCGAGAGACCACGTCGATCGACGCCAATCAGCATCGATCGATGCCGAAGAGATGGCCACGTCGATTGACGCCAATAAGCCACGATCTACACGAGCGAGTCTGCTGGAGCGGAAATCTGATGAAAATCGGATTTATTCATATCTTTAGCCCTAGATTTGATAGGATATACATCCACCCCTATAAATACTTACTTAAATTCGACTTTTCGAGGCATGCAATCATATTTCAGAGTTTTTGGAGTTTGAAGACTTGGGAAACACGAAACCCTTTATTTTTCTTGTAAGTTCTTTATGTTTATGCAATTTAATATGTTTTCTTTTGGATTTCTATCTATGATGAGTGGCTAGAAACTGTAGCGGGTTCTAGGGGTTGATATTATTATGGATGCATGTTAGGATTAATTAATTAGGTTCATGATTCCTGTGTTTATTCTATAATTCTAGATTAATTCAAGGACCGAGAGGTGACGATTAATTTAGATGTCTAGTTATTGATAGATGGACCGAGAGGTGAATATTAATAGTGGGAATATGAATGCATGATACAATCTACACTATCCAAACAGATGTACTAGACTATAGGAATTGAACTGATTTGCTTATCAGATTGACTAATTTGGTGTACTTTGAGACCGAGCGGAGATAGTCACTAATTAATAATCTAGGTTATATTTGCCAAACAAGGAATTATAGCATTATTGCAGTATTCCACCTGTTAAATTAATTGGTTCTACATGTCATCCATAATAAGAATTCTTCCCTAGAATCTGTGTTCCTTTAAATTTTGCTTTTAAAACATCTTTACTTTTCTGCATTGTTCTCTTTATTTTTATAAAACCAAAACCTATTTTCTGTTCACTCAAACAATGAATCTTAGGATCATAATTAGTACATAGGATAATTTCCCCACACAATTCCCCTGGATCGATAACCTTAGGGTTTACAAATTTATTTGCCGCTGTTATTATAATTAATCTATTAGAAATAACAGTGATCAAATTGGCGCCGTTGCCGGGGAATTGTTAGATTTTATCTTGTTACTTGTTCGTTCTAGGATTTGCTGGATTAAGTTTTATTTTCTGTACGTGTGCGTGTGTGAGTTTTCATTTCTGTAGTCCACGTCGATCGACGCTACACGTCGATCGACGCCCCTTAGCATCGATCGACGTCGATCATCTTATTGCGTCGATCGACGGACACCTTACGTCGATCGATGCCGACCACTTTCTTGCATCTATTGACATGACATCCACGTCGATCGATGCCGAACTGATATTTACCCATTTTCTGTGCAGGTGCATGAACACGCGAGCCAAAGAAAAAACACTCAAGGCCTTTGTCCCTGAAATTGATTCAACCTGCATGAAAATCAAAAAGAAAGGAAAAGAACAACAGCGAGAGATATCTGAGAATCCTGAAGCACCTCTGCAAAACATGACTCCCGAGGAGCAGAGGCAATTTGTGAATGAAGTACAGCAGCTGAGAGCACAACTACAAGCAGCCCAGGCTACTCAGGCGGAACAAGCTGCAAGACTGGCAGAGTTGAACGATAGGCAAGTTGTGATCCCGCAAAGGTCCATCTTGGATCGATTTCTTCCACAGCAATTGGAGGCCGGATTCAGAGTTGGCATTGATGCCAACAACTTCGAGCTGCGCACATGCCTTATTCAGATGGTGCAGCAAAACTAGTTTGGGGGGAGAGCTTTAGAAGATCCATATACCCACCTCAACCAATTCATCGAGGTGTGTAACACTGTGAAGCAGAACGGAGTAACCCAAGATGTGATCAGGATGAGACTGTTCTCGTTCTCACTCAGAGACGAGTTACAATCTTGGTTTGCTGGACTGGATAAGAGTCGAATCGGGACATGGGAGGAGCTTCGAGCAGAGTTCCTTACCAACTACTTCCCACCGAGCCTGCTGCTGAAGAGGATAGCTGCCATTACTACTTTCAAGCAGATGTATGATGAGTCACTCTACGAGGCCTGGAAGAGATACAAAGAGCTTCTACGACTCTGTCCTGGACATGGTATCGATCTGGAGATGCAAGTATGCCATTTTTATGAGGGTTTAAATCCTCATATGAAGGAGTTGGTTGATGCATCTGCTGGTGGTATACTGATGAAGAAGAGTGGTGCAGAGAGTATGAGGTTGCTGGTAGACATGGCGCTGAATAGCGACCAATGGCCAAATGAGAGACAAATTCCGGTCAAAGCTGTGGAAGCCAAGCCAGAAATTGATGTGGTTGCTGAGGTGAAAAAGCTTCGGGAAAAGATTGAAAAATTGGGCACAGCACAAGCGGCAGCTGTTGCAGAGCCAAGCATGGCTATTGTTCCGGTGGAGGCCGACTACATCAACCGGGGTGCAAGCAGTTCATCTGGAACTGCTGGGACGGAGGTGAACTACATTGGCGGTGGTTATCACAATAACTACCGAGGCAATCAAGGGTATCATATGGGCGATCTCACCCTGGTTTTTCTTATTCTAACCCTTCTGCTGCAAAACACCCTCCGTCTGGTTTTGATGTAGGTACTGGAGGAGAAATAGTGGAAAGAAAGAAATCTGTGCTGGAGGAGACATTCGAGAAATTCATTAAGAGCTCGGATAACCGGTTTGGGAAAGTAGAAACTGAGGTGAAGGGGATGGCCAACCACATGCAGCTGATGACGAAACACCTTCAGATGATGGACACAAAATTGAGCCAGATTGCCACCACACTCGGCAACCAACACAAGCCTGGACATCTTTAGAGCACAACGGAGGTGAACCCAAAGACTCAAAAAGACTGCAAAGCCATCACTCTGAGGTTCGGGACGAGTTACAAGGGTCCCAAGATGGCTGTGAACGATTTTGGAGGCGAAAAGGAGCAAAAATGCACAGGAGATGAATCCACGTCGATCGACGGACCTGCCACGTCGATCGATGCAAAAGACAGAGGCACGTCGATTGATGCTACCCTACGTCGATCGACGTAGAAGTCTGTTCCAGACACGAAGCAGAAGCAGTCTAAAAATCAACCCCCTCCTTTGCCTTTCCCATAGCGGTTCGCGAAGCAGAAAGAGGACGAGAAGTTCTCCAGATTTGTGGAGAACCTAAAGAAGGTCAGCATCAACATCCCGCTGATCAAAGCACTGAAAGAGATCCCGGGGTACATGAAGTACCTCCGGAAACTGATGAGTGGAAAGAAGCAGTTCGTGGAGAACGAGACGGTGAAGATCCACGAGCAGTGCAGCCTCCTACTTCAAAAGCAGGTGCCCATCAAGAGAAGCGACCCTGGATGCTTCTCCATTCCGGTTGAGATTGGGGGACACACATTTGAGAGAGTACTATATGATACTGGGGACAGTATCAACTTGATGCCGTACTCCATCTTCAAGTGTCTCAACATTGGATAGATGTGGCCCAGAATGATCACCCTGCAGATGGCAGACAACTCTGTGTTCCGCCCGAAAGGTATACTAGAGGATGTGCTCATTCGCGTGTGCCATTGATAAGCTCATTATTTTACTCGCTTATCTATATTATTTTCTAGTATTTTATTTAGTTTTGTTGAGTTTAAATAAATATTCTATGCATGAGTCTATATTAGGTGGTTAATAAGCTCATATTTATACTCACTTATCTATATTTTTCTCCATTGTTTCAAGTGCTTTATGTTATGTTTTTACTTATTTTTGTGCATGAGTCTACTTTAGAGGGTGTTATGCCTTTGATGGGTGATTTTGTAGGTTTTAGGCCAAATTCATTGGAAATCCATACCGAAAGCA
>JAPKLW010000383.1:21595-48461 GCA_026898455.1 Plectranthus barbatus | reverse complement strand
AATCTAGGATTTAATTGCCTGACCAAGGAATTTAATCCACAAAAATCAATGTTTTCCCCATTGTTGAGTTGATTGATATTTACATGTTGATGATTAGGATATCTGCCCTAGGATCTGTGTTTTTCTTTATTGTTTCCAAAACTCTTTACTTTCTTGCAATTGTTATTTTCAAATTCACCAACAAAAACTCTTCTAAATATTGGTTAACTCAAAAAACGAATTGATAAACTGTGTCCAGTACATGAGATATTTTCGTCGCACTATCCCTGTGGGTTCGACATTCCTTTGGGTCTACAAATTTATTTGCTCGCTGTGTTTTTATAGTCGATCAGTGGTATTATGCGCATTTTGGTGTTTTCGTAGGGTTTTAGGCCTAAGTTCACGAGAAAGCCATTCCGAAAGCAGTGATGTGTAAGAGTAGCAGTGAAGATTTCTTCCAAAAGAGGTATTCCGGCTATTGGCACATGGCAATGGATGATGCTTTGAGTTAGCTCTCCAACGCAACTGGAATCGGGTCAATCGGAGTTCGGGAGAGGAAGTTATGGCCAAAACCGTGAGACCGCGCAGAAGGGGCGAGAAGCTGCGTCGACAGACGCCAATTAGCATCGATCGACGCCTTGGAGGAAGGCCACGTCGATCGACGTGGATCAGCCACGATCGACGCGTGGCTGTCTGCTGGAGCGGAAATTCGATGAAAAATGGATTTATTCATATCTTTAGCCCTAGATTTGATAGGATACATATCCACCTCTATAAATAGCCTACTAAATTCGATTTTTCAGCATTCCTTTTCATATTTTCCTTCTACAATTTGGTTTTGAGAGTTTGGAGACTTGGGAAACACGAAACCCTTTTATTTTCTAGTAAGTTCTTTATGTTTATGCAATTTAATATGTTTTCTTTTGGATTTCTATCTGCGATGAGTGGCTAGAAACCCTAGCGGGTTCTAAGGGTTGATATTATTATGGATGCATGTTAGGATTAATTAATTAGGTTCATGATTCCTGTGTTTATTTCATAATTCTAGATTAATTCAAGGACCGAGAGGTGACGATTAATTTAGATGTCTAGCTATTGATAGAAGGACCGAGAGGTGAATATTAATAGTGGGATTAGGAATGCATGATACAATCTACACTATCCAAACAGATGTACTAGATGTAGGAATTGAACTGATTTGCTTATCAGATTGACTAATTTGGTGTACTTTGAGACCGAGCGGAGATAGTCACTAATTAGTAATCTAGGTTATATTTGCCAAACAAGGAAATATAGCATTGTTGCAGTATTCCACCTGTTAAATTAATTGATTCCTACATGTTCTCCTTAATAAGAATTCTTCCCTAGAATCTGTGTTCCTTTAAATTTGCTTTCAAAACTACTTTAAATTTTCTGCATTATTCTCTTTACTTTTATAAAACCCAAACCTCTTTTGAATTCCTCAAACAATGAATCTTAGGATCATAGCTAGTACATAGGATAATTTCCCCACACAATTCCCCTGGATCGATAACCTTAGGGTTTAAAAATTTATTTGCCACTGTTTCTATAATTAATATGTTAGAAATAACAGTGATCAAATTGGCGCCGTTGCCGGGGAATTATTAGATTTTATATTGTTACTAGTTCGTTCTAGGATTTGCTGGATTGAGTTTTATTTTTCTGTACGTGTGCGTGTGTGAGTTTTCGAGTCTGTGTCTCGCGTCGATTGATGCCACCTAGCGTCGATCGACGGACCCAAGCGTCGATCGACGCCAACCGCTCTTTTGTGTTGATTGACGTGAATCCACATCGATCGACGCTGAACTAATATTTACCTATTTTCTGTGCAGGTGCATGAACACCCGAGCCAAAGGAAAAATACTCGAGGCCTTTGTCCCCAAAATTGAAGCAACCTGCAGAAGAATCAAAAAGAAAGGAAAAGAAAAACAACGAGAGATGGCTGAGAATCCTGAAGCACCTCTGCAAAATATGACTCCCGAGGAGTAGAGGCAATTTGTGAATGAAGTGCAGCAGCTGCGAGCACAACTACAAGCAGCCCAGGCTACTCAGGCAGAGCAAGCCGCAAGACTGGCATAATTGAACAACAGGCAGATTGTGGTTCCGCAAAGATCCATCCTGGATCGATTTCTTCCACAGCAAGCGGAGGCCGGATTCAGAGTTGGCATTGATGCCAACAACTTTGAGCTGCGCACATGCCTTATTCAGATGGTGCAGCAAAACCAGTTTGGGGGGAGAGCTGTAGAAGATCCATATACCCACCTCAACCAATTCATCGAGGTGTGTAACACTGTGAAGCAGAACGGAGTAACCCAAGATGTGATCAGGATGAGACTGTTCTCGTTCTCACTCAGAGACAAGGCACGATCTTAGTTTGCTGGACGGGATAAGAGTCAGATCGGGACATGGGTGGAGCTTCGAGCAGAGTTCCTCACCAACTACTTCCCACCGAGCCTGCTGCTGAAGAGGAAAGCTGCCATTACTACTTTCAAGCAGATGTATGACGAGTCGCTTTACGAGGCCTGGAAGAGATACAAAGAGCTTCTACGACTCTGTCCTGAACATGGCATCGATCTGGAGATGCAAGTGTGTCGTTTTTATGAGGGTTTGAACCCTCACATGAAGGAGCTGATTGATGCATCTGCTGGAGGGATACTGATGAAGAAGAGTGCTACAGAAAGTATGAGGTTGCTGGCAGACATGGCGCTGAATAGCCACCAATGGCCAACTGATAGGCAGCTACCAGTCAAAGCAGTCGAGACAAAACCAGAATTCAACGTGGTCGCTGAGGTAAAAAAGCTTCGGGAGGAGATTGAAAAATTGGGCACATCACAAGTTGCAGCTGTTGAAGAGCCAAGCATGGCCATAGTACCCGTGGAGGCTGACTACATCAACAGGGGTGCAAGCAGTTCGTCTGGAACTGCCGGTACGGAGGTGAACTACATTGGCGGTGGTTATCACAATAACTACCGAGGCAATCAAGGGTATCAGTACAACCATGAGCGATCTCACCTGGTTTTTCCTATGCTAATCCTTCTGCTGCAAAACACCCTCCGCCTGGTTTTTATGCAGGTACTGGAGGAGAGATCGTGGAAAGGAAGAAATCCGTGCTAGAGGAGACGCTCGAGAAATTCATCAAGAGCTCGGATAACCAGTTTTGGGAAAGTAGAAACCGAGGTGAAGTGATTGGCCAACCACATGCAGCAGATAACGAAACATCTTCAGATGATGGACACACAATTGGGCCAGATTGCCACCACACTCGGCAACCAACACAAGCCTGGACAACTTCCGAGCACAACGGAGGCGAACCCAAAGGCCCAAAAATACTGCAAAGCCGTTACTCCGAGGTCTGGGATGAGCTACAAGGGTCCCAAGATGGTTGTAGACGATTCTGGAGGCGAAATGGAGCAAAAATGCACAGGAGATGAATCCACGTCGATCGACGGAACTGCCACGTCGATAGACGCAGAAGACAGAGGCCCGTCGATTGACGCTACCCTACGTTGATCGATGACAAAGTGTGTTCCAGCCGAAAAGCTGAAGCAGTCTGAAGATCAACCCCCTCCTTTGCCATTCCCACAGAGGTTCGCGAAGCAGAAAGAGGACGAGAAGTTCTCCAGATTTGTGGAGAACCTGAAGAAGGTCAGCATCAACATCCCGCTGATCGAAGCACTGAAGGAAATCCCGGGGTACATGAAATACCTCCGGAAATTGATGAGTGGAAAGAAACAATTCGTGGAGAACGAGACGGTGAAGATCCACGAGCAGTGAAGCCTGCTACTTCAAAAGCAGATACCCATAAAGAGAAGCGATCCTGGATGCTTCTCTATTCCGGTTGAGATTGGGGGACACACGTTCGAGAGAGTACTTTGCGATACTGGGGCCAGTATCAACCTGATGCCGTACTCCATCTACAAACGTCTGAACATCGGAGAGATGAGGCCCACGACGATCACCCTGCAGATGGCGGACCGGTCTGTGTCCCGCCCGAAAGGTATACTAGAGGATGTGCTCATTCGTGTGGGCCATCTCATTTTTTCCTGCAGATTTTGTGGTGCACGAGATGAAGGAGGACGAGACCATGCCCATGATATTGGGGCGTGAGTTTCTCGACACTAGCGCCGCTCTCATTGACTGTCGAGGCGGCGAGATCACACTCCGAGCAAACGACGAGAAGATCACCTTTGTGATCGACAAGAGAAAGAAGAAAGCGGAGTGCAATAAGGTCTCCACTACTGAAGAAGGAGATGAATCTGAAGAGGAAGAAGCAGCTGCCATCGAATGGGAGCGAGGAAACGGAGAGGTGAATCTGTCTACTCCGCCGCCTTTTTTTGAGCTCACCACCATTATCAAGGATCGTAAGGTTTACATGGTGGATGCCAAAGGCCGGCGAGTCTGGACCCGACCTCCTTGGCGGTGATTTGAGGTATCGTCGAGCTGCGACGTTAAATCAAGCACTTGTTGGGAGGTAACCCAACCTTTTCCATATTTCCTTTTTAATTTTTGTTTTTTTATTATTATTTCGAATTTCTTTTATTTTGCATTAACAGTTGTTTTGCAGTATTAAAAAAAAATTTGGAGATCGGCTCGACGTCGATCGATGCAGCCTGGCGTCGATCAACGCCGAGCAGCCCAGCGTCATACACTTCGATCCTCAACGGGATCGGCAAGAAGGCTTCACATCAATCAACACGAAGTGCCAGCTGTAACAATTCACGCTGAGTAATGTCTGAAGACTCTGGGGGATAAAAAGTGGATGTCTGAGATCCACTACCAGGTATCGTTCCCTCTTTTGTCTGATTTTCAAACTTATTCCACTCTTCGAGTTGGAAATAAGTTTGGGGGGATGTGGACAAGAGATGGAACATTCTATCTTTTATTTATTCTGCTTTCCGTATTCAATTTTCGCCTGAAAATTTTATTTTATTCTATTTTGTGGGAAAATTTTTTAGTTTTGAAATAACCCGAATGAGATTGTGAGATTAGAATCGGTTGAGGGTTGAGTTTGAATTGATCGTGATTGTCGTTAGATGCCTATGAATGTAGAATACCGCATGATAAGATTGATTTGACACTTATGCTTGCATGATGATTGAGCTAATTTGAAATTGATTGTGGAAGAAAAAATTTGAACCCTTGTGTGAGAATTTTGAGCCCTTAATTCGTTTGATGTGAGATTCACATGTGTGTTTTTATTTCTCTAAAACTTGCCTATTTTCTGTGTTGAGACTGCATAGTGTGCACAAGTTTAGGAGATGATTTTAGGCCATCTTTGATAGCCCAATTCCCTAAACACTATCCCTTCACATTGAATTTTTCCTAGTCAGCCCTGTTGAGCCTTTAGTTTTCTTTCCTTGTCGATGAGCTTAAGAAAAAGTTCTGGTTTCCTCTTTTCCATAAGAGATGGTGGTGAATTAGGGTGGAATGATTGTGAGATGGAGATAAGAAACTATAAATTAGTGGTGAAAAGATGTGTGAAAAAGAAGCTCACAGAAGTAATTAGAATTCTCATAAGCTCTCTGAAAAGAAAAAAAAATATACAAAAAAAATTATGTAAAGAGCATAAGAGATTCAAAATGAGCTAGAAAAATTTAAGTTGTTTGTTGTTGATATATTTGAGGAGATGAGGTGGATGATGAATAGAAGGTGGTTTGGATTGATTGAGGAAGTACAACTTGATTGATTTTAGTCACTTGACCAAATTTTTCCTACCCTTCACAAAAAACCTACGTTACAACCTAATGAAAGTCCTTTTTGATTCTAGACTTGTGTGCACATTCTAGCAGTGGAGATATTAGAATATTTGCAAGCCTATGGTATAAATTTCTTCATACATGTTGTTGAGTGCTTTCATCTATACCTTACACACTTAAGAGTTGAGCGATACACTTCCTGTGAGTTCTTCCACTGTCGATGAATTTTCCGTCTCTTTCAAATTGCTCGTGTGTATTGGATTTTTGACCCTTGACTGTGATGAATCTTGTGAGGCATTGCACTTTAATCGCATGATCTTTTGATTTCTTTCTTGCCTATTGCTCATTATTTTACTCGCTTATCTATATTATTTTCTAGTATTTTATGTAGTTTTGTTGAGTTTATATATATATTCTATGCATGAGTCTATATTAGGTGGTATTATGCGCATTTTGGTGTTTTTGTAGGGTTTTAGGCCTAAGTTCACGAGAAAGTCGTTCCGAAAGCAGTGACGTGTAAGAGTAGCAGTGAAGATTTCTTCCACAAGAGGAATTCGGGCTATTGGCACATGGCAATGGATGATGCTTTGAGTTAGCTCTCCAACGCAACTAGAATCGGGTCAATCGGAGTTCGGGAGAGGAAGTTATGGCCAAAATCGTGAGACCGCGCAGAAGGGGCGAGAAGCTGCGTCGACAGACGCCAATCAGCATCGATCGACGCCTTGGAGGAAGGCCAAGTCGATCGACATGGATCAGCCACTATCGACGCGAGGCTGTCTGCTGGAGTGGAAATTCGATGAAAAATGGATTTATTCATATCTTTAGCCCTAGATTTGATAGGATACATATCCACCTCTATAAATAGCCTACTAAATTCGATTTTTCAGCATTCCTTTTCATATTTTCGTTCTACAATTTGGTTTTGAGAGTTTGGAGACTTGGGAAACACGAAACCCTTTTATTTTCTAGTAAGTTCTTTATGTTTATGCAATTTAATATGTTTTCTTTTGGATTTCTATCTGCGATGAGTGGCTAGAAACCCTAGCGGGTTCTAGGGGTTGATATTATTATGGATGCATGTTAGGATTAATTAATTAGGTTCATGATTCCTGTGTTTATTTCATAATTTTAGATTAATTCAAGGACCGAGAGGTGACGATTAATTTTGATGTCTAGCTATTGATAGAAGGACCGAGACGTGAATATTAATAGTGGGATTAGGAATGCATGATACAATCTACACTATCCAAACAGATGTACTAGATGTAGGAATTGAACTGATTTGCTTATCAGATTGACTAATTTGGTGTACTTTGAGACCGAGCGGAGATAGTCACTAATTAGTAATCTAGGTTATATTTGCCAAACAAGGAAATATAGCATTGTTGCAGTATTCCACCTGTTAAATTAATTGATTCCTACATGTAATCCATAATAAGAATTCTTCCCTAGAATCTGTGTTCCTTTAAATTTTCTTTCAAAACTACTTTAAATTTTCTGCATTATTCTCTTTACTTTTATAAAACCAAAACCTCTTTTGAATTCCTCAAACAATGAATCTTAAGATCATAGCTAGTACATAGGATAATTTCCCCACACAATTCCCCTGGATCCATAACCTTAGGGTTTTCAAATTTATTTGCCACTGTTTCTATAATTAATCTGTTAGAAATAACAGTGATCAGCCATCTCATCTTCCCTGCAGATTTTGTGGTGCACGAGATGAAGGAAGACAAGAACATTCCCATGATCTTGGGGCGTGAGTTTCTTGACACTAGCGCCGCTCTCATTGACTATCGAGGGGGCGAGATCACACTCCGAGCGAATGATGAAAAGATCACCTTCGTGATCGACAAGAGCAAGAAGAAAGCGGAGTGCTATCGAATCTCCACTACTGACGAAGGAGATGAATCTGAAGAGGAAGAAGCAGCTACCATCGAATGGGAGCAAGGAAACGGAAGGGTGAATCTGTCTACTACGCCGCCTTTTTCTGAGCTCACCACCATTATCAAGGATTGAAAGGTTTACATGGTGGATTCCCAAGGTCGGCGAGTCTGAACACGACCTCCCTGGCAGTGATTTGAGGTATCGTCGAGCTGCGACGTTAATCAAGCACTTGTTGGGAGGTAACCCAACCTTTTCCGTATTTTCTTTTTAATTTTCTTTTTTTTATTTCAAATTTCTATTATTTTTTGGTTAACATTTATTTTGCAGTATAAATTAAAAAATAAAATTGGAGATCGGCTTGACATGGATCGACGCAGCCTGGCGTCGATCGACGCCGAGCAGCCCAGCGTGATACACTTCGATCCTCAACGAGATCGGCAAGAAGGCTTCACGTCAATCGACGCGAAGTGCCAGCTGCAACAATTCACGCCGCACGATATCTGAAGACTCCGGGAGATAAAAAGTTGATGTCTGAGATCAACCACCAGGTATTGTTCCCTCTTTTGTCTGATTTTCAAACTTATTCCACTCTTTGAGTTGGAAATAAGTTTGGGGGATGTGGACATGAGATGGAACGTTCTATCCTTTATTTATTTTGCTTTCCGCTTAAAATTTTTTAAAGAAAAGTTTTTATTCTATTTTGTGAGAAATTTTTTGAGTTTTGATATAACCCGAATGAGATTGTGAAATTAGAATCGGTTGAGGGTTGAGTTTGAATTGATTATGATTGTGGTTAGATGCCTATGAATGTAGAATACCGCATGATAGGATTGATTTGACACTTATGCTTGCATGCTGATTGAGCTGATTTGAAATTGACTGTGGAAGAAAATTTTTGAACCCTTGTGTGAGAAATTTGAGCCTTTATTTTGTTTGATGTGAGATTCACAAGTGAGTTTTGATTTCTCTAGAACTTGCTTATCTTCTGTGTTGAGACTGCATAGTGTGCTCAAGTTTAGGAGATGATCTTAGGCCATCTTTGATAGCCCAATTGCCTAAACACTGTCCCTTCATATTAAATTTTCCCTAGTTAGCCACTTTTGAGCCTATACAAAAATTTTCTTTCCTTATCTATGAGATTAAGAAGAAGTATTGGTTTCGCTCATGTCTTGAGTTGTGGTATATGGGGTGGAATGATTGTGAGATGGAGATAAGAAAATACAAATTAGTGGTGAAAAGATGTGTGAAAAAGAAGCTCAAAGAAATAATTAGAATTCTCATAAGCTCTCTGAAAAGATAAGAATACAAAAATTATGTAAAGAGCATAAGAGATTCAAAATGAGCTAGAAAAAAAAAGTTGTGTATTTGTTGATATATTTGAGGAGATGAGGTGGATGATGAATAGAAGGTGGTTTGGATTGATAGAGGAAGTACAACTTGATTGATTTTAGTAACTTGGCCAAATTTTCCCTACCTTTCACAAAAAGCCTACATTACAACCTAATGAAAGTCCTTTTTGATTCTAGACTTGTATGCACATTCTAGCAGTGGAGATATAAGAAAATTTGCAAGCCTATGGTAGAAACTTCTTCATACATGTTATTGAGTGCTTTCATCTATACCTTAAACACTTGAGAGTTGAGCGATACACTTCCCGTGAGTTCTTCCACGGTTGATGAATTTTATGTCTCTTTCAAATTGCTTGTGTGTAGTAGATATTCAATTCTTGACTGTGATGAATCTTGTGAGGCATTACACTTTAATCGTATGATCTTTTGATTTCTTTCTTGCCTATTGATTGAGGACAATCAAACGTTCAAGTTTGGGGGGTTTGATAAGCTCATTATTTTACTCATTTATCTATATTATTTTCTACTATTTTATGTAGTTTTATTGAGTTAATATATATATTCTATGCATGAGTCTATATTAGGTGGTATTATGCGCATCTTAGTGTTTTTCCAGGTTTTAGGCCTAAATTCATTTGAAAACCGTTCTGAAAGCAGTGACGTGTAAGAGTAGCAGTGAAGAGTTTTTCCACAAGGAGAATTCGGGCTATTGGCACATGGCAATTTATGATGCATTGAGTTAGCTCTCCAACGCAACTGGAATCGGGTCAATCGGAGTTCGGGAGAGGAAGTTATGGCCAAAACCGTGAGACCGCGCAGAAGGGGCGAGAGATCACATCAATCGATGCCAATCAGCATCGATCGACGCCGAAGAGATGGCCACGTCGATCGACGCCAATGGAGCGGAAATCTGATGAAAATAAGATTTATTCATATCTTTAGCCCTAGATTTGATAGGATACACATCCACCCCTATAAATACTTACTTAAATTCGACTTTTTGAGGCATGCAATCATATTTTAGAGTTTTTAGATTTTGAAGACTTGGGAAACACGAAACCCTTTATTTTTCTTGTAATTTCTTTATGTTTATGCAATTTAATATGTTTTCTTTTGGATTTCTATCTACGATGAGTGGCTAGAAACCCTAGCGGGTTCTAGGGGTTGATATTATTATGGATGCATGTTAGGATTAATTAATTAGGTTCATGATTCCTGTGTTTATTCTATAATTCTAGATTAATTCAAGGACCGAGAGGTGACAATTAATTTAGATGTCTAGTTATTGATAGAAGGACCGAGAGGTGAATATTAATAGTGGGAATAGGAATGCATGATACAATCTACACTATCCAAACAGATGTACTAGACTGTAGGAATTGAACTAATTTGCTTATCAGATTGACTAATTTGGTGTACTTTGAGACCGAGCGGAGATAGTCACTAATTACTAATCTAGGTTATATTTGGCAAACAAGGAAATATAACATTATTGCAGTATTCCACCTGTTAAATTAATTGGTTCTACATGTCATGCATAATAAGAATTCTTCCCTAGTGTTGGTCCTTAAATATCAGAGTCATCGTGTTAGATAAACTCACGAAATGCAGCGGAATAATTAATCGTCACTTACACTTTATGTTTTTCTTTCAAGATTAGTTAAGCTCAGAGATAGATTATGATTTCTTCACAGTTATACACTAGCAATATGATTGCTAGGTTTCAAATCGTGTGAGCAATGTAACAGTAAAAGAACACAGTATTTATAGTGGTTCGATCCAAAAAGATCTACGTCCACTCCTTAGCCGATACGCTAAGAATTCACTAAGTAAGTATACAGATTACAAAGATTCGCCTTTTACAGTTAAGTAGGCAGTGAGCTTTCGGCCTGGCTACTTGACAGCTATCCTCCGATAACCTGAACTCCTCAGGTGTTGGTTCGGCTGGGTCAAGGTCACACCTTCGAAACTCCTGCCTTGCCTGATTTGGAAGTTTTATAGTCACTTCCTGACTTTCCTTGAATACGGCTAAGTGCCCATCTTAGTCTAGACCTTTTTAGGTGTTCGACTGTTAGATTCTTTCTGAAAAGAAAGGAATCCCAATGATTGAGGATTCTTGAATGCAATCAAGAATCTCTTCAATGGAGTGTCAGTAAATCAATGAACGACACTTCTGGTTGTTGAGAGCTTTTAATATTCTTTCACAAGGCTCTCAACTGACTACTTTTACTTTGTTCACTTTGTCAAAGGAATCTCTTGCTTGAGTGTTCGTGAATGTCTGAAGTGTGAAAAGCAGTAGGTTATTCTCTCTTTTGAACATTCCTTTTATAGGTGGAGATTCAAGATTTGAATCTCCATATCCGTTAGACACAACGTCTCTTTTGTCCGAGAGTGATAAGACTGTTCAGTCGCTTTTTGTTCTCGATCTGTACTTTCCAAGCTACTTCGGGAAAGTCTCGTCCTTTGTGTGCGCTTTTTGTCAGAACGGCAGCGTAGCTTCAGCCTTTCACATTCTAATTAGCAATCTGCTATTGTTTCTTGATTTGCTGAACGCTTCCGTTGACACTCGATCCTTTGACGTCTATTCTGCTAGCATCCTTCAGGGTTTGTTAGCAAATGCTAAAGCCTTAGCATTCTTCTAGTGCATGTCTTCTAGCAGACGCTATCCTTCGATATCTGCTAGGAATAGCACATGTCTTCTAGAAGACGCTGTCCTTCGATATCTGCTAGGAATAGCGCATGTCTTCTAGCAGATGCTTTACTTCGATATCTGCTAATCTATTACTACTCAATAGATGACCTATACAGGACATTACATGATATGCTAGACTATCTAGAATTCAGCAAATGATCGACCAAATGCTAAGGTTTGATTCAACAAAACCTTTTACAAATAAATCCTAAAGGAGATTTTAGGAATAATTTCCCAACACCTAGAATCTGTGTTCCTTTAAATTTGCTTTTAAAACATCTTTACTTTTCTACATTGTTCTCTTTATTTTTATAAAACCAAAACCTATTTTCTGTTCACTCAAACAATGAATCTTAGGATCATAATTAGTACATAGGATAATTTCCCCACACAATTCCCCTGGATCTATAACCTTAGGGTTTACAAATTTATTTGCCGCTGTTATTATAATTAATCTGTTAGAAATAACAGTGATCAATAATAGGACGAATTTGATATGAGCGGGTGGAAAAATTGATTTAGGGTAATGGGTGATCGCGGAGGGTTTTAATCGAGGTTTTGATGCAGTTAGATCCACGACTGAGATAAACTTTCACTTTATGCGATCTTCGGCTATCATGAAATCTGACGTAAGAGCGTCTGTTCCCATTCTATCGTGGCGTGTGCATAGCGCGTGATTGTGGCTACGTGTCTCCGTCTAATACGCCAAGAGCTTGCTTCCTTTAAACGTCTGCGTCCAGATGACTGCAGCAAAGATTTAAATCTCGCAATAAAAGAGAGAGATAATTTTCCTTAGATCCTTTATTTTGGAAAAATGTTGTGACAATTCTCAACTATCAAAAGGAAAGGGTAGCGGATCCTTCAAACTGTTAAGTCAGTTTTGTAAGAGCATACTCTCACTCTTCCTCCAGTATAATTCTGATATACCGTACTCTTGGACCATGACCTATCCCTGATCTCTGCACCATTTGGTGTAAAGTCTGCTCGTCCACATGTCCATGCGCGATTGATCCATGTAGAACTGGTTGAAGATTGTATCTATAAATACCTTATCCTTGTGGGCCGTAACATGTGATCAACCCTTTTGTTCCAAAGGATTATATTCTTCCTCAGAGAAATGGCCATTCCTGCTCATACTGAGATAATGAGGGGTAAGATCTTGAACCCAACTGGATTGTTGGTGGAGTACTGGGAGACTCCGATCCATAATTCTGTCATGAGTGATCTGAAGGATAATCAACTTTTGTCCTTCATGACTTGTCAGCCTTACAAATTCCATGATGAGGTGCTAAGAGTGGTTGTCGAAGAGTGCTATGTGGTAGAGGGTAATGAGATACACGCCTTCCTCCATGAGCGGAAGATATGCTGGTCGCCGAAGTCTTTCTCTCTTAATTTTGGACTGCCTTATGGTATGAGGCCTTTAATGGACTATCGAAAAGACGAGACAACCTCGGAGTGGTACCTATGGCAGAATTGGAGAGAAACTCCCATAGATTTCCATCCAACAGTTTCTTTGAGTCACTTGGCACCACGATATCAAGTGATATTTGATGTTATCAATCAGATAATGGTTGGAAATCCTTCATAGGTTATGGACTTCTCTCCTCCGGTCTGGAAAGCAATGATGGCTTTTGTTGACGAAGCTGAAGTTGACTAGGCCTCCTTCGTCTTTGATCGAGTGAGAAGTGCCGTTGAAAATCTACCAGCTCTTTGTGTTCCTTATGGAATGCCCCTGAGTTGGCTTATTGAGTATCAGTTTCTAGAGTACGCTCAAGGTGGCTGGTCCAACATCTTAGATTCAGATTTCTACCCCCCACGACGTTTTTTTATCGGCTGATCTCCTCTGCCTTCTGTTAAACCATCTCTATTGTATTTCTCCTTTATTGTTGTAAACTTGGGGTGGACTGTCCCCCTTTTGAGATTTCAGACAATTTACCATGTACTTCTTTTTGCATAATGAAATCTCCTTTTTTTTTGCTTCAAACAATCTGAACCACAGTTTCCATAATATGTGATACTGTCTGGAGTGTATATGTGATTCTTTCCTGTTAATCACAATTTCCTTCTGATCCTTGGAGTATCCTATATCTTTTGTGAATCTTGTCCTAGGATGTGATGTAATGTCTGAGCTTTGTATCTCTGCAGTCTGTCTCTCTGTAGACTCTGCTCCGTTAGATTACAAACCTATTTGCCACACGTTCTAACGTGGGTGGCTAGTCGTGGTTTTTGAGCATTGAATGGTTGCCTATCGACTATAGATTTTGAGTCATGATAAGTCGTATCATGAAGATGCTTGATATCTTCCTTGATCTTTGCACATGATTGTCCATAAATGATCTTCATCAGCAACCTTGGTGATTTACTCATCTAGTATCCTTCGACTGAGCATAAACTATACATCTCTTCAAAGGAAATATGACTTCTCCCTCTCCTCCTCCTTCTCCATCTGCTTACACGATACCGAACATTGTGGAAGAGATTGGGAAGATCTTCATTCAGAGAAACAAAATCCTTGATAGAATAGGAATTAAGACATATCATTGGAGAGCTCCGTGTATAGATCAATGGATGATGGGTCTCTTGAGAGCCAGTGGGTTGGTCAGATTTGTGACCATTGAGCCCCACTGCTTCCATGAGGACTTGCATAGGATGTTTGCATATTATTCCACAGTTAATGAAGATGAGATTTTCTGTAATCTCAACGGGAGGGAGTTCCGCTGGTCTGCAGACTATTTTGCAGCAGAATTTGGGTTATTTCATCATGGCAGAAGAACACCTGTCATGTCTTATCGAAACAAAATGACAGCACCAAAGTGGTCCATATGGCCTGAATGGAGAGCAGGAAACATCTGTTTCCATCCGACTGCTCCAAGAGAATACCTCAGGCCTAACTACAAGTTGTCCTTCGATATAATTAACAAGATGGTTAACTGCAATCCTCCCCAAGAAACTAACTTCACGCCTCCTGTCTGGAAAGCAATGATGGCGTTTGAACAACAAAGAGAGGTTTACTGGGCAGGGTTCATCTTTGATCGCTTGAAGATGGCCCTTCAAAATCTGCAAGGTGCCGCTGTTCCTTATGGCATGCAGTTGAGCTGGCTTCTGGAGAAGAGTATTCCTTATCTCAAGGATGGCCCTTCAGGTCTGGTTGGGACTAATTACTACCCTTCTCGTGTCTTGATAGCCGGTAGTTTATGTAACAGTTTCTTTTGCATTTGTTGTCAGAATATAAGGATGACTTATCTCCTTGTATCCATATTTAATGAATGAGCTCTTATTTCCTCTGTGTCTTCAACAAACAACAAACATCGACAAGCTGTAATTGATTTAATCACTATCTCTTAATAATGTACAGTTTGACTGTGTGTAACAATCAATTATCATCTCCTTCTCTTGAAATTCCATCAAACTCTAGAAAACCTAATTTGATGCATAGCTATTTGAAACAAGCCTAAGGTAGTGGTTTGGTAAAGATGTCCGCTAGCTGGTCTCCAATTCTAATATATTCCACCGAGCATCTTCATTTTCAACATCATCTCGGATGAAATGATGACAAATATCAATGTGCTTCGTCCTAGAATGTAGAACTGGATTTTTCGAGATTGAAACTGCGCTGTTGCTATCACAGTAGATAGGAACACATCCTGTATCAATTCCATAATCCCTAAGCTGCTACTTTTTCCAAAGCACTTGAGCACAACAGCTGGCTACTACTACATACTCTGCCTTTGTGGTTGATGTAGCCACGGAATGCTGTTTCTTGCTGAACCAGCTGATCAGTTTATGTCTTAAAAACTGACATGTTCCACATGTGCTCTTTCTGTCAATTCTGCAGCCTCCAAAATCTGAATCAGAGAATCCATTTAGCATGATTCCATCAGTTTTGGGATACCAGATGCCTAGAGACTCTGTACTCTTTAGGTATCTTACAACTCTTTTTATTGCTTCCAAATGTGACTTCTTAGGATTCACTTGAAATCTTGCACATACACCCACGACATAAGATATATCACGTCGAATGACAGTTAGATACACTGGAGACCCAATTATTCCTCTATAAGCTGTTGGGTTGATCGGTTCTCCATCTTCATCGAGAGTGATCTGAGAACTGGTGCTCATAGGAATCCTTAGTGATTTTGTCTTCTTAGGAAAAAATTTGTTGATCAGGTCTTGAGTATACTTCTTCTGACTTATGAAAATCCCTTCGTTAGACTGATCAACTTGCAAACCAAGAAAGTATGTCATCTTGCCAATCATACTCATCTGAAATTTATTCTGCATCATCTGGGCCAATTTCTCACACAACTTGGCATTTTTGCTTCCAAAGATGATGTTGTCTACATCCTTAGCATCTTCAAGGTTGACTTCCTTGGTGTCAGCTTGCTCTGCTTCTAAGACCGCTTTTTGTGCTTTAGGGGGCTTCTTTTCACCCGAATCTTCAATGTTTGTGGTCTTTAAGGCCTCAGCGATGGCATTTTCATCATCGGCCCTCTCGACTGCTTGGAGTTCAGTGGAGGCAACTGGAGCCTCAAAGATATCATTCATAAATCTAATCAGAGGAACTGTTTGATTATGATCAAGACCACTCATAGATTCCTCATTGACATCCTTGATCTCATGATTCCCTAGACTCAATTCTTGAAGTGTCTTGCGCACTAAAGTAGCTTAATAAAAAACATCATGACATGTTATTTCCGCAAGCTGGGTTGTCTTGTTGAATACCCTATATCCCTTTTATAAAGGATGTCCATACCCAAGGAACATACGTTCATCAGCCTTTGAGCTAAAGGTATTCAACTTAAACTTCCCATTATTGTGAATATAACATGGAGAACCAAAAACACGAAGATGAGCTATAGAAGCCATATGACCATTGTAGATTTCGTAAGGTGTCTTGTGCAGCCGCGTGTTAAATGCACTTCTATTCTGTCTGTAGCAGGCTGTCATCAATGTTTCTCCCCAAAATCCTTTTCTAAGGTCGGTATCTGACATCATTGTTCTCACTGCTTCTTTGAGTGTTCTGTTTCTTCGCTTAGCAAGACCATTTTGTTGAGGAGTTCTAGGAGAAGACTTCTCATGTCCAATTCCAATCTCAGCACAGAAGTCCATAAGAGGTCAATTGAAGAATTTTGTCCCGTTGTCTAATCTTATCCTCTTAACTTTCACTCCTTTGTCATTCTGAAGGCGTGCAATCAGTTCTCGTAGTTGAACTTTGACTTCGTCCTTTGATTTGAGCAGCACCACCCACGTGTATCTTGAGTAATCATCAACAACCACTAATGTATATCTACTCTTCCCGATTGTGGGTAGGGTGAATGGACCAAACAAATCCATGTGGAGAAGTTCCAAGATCCTCTCTATGTTCATTGTGACCGGTCCGTTCTTGAAAGAGTCTTTTGTCTGTTTACCGAGCTGGCACGATTTACACACTCCTTATTTTTGGAACTTCTTATGTGGTAGTCCTTCAACTAGATCATGTTTCACCAGATGTCAGATCGAGTTGAAGTTCAGATAGCTAAGTCTCTTGTGCCACAACCACTTTATACCTTCAGAGGAACTGAGTGCTAAGAGGCATGTCCCTCTTTCTCCACTGGACCAATCTATAATGTAGAGACCTCCTCTTCTGATTCCTCTGATTATGGTCTTGTATGTCAATTTGTCTATTATGTGACATTCTGATTCTTCAAATTTGACAATATAGCCACTCTCACTTAGTTGGCTTATACTAAGAAGATTGTTCTTCATATTAGTGACTAGAGATACGTTCTGAATGGTAATTCCATTATGTTCCACGCATCCTTTTTCAATCACTTGTCCTGTGGCTTTGTTCCCGAAACTAACTGATGCTCCTTCGTACATCTCAAGGTTCTTGATTCGATCCTTTTCTCTTGTCATGTGAGCCGAGCATCCGCTGTCTAAGATCCATGTTTTTGTCTTCTTTCGGGAGCTTGGCCTCTGCAACACAAAAAATTATTTAGGTCCCCGCATCTTTTCGGGTCCTCCAAGGTCAGTCACGTGGACCCAACCTTTTGGTATCCACACTTTTTTCACCCTTACAGTTCGTGAAACTAAATCACTTTTAAGTGATTTATCTAGCTTTCTTCTAGGGAGTTGTGTGCTGTGTGAGTGCAGGTTATGAGAAACTGTCCTGGAAAGAGTGCAGGTTATCTAACTAAATCACTGTTCTGGAAAGAGTCTCGAGAAACTGTCCTCGGGTGTGTAGCCATCACAGTCTTTTGAGAGTAGAGTTGTCTCGACTCAGGCCTCGAATAGGTGTTCCCCTATTCGGTTGACTGTTATGATAGAACTGTGGTCTATTATAACTTCTCGGATTTCTATCCGGTTGTCAAACAGACTTCCTAGCAACATTCACATGTTGCTTAGTCGTTCTATATGGTAAAACTGGATTCCTTGCATATGGAACACTATGCTTGTCCAGTTTTGAGGAAGAGACAATTTTCGAACTGTGTCATACTACTGTCGAGGTGCCAGTTTAGGGTCAGTTTTTGACCAGCATTTGGTCTTGACACCTTGCTTTACTGGTTCTTTGAGAATGTCATTTCCTTTCCCAACCATATGACTTGGACTAAGATTAGCTTTAACAAAGCTCAAGGGTGTTTTCTTAGTCCTAGATGTGAATGCATGCTTGTTCAAAGATGTTTCATATTGAGATTCTGAAAATCCGACACCTCGATTATCAAAATATTGTTTTTGAAAATTCAAATCTCATATAATTTCTTAGAGCTCCTTTTGAAAGAACATTCGCATTTGACATGTTCGGTTTTCTTCAAGGAATCATATTCTTTTGAAATATTTTCAAAATTTTTAAGAAGATTTGAATGTTCCTCCTTGAGTTTTTCTAGTTCCTCACTGATTGACCTCGTTCTTTCGATTCATTGGTCAAAACTGAAATTTCTGATATTAGAGAGGCATTTTCACTAATCACTTTATCTTTAATTTCATGAAAATTTTCAAATTCTATGATAATATTTTTATAAGTGATGTCTTCTGAGCTTGAATGACATGGTTCAGAATTATCATCAAAACAAATAGATGTATTAGATGAAGGCAGATTTGTTGTTACCATAATTTCGCAGTTTGAAGCGCTTTCTTCATCATCATCAGTAACGTCTTCATCAATTGCTGCCATGAAGGCAAGTAATGCTTCCATCTCTTTCATCCTCAGACGTGTAGTATCCATCATCATGGTCCGGTACGTCTGACACTTCAGTTCTTGTAAGCATTGCTTGGGCAACAACTCTGGATGCTCTCTTCTTGAACACCTTCTTCAATCTGTCTCTCCCCTCCTAAGAGTCTAGAGGGCATTTACACTTCAGATGATCTGGAGAGTTGCATTCGTAGCACGTGCGTGTCTCTCTCTTCGTGAACCTTTGCTCACTTGGATTGTGCTTCCTTTTCCTTTCCTTTCCTTTTGCCTTCACGAGAAGCATGGTCAGGTTCCTCAGTTGTTCCTCCAGTTTGGCAACTAACATTTCAATTTCCTTCTTCTGAACTGTGTTGGAGGTTTCCTTCGCTGGTGAGGATTGATAGGAATTTTTCTCGAAGTAAATTGGCCTTTTTGAACGCCTTTGGAAATCTCTCTTCATGAAGAATGCTGCATCACCCTCAACTGTTGAATTTGGGGTTTGAAAAGCTTCATTTCTGTTCAACATCTAGATGTCCCATACATGGGCTTGAAGTTCGGCGAACAGTTCTTTGGTGGTCATTTTGGAGAGATCCATGGTCTTCAGGCTGGTGGTTTTAACAAACCAGTCTTCCTTCGGTAGTCTTGAAAATTTTTTGGCATTCATATGTGCCACTTTTTCTTCTCTTCCGAGGTTGTTCAATTCACTGATGATGGCATTAAATCTTGCTTCCATCGATTTGATTGTCTCGCCAGGTAGCATCTGGAAGGATTCATACTTCTCCATGACTACATGCTTCTTGTTGTGCTTCATCGCTTCTGTTTCTTTAGTGAGATCGTTGATCCAATCCCAAAGATCCTTGGCCGAGTTGTTCTCAACGGCTGCGTCCTGGAGGGAATCTGGGAGGGATTGTATGATCATCTCCTGTGCAATGTAATCGTCCTGATGACATTTATTGTCCTCAAATGTCCATTCCTCCATTGGCTTTTCGATGTACTCGACACCGCCTGAATCTTCTCCTGCCGCAAGGAGGACTTTAGGCATCTGAATCTTCAGAGGTCTATTCTTCAGAACTTCATCCATCTCCAGATGTTGAGCTCTTAGTTGAATGAGACACTTCGTCTTCCATACTTCAAACTTCTCTGGGTTGCACTTGGGAAGGCTAGGACAAGTCATCATTTTCTTAAAATAATGTGCTCGCTACACATACTAGACAAATAGTTAGAGTGTAAGGAAGTACGGATCCGGTCTTAAGCGACTCAAAATAGGACAGTCTAGAAAGACCGACCTGCGATGATACCACTTGTTGGTCCCAGATCAGAGTACGTGTAATGTGCAGTGGAAGTATTAATACAGTTAAATACACTCTAATTATGAGCAGTTAAATTTCTAATTAACACAATTTTTGCTTAGCAGTTTTAGAAACACAGTTTATGTTAGCCAGCAGATTAGGTTAACAGTTTTACAGGTACGAGTAGTTAACAATTTATACACTTCAACACTTACAGGATAAGTGTTGACGAAAACTGTAATTTGCGTAAAGTAAGTAAAGCTGTAAATGACACATAATATTTATAGTGGTTCGGAGCATTAAGTCCTACGTCCACTCTTTGGATATCAAATATGATAATTCACTAAGTTATAAAGATACAGTCCTCACGATCTATAGCCAGTTGCTGTAGAAACCTCCATCCACAGCACAATGGATCACTCGCCCAGGCACTTGTACTTCACACCTTCTTCAATCCGTCGAAGGCTCTGCGTCTTCTCTGTGGACCGGCTCGAAGTTGGACTAAGGACAAACCTCCCTTTTCCTTCTTCGGTAGGTTAGATGGTTGTGTTCTTCCCAGAACGTACACAGTTTGACAGTTACCAGTAATAACCTTCTCTTCCTTTGAAAGAGTAGGCTGTTGTGTTCTTACTCGAAAAGTAAGAACACCAAGAGAGTAGATTATATCAGCTGAATTAATCCTCGTGTACCCAAGGTCACACGGTGAATCTCGAAGGACTCTTTGAGCAGTAATTGCCTCGTGTTCAATAAATGAACCACGGAGTTAATGTCTCCTTGCTTGAGAGCGTTAAATGCTTTGAGCGCTAATTTCTGCAGATATGCAAGAATAAATGTGTCGAGACTAAAAGATGCAAAGATTTTCAGATGAGCAAAGGTTTTTGATAGCGCGTTTCGCAACGCGCTAAAGCTGCAAGTGTACAGACCACTGCAGAGGGCAAGTAATAATTTATCGAATCTCAAGGACTGCAGTCTCGAAATATAACCAAGCACTAAAACGTAGATACTTTACTACTATCTAGGCGAATTAGAAAAGAGAATTGGTTTTTATTTAAACTAGCAATGATTTTAAAGCAACAATAAAATAAAGATCAATTAATGATTTTAGAAAACTTATGAGAAAATAGGATTCCAGGGTAATCCACTTTGAATAACAATCAAACAACTCTCTATGTAATTCAATCCCAATTTAATTCCCAAAAATGTGAGTTAATCGCATATATGTTATCAGGTGATCCTCTCGGACTCTAAACCATAACGTGGAAATAAAAGATCAAGTGATTCCTCTCGGACATACAAAAGACTTTTACTCTTGATAAAACCTTAGATTTCAAAACCCTTTAAAAGTTCAATTTCCTCTCGGACAATTGTTCTAATAAATCTAATTTATTGGCGTCTTAATTGATAACCTAGACCTCTCGGTTCAAAAACTACCAATTCAAATCACAATCAATGGCCAGTATCTCGCAATTCATGAAAATCTCAAGAAATCAGAACATCAATGGAAAGGGAACATTAAATCACATAAATTGTCGAATGATTAATTACAAAGCTTCAAACCCTAGAATCCATAAATAGATTTAGCCAATCATGCTAAATTCTAGAAAAACAAAGAGATGAAGAGTCACAATAACAGAAAACATAGAAATCAAAAACCCGTAGAGTCTTCAATCTTCGAATCCTGGAGTGCTCTTCAAGTTCCCCTGCTTTTTTGCTCTCAATTCTATGCTTCTAATCTCAGAAAAATGGAAAAAAGGGACCTTATTCACGTTCAGGGACCTCCTATTTACAGTTGGGGCTCTTTAAATCTCCAAAAGATATGGTTTTGGGCTTCAGATTCGTCAGAATACGTCAAATCGCGACAAAAACGGCGATCTGGTCCGCCCTATCGGCGACCGCCGACCATGCACGTGGGTCGCCGATCGTGCATCGAAACTGATGGAGGAAAAATGCAGAACCGGCGACCCGTCTACATAACCGGCGATTGCCGGATGGGTCATCCGGGTTGCCGATATTGAGCTGTGAGAAAAGGCTCGATTTTTCACAACCGGCGACCCATCTACATAACCGGCGGTCGCCGGTTGTGTCATTTGGGTCGCCGATTCCGTCTCGAACATGATTTCGGCGCGTTCTTCAGTATTTTCTGACTCTTTCTTCTTCACGATGCAAGCTAGCATCGATTAGCCCCCTGAGTACTTGGTCAATTCTTGTAAACGACTCAAATGTGCGTGAAATCTGCATAAACAACCACAAACCAGACCAAACATAATAATTCCTAAAAGAATATAGATAATATATGGAAACACCACGTAGTAGTCCAATCTAGGGTCAAAAGTGAGCAAATCCACATCAGTAAAATGCACAAAATGAGTGTTTATCAGTTTTTATGTCTGTTCCTGCTATTTATAGGTGGGAAACTTGAAAATAGCTGGTAGAGGCATTAAGAATGATGTCCAATCATAGTCCTTCATTCTCTGAAAAAAGTTGCTTGTCTTTTTGCTTTTTTTTCTACAACGTCCTTCTTTTTTGAGAAGTTTGTACTTGTTCTGTCAGACGCCGAACAACGTTGTACGCCAGTCGTAACTGAGTATCTGTCTGTCTTTTATCATTGACTTCCTTGAATTTCTCCTGCGACTTGTTTGACATCTTGCTATGTACGACTTCCTTGACGCGAAACTATCTTGTTCTGAAACTGTGAGCGCCTCTCGACAGTTTCTATGAGAAGACTGTTTCCACAGTTTTCTTGAGCATTCAAGCCTTGACAGGACAAGCTGTCAGTGCAGTTTTTTTGTGACCTTTGCTCTGCTCTGCTTGTCTTCGTCTTGTGTGTTCGATAGTTATCTCGTCTGATGGCATCTCTTCAAAACTGTTCCACAGTTTTGATGGTTTCCTTCTTCCTAGACTATTACCTCGATCATCCTATACAAAGATTATATGAGGTAATAACTCTAAGACATAGACTTTGGTATATAGTTTTGACACATCAAAACATCAAAATAAGGTGGGATTTCAACATCAATACCTAACATAAGATCATGAATAAGAGCAATAATATCCAGTAATGTCAAGGCTTCTCTGTGAACTAGCTTGAAAGGGTGCTCAACAACTTCAACCAAAAGGAAGAAAACACCGTGTAATCTATTAGATTACAAGAAGAGAGATGTCACTTACAATAAAGTGTACATCAAATCAGGTGGAAATGCAATTAATCCCTCACAATGACATTCAGGAAGTACTTGGGACTCTGAAAGCAGACATAAGACATACAATATCTTGGATTCAAATTGGTGTTGTTCAAATCATTCTTAATTTAGCAATACCTACAGTAGTGGATATGACAATTGATAATGCTATATACGATAAACGTATCACGAATGTCAGAGATTGTATATTAAGATCAATTTCTACAAACCAATCTGCTAAGCAAATCATAGATGTAATTTATTCTAAGATATCTTATAATCTTTAGGATATATGCCACATGTCATTAGCGTATCAAGTATTCTATGTGATTTCCAATTCACACAAATCTATTTTGAGAAATCAATTCATCGAGACACTAGATATCTTCGACTCTGGCACGAGTAGTTGCTCAGGATACACCAAAGATGTCGCTTCCAAGAGCTACAAATATCCAGTCAGAAGACAAGTACCTGTAGGTACACAATGCTAGTCTTAAACTAGAAAATAAGGGGCTCTCTTAAGAAGGTGATAAAGTTGTAACTCTACCATGGGGGCATTCTTCGGGATGGCTCTCATTACAAAAAGATTCTAGACCAACAAGGCATAGTAGGGTGAAAATTCAATGCCCAGAGGGTGGGTAAAAGATTGATACAAAGTCTGATGGTACAAGATGTGAAAATAATTTTCCATGTGATGTCTTGTAATATCTGCAACAATCAAGAATCGTTCCGTACAAAGCCAACATTGATATTAATGTAGTGACGATTGAGGTTGAAGGGCGAGCGATGAGTTCATATTTTTCACTCATTTATTGTTTGATTTCTTTATATTTTTTGTTGCATTTTAGTTTATTTGATATAATTTTATTGCATGAGTCTATTTAGAGTGGTATTATGCTTGTGATTCTTGGTTGTTGATGTTTTGTGGAAAATACAAGTGAATAGCACAGAAAAGGGCAAAATCCCATGCTGTCGGATTTTGTGCTATGTTTTGTGGAAAATACAAGTGAATAGTGCAGAAAAAGGCCAAAATCCTCTGTTGTCGGATTCTGTGTCAATCGACACAAAATCATATCAACTGATGCTGGACTGTGTCAACCGACAAACATTGATTTGGTGAGTTTCTAGAAGATTTGCACGTCTTTGCTCGAGATTTAAGAGATATATCAATATTAGAGGATTTGAAGACTAAAAAAAGGAAGATATGTAAAATAGGATAATAGGATTGAGATATACACCAAATCTAATCATATTCTATATAGAATTCAGCCATGTAAAACCCACAAATATATTATAAATACCACTCTAGTTTAGATCATTAAGAGTCCATTTTCTCCTATTAACCTCAAATTTTGTATTTCATTACAGTTTAGAATATTATTTATTTTATGCATTTAGAATTCCTGTTTTTATTTTTAATATAAGTTTATTTTAATTTAATCACGTTTTATATTTTATTCATGTCTAGCTAAATTCCTAGCAGGTTCTAGGGTTTGAATAATTGTTTTTGATGCCTTCTTGGGATTAATTATTTAGGTTCAGGAATCCTGTGTTTATTTATAGAGCAAAATTGATTTAAGGACCGAGAGGTGATAATTAATTTAGATGTCTAACTAATGAATAAGGGACCGAGAGGTAAAATTTGATAGTGAGATTTATGAATGCACAATATAATTCTCTATTGTCTGAACAAGAAGTATTGGATATTGGGAATTAAATATTATTTGAATATGTGATTGATTAATTGATGTTCTTAAGATCGAGAAGAGATAGTCACTAACTAGTAATTTAGTTTATATTTACCCGACCCAAGAAATATATTATAATTGCAGTATTCTAACTGTTGATTATTTGATTCTTGCTTGTTATCCATAATAAGATTTCTTCTCTATGATTTTTTACGGTTTATTTGATTTAATTTCCTCTTTTATTTGATTTGCCTAGTTTCTAAAATACCAAATCATCTTTTGAATTTCTCAAACAATTGATCCAAAAACTATGTTTTAGTACATTGGACTATTTCCCCAAATAATTCCCTTGGGTTCAATATCTGAGTTCTAAATTTATTTGGATACTATTATATAATTAATCTAGTAGAAATATTAGCGACCAAATTGGCGTCTTTGCTGGGGATTAGATAGATTTAAGTGCTGTTGGGAATTATTTGTAAATTCCTCCCTTAGATCAAATTGTAAAAGGTTTTTTTGAATCAAAGCCTTAGTAGATTGGTCGATCATTGCTGAACTCTAGCATAGCCTAGCAACTCCTATGTAATGTCATGTTTAGGAAAAATATCGAGTTGTAATAGAAGTGCTTGAGAAGGTTGCTGAAGGATTCAACAAATGGAGCGAAGAAAATCAAATCAAGCAACTTCAGAATGCTAGAAGAGTTCTCAGCAGATGGTAACTGCTAGAGAAATCAGCAGACAAAATTTACTGCTAGAGATGATAGCGGTCAAGTGCTAAGAAGAATGATTGCTAAGGAGTTACCAATCATATGCTAAGAAAGTGACTGCTAGTCAGAAGCAAATGTAGCAGAATGCTAAAGGAGTTAGCATTCGCTAGCACACAGGCAGATTGCTGAGGGATAGCAATCAGCAGTCAAGACCGATATGCTGAAATACACATCTGCTGAAGAAGTCAGCAGACCGAAGAGCTGATTGCTAGAAGAACGTAGCAATCAGAAGGTTTAGCATATCATTCTAGCATTCTCCGAGAATGATAAGTAAAGAAAATTTCTAACAACGATTTTGAAAACTACCGTTCTGACAAAGGTACAATGAAAAGACAAAATCCTTACCCGAAGTAGTGATGAGTTTTGTATACTGAAAGCATTTATTATAATGAGTATACAAAGGTGTATTTCTCCTATCTGTTAACAATCTTACATGTATGAACAATGGTATCCTCTTGTCTCACCGATAGGGACGATCATACGGCGTGTTGTAGATCGCAGAAGACAGTATGATCACTTGACCTAGTGAGACATAAACCTGATCTCAGCCGAGACAGCGTAGGAGGATACGTCTATCCGGATGGCTGCGACATTGTCGGAATAAGTAGTCTGCCTTGGTTACTTGACATGCTGGTACGCAGGGGTGGCATATTGATGGACCGCAGTGAGATGTATTCGTCTGTCTAACATCAGCGAATACAAGATCTCGATATTGATTGAGTCCAAACCCTAACGAAGGTTCAGGGGTTTGCACGGGTTGACTGTTGCTTTGACTTGCCATGGTGGAGAGCCTAAGTAACGTGCTCGTATATTCGCATTTTGGGTAATAGCAGTTTGTGTAGTACCGCATGAGACTGGGTTTAGGTAACCACATCGGAGTAATAGGATGGGGACATTCCCTGAGGAGCTCAATGACATTCATCGTGCCAAAGTCCTGCAGGCTGATTAAGTTTAGGCACGAGTTATAAGGATTGAGCGGTACTACTCAGGAATAATAAGATATTAATTAATTGTAGTTAGAGCTTGTCAGAAGCTCCAATTAATTAATGGATGTTCGGTAACCTTAAATATGGGGATTCTCAATTATTGCAACCCGTTCTCACAACGGGGTAATAAAGGGGTAGGTCAATATTAATTCTGTGGTGAGAAAAAATTAATATTAATTAATTAATT
>JAPKLW010000383.1:0-16595 GCA_026898455.1 Plectranthus barbatus | reverse complement strand
AAACACGACGACTCTGATATTTCGGGACCAACAAGTGGTATCAGAGCAAGAGGTTGAAAAACCGACTGCTTCTGAGTCGCTTTAAGACCAGATCTATCGCTTTCCTTGCACTTTTATACATTATTTTTTCTCAGCTCAGGAAATCACTCAAAGAATATACAAAATGATGAACCACTCCCTTGGAGAATATGACAGAGAGAACTTCTCATCCTGGAAGAAGATGGCCCTCATACAACTTCAGAGCATACACCTTGAGATGGCTGACATACTGTTAAGAGGTCCTATCCAGATTATGAAGGTGAACACCTTTATAGGACAAGGACGTGCTGAAGATGCTGCTGGAGGAGAACCAAGACCCCCAAGACCTGAAATGGTTCCTAAATCATTTGACGAATACACCAGTGAAGACAAGAAGAGAGCCCAACTAGAGCATGTGGCAAAGAAACTCATTCTAGACTCTCTTCCAAAATTGATGAAAGACAAGGCACTTGACATGGACACTGCTAAAGAAATGTGGGACTATGTGTGCGAGTCTTCTCAGGAAACGGAACAAATGAGACGCAACAAACTACAGGTAGCTGTAGATAAATATGAATCTTTTTCTATGCGTGCAGGAGAAACTATTCAAATCATGGAGGAACGCTTCAATACAATAATCGGAGAGCTAAGGAATCTTGACAAGAAGTATGACAATGGGGAAATGAACAATAAAATCATTTCCAAACTCTATCCAAGAGATGACTGGTTCGCAAAAGTAACAAGCTTGAGTGAGAAAGACCTCAACAAAATGACTACATCTGAGGTATTTGCTCAACTTAAAGCTCATGAATTTATTATACATCAGTCGAAGAAGAATGAAACAGCTGTAGCACAAGCTGGTTCAAACTATGCTGGAAACAATGAGGATTTAGCATACTTCGCCAAGAAGGACTACAACAAATTCAAGACAAAGAGACCTTTCTATAAACCAGAAAGACCCACTCCAGCATCACCCTCGAACGAAGGAACTTCCAGTGCAGGTACACCAGCAATTGATCTAAAGATCAATGAACTGGAAGAGCAGATGAAGAAAATGCAGAGAATGCTGAATGAAGCAAAGGCCGAAAAGGAAGGAAAAGAAATTACACCATCAACTTCTAACCGATCTATTGAGCGAAAAAATAGAACTTGTTTTGAGTGTGGTTCTCCAGATCACTTGAAGCATGATTGTCCGAAGGTCAGCAAAGAAGAACGAGATTGCCTGAAGCAACGATTTGAAAGACGCGCTACTAGAGCCGTAACCAAGGCACTGCTGACCAGGACAGAGATTGCTGATGAAGAAGAGTTCTATTGCTCGTCAGAAGATGAAGATAGCGAAGAAGCCCTATTTGTACTAATGGCAAACATCACTGAAGATCAGTTTGCTGATACGGACAATGATGCTGAGGAAGCAAATGAATCAGCTCTAGCTGCTGAGGAGGCAGAGGTATTGTCCACTAACTTGTCTAGCAACCAAATTATAGACATATCAGAGGAATCACATTTCGACTCCGAACAAGATTATCTAGTGCAACTATCATTAGAATTTGCAAAAATGTATGAAATCAAAAATGAGATTGTGGGAGAAAATGCTTCATTAAAACTTCACATTACAAGTTTAACCGAGGAAGTCGAAAGACTAAGGTTAGATAGTGAAGAGCTTCTCAAATTAAGAGAAGATTTCTCACAGTTGTCAGAAAGGTTTCAAACATTAGAAAAAGAAAATCAAACATTGAAAAACAAACCAAAAGAGGATTGCATTTGCATGTATACATCCAGCAGGGCTGCTCTCAATGCCCTTGTAAGTAGTCAAAGACATCACTCTGATAAGTCTGGACTTGGATGCGAATCATCAAAAAGAATGTCAAAATCCAATGATAATTCTTTTATGCAAAATCCAATTTTGTTTGTAACTGCGGGGTATAGCTCTAATGAAAAAGGTAAAGGAGTAATGTCTGCTGAAACTTTGTCTGTTAAAACAAAGAATAAACCTCAACAGAGTATGTTCACCGATGCTCAGCAGAGGTCTGCATCAAAGAAAGCCAATAATTCTTCTGCTAGATCTCAGCAGAGGACAGAGTATGCTAAGCCTTTAACCAATGGACCTCAGCAGAGGATCCTGAAGACAAATGGTGAACGCAACTCTAAGCCTCAGCAGAAGATCCAAAAGATGAATAATAGGCAAGCATTTGATAGAAATCAGCAGAGGAACTCAAAAGCATACACAAAATCTTACTCAACCAATTCCAGGAGTACTGAGCGTTCAAATTTCAACGCAAGGATAGTACATCCTAATTTTCAGAAACAGCCTACACAGTACAATGCTGTGAGACCCAGCTACCCACAAAATACTCTACATAGGAGAAATGCCTATGCTAAGCATGAGTCCTTTCCACACAATCCTTCAAGGGCAAGGACGGCTAAATTCATTCATTCATCTAGTAATAGAAATTTTATGCCAAAGGTCAAGAAAGTGGTGAATAGTGAAACCAAGACAAAAGTCTTGAAAATCACTAAGATATGGATTCCGAAAGGAATTATGCTTCATGCTAATCCTGCAGGACCCGACACTGAACGGGTACCTAAATTTGCTTGATTTACTTGCAGGAACAGGACTCCATAGCTACGGAAACATGCATATCTAATGAATGGGTCCTGGACAGCGGTTGCTCTACTCATATGACCGGAAATGAAGAACTATTTTCAGACATAAGAAGATTATTCAACGGCCCAAGAGTCAAGTTCGGAGACAACAGTGAAGGAGAAGTCGTTGGACGAGGTTGCATTGAAAGGAATGGCTTGAGAATCGTCAATGTAGCGCTAGTCTCCAACCTAAAGCACAACTTGCTCAGCATAAGTCAACTATGTGAAAATGGGTATATTGTATCATTTCAAAATACTGGCTGTACTATTGCTGATGCTATTTCAGGAGAAGTAAAGCTACGAGGGATCCGCAAGGGTGGATTATATATTGTCGATTGGCGAAGTGGTCTACAACATTCATGTTTTCTATCTCTCAATAAGGAGGAAACAACATGGCTATGGCATAAAAGGTTCAATCACTTAAACTTCAAAACCATTAACTATCTTGCCAAACATAAGCTTGTTGTAGGTCTACCAAATAGCACCTTCCGCAAAGAAGGAATATGCAAGTCATGCCAACAAGGAAAGCAACCTAAATCATCCTTCAAGACAAATCCTGAAAAGGGGACATCTCAAAGGATTCTGGAATTGCTTCACATGGATCTATTTGGCCCAGTCACGCCACCCACTGTAAGTAAACGTCTATATACACTAGTGGTGGTTGATGACTTCTCCAGGTACACATGGGTACGTCTACTGAAGACGAAGGACGAAGTTAAGGTTATCCTTCCGGAGTTGATTCTCAAAGAACAAAACAGTAAAGAAGTCACCGTAAAAAGAATTCGATCCGACAATGGAACAGAATTCTGTAACGGAGTGCTGATGGATTTCTGCGCTGAAGCTGGAATATCACATGAAAAATCCACGGCACGAACTCCTCAACAAAATGGTTTCGCAGAAAGAAGGAATCGAACGCTGAAAGAGGCTGTTCGCTCAATGCTAGCAGACTCGAAACTTCCTGCCAAGTATTGGGGTGAAGCAGTCATGACGGCCTGCTACACACAGAACAGGAGTGCTATCACGAGCAGATTCAACAAAACTCCTTATGAAATATATCACGATCGTAAGCCTTCTATAACTCATCTACGTGCTTTTGGTTCCACATGTTATATTCACAATAACGGCAAAACCAAACTTAATACCTTCTCACCTAAATCTGACGAGGGTGCACTTCTTGGATATGGACACCCCACTCATAAAGGTTACAGGGTATTAAATAAGGTTACTGGGATTTTGGAAATAACATGCAATGTTATTTTTTATGAGTCTACTTTAGTGCGCAGTGAATATAAAGAAGAAAAGATTAGCATTCATGAGACTGATGATGTCAATGATCATACATTTCAAAACTCTTTCGAGAATATAAGTATTGATCCGACTAAGTCTATGACTGAATGCAATCCAAACACGACGCACTCAGCAGGAGATCAAACTGCTGACAAGGCCAGTGATGCTAATGATCATGCTGAGGCCAAATCAACACACATCATAAACGAAACACCTATCCTAGAAGTGATTAATGATGAAGACGACGAAGGAACTCCAAATCTAAAAAGTGATGCTAAAACCGATGCTGATAAAGTTGCAGTCAATGCCGAAGTTGCTGCTCCCTTGGAAGAAGTGGCAGATCAAGCTGCTACAGAGCATCTGAATGCTGAAGCACCCACTGCTGAATTACCAGTAGAAAATCCAGAAAATGCTGATGAAGATACCAACATTCCTAATGCTGAGCACCAGACAGATGATGAGGAGAATACCTCAGCAGATGACGATCAAGACGAAGTACCAAGTGCTAAAACTCAAATCAGACCTACGTGGTTACGCGCTCATCCTCCAGATGGAATTCTTGGGAACATCAATGATCCTTTATTAACAAGGCAAGGAAATGCTAATGCAATGATAGCATGCTACATTTCCAGTGAAGAACCCAAGAAAGTCGAAGAAGCTCTGCTAGACTCCGATTGGGTGAATGCTATGCAAGAGGAGCTTGCAGAATTCACAAGAAACAATGTGTGGGAGCTAGTAGACAGGCCAGAGCATCAGAGTGTAATAGGCACTAAATGGGTATTCAAAAATAAGAAGGATGAATCCGGCACAGTTGTAAGAAATAAAGCAAGACTCGTAGCCAAAGGATATAGACAATGCGAAGGCATTGACTATGATGAGACGTTTGCTCCGGTAGCAAGACTGGAAGCAATTCGCTTATTTTTAGCATATGCTGCGTATCACGAATTCGATGTGATGCAAATGGATGTGAAGAGTGCTTTTCTCAATGGCGAGCTAAAGGAGGAAGTTTACGTCGAACAACCACCAGGATTTGAACATGGTAATCAAGTCTACAGACTCAAGAAAGCATTATACGGTCTGAAGCAAGCACCAAGAGCATGGTATGGAACATTATCAAAGTTCCTGCTATCTAATGGTTTTCAGAAAGGGAGGATAGATCAAACTCTCTTTCGCATCAAAGATGGAGATAGCATTCTGCTAGTCCAAATATATGTCGACGATATAATCTTTGGATCGAAGAATCAAGATTTATGCGATAAATTCTCCGATCTCATGACCAACAACTTTCAAATGAGCATGATGGGAAAGATGTCTTATTTCCTTGGATTACAAGTTCAACAATCCAGAGAAGGGATCTTCATCCACCAGAAGAAATATACTCGTGATCTTATTGCAAAATATTGTCCAGAAAAGACTAAGAGCCTATGAATTCCTATAAGCACAACCTGTATTGCTGCTCTTGAAAAGGAAGGAGAAGATGTAAATCCTACTCTGTATCGCGGAATCATAGGATCTCTGCTATACCTCACTGCCAGCAGACCAGACATATCCTATGCAGTAGGACTATGCGCAAGATATCAAGCTAATCCTAAGAAGTCTCACTTCGACACTGCTAAAAGGATTGTTCGCTACTTGAAGTGCACAGAAGGACTAGGAATCTGGTATCCTAGAGCCGACAGCCTTTCTCTCAGTGGATACTCAGATTCAGACTTCGGAGGATGCAAGATTGATAGGAAGAGCACAAGTGGCACGTGTCAATTTCTGGGACACAAGCTTATAAGCTGGTTTAGCAAGAAACAGCATTCTGTTGCCACTTCAACCACCGAAGCAGAGTATGTGGCAGCTGCTAGTTGTTGTTCACAGATTATTTGGATAAAACAACAATTGGAGGACTATGGTATTACTCCTGAATGCGTGCCAATCTACTGTGATAATAACAGTGGATGTGTATTACAAAGAATCCCGTCCATCACTCCAGAACGAAGCACATTGATATTCGTCACCACTTCATTCGAGATCATCAAGAGAAGAAGGACATAGATGTTCAATATATATGCACTGAAGATCAAATTGCGGATATCTTTACAAAACCGCTTCCGGAGTCACGATTTAAGGAGTTATGCATTAAATTGGGACTTATGGAATTAGACGAGACTATGGATGAATGAAATATGGTTTTCATTCTTTCTGGATTTCTTGAAGACTCAATATTCGAATTATAAAGATGCTCATTATTCAGCAGAGCACTTACAGTTATTCTGCAGAAGATGTTAACTATCTTGATCATTACTACGGATTTCTGTGAGCTGTGCAATTTATACTCAAGTATGTGTCCAGAAGATGCAGACAACAAGAAGATAACTCTTCATTTATAGCAAATGATTAAAGAACGATCATCTTACACCTTTCAAGATCAAAAGGGGAGAGGAAGAGCGGATACAAACAGCGAAGAAAAGAGTACATATATAAAAAAAAAACAGAAGTACTTTCAACTTTCAAATTACAGACATCACATGATACGAGGATCTCTTGGAAAGAAGTCGGATGGACGAAGGGTCGATGGGCCGACAGCAAGATCAGGGACAGTTTGCTCCAGCAGCCAGCTAAGCTGCATTCCATTTGACAACCCGGCGCTAGGCCAGACGTTGACAACTTCCTTCACCTGGTCAAATACGAGCTTTGCCCAGTTGGCATGGAGCCATCCATCGTCGATCACCATCATTGCCTGCCATACACCTTTGGTGAGAGACAGCCCCTCGTCAGCATACATTCCATTCACCATCCCGTTACAGATGTCGTACAAAATACCGTACTCAGGACGAAGGCTTAGTGGCGACACAGTGGTGGAGAACTCACCCCAATGCCCTCTCTTCCAACGCTCCCAGCAAGAGAACTCTGGCGCCACATCACGAGAACGATAGCTGTAGATAGAACTATCACCTTTGGGCAGGTTGAAGTCTCGAGCAAAGGAATCAACGGTCCACTTCACCAAACGATCATTCAAAGAACCGAAGATAGTGTCACCCTCCACTTGCGCTTGACTGAAGAATCTCTGAAGAGCCTCACGATGGAAATGATGTGGGGTAATCGTAACATATGTATCAATACCAGAGGATACCAACTTCTGCATCACCACGTTTGGAACCCGAGGATCACTCGCATAGCAGCGACGAAGGTTCTTCTCACAGAAGATTGGATTACGGGTAATGGTCAAGTGATACATGGGAGAATCTGGGGAACTCGGACCAGAGTTAGACGAAGCAGGGGATTCTTGGTGTAACATGCTTGACGAAGGAGAAGACATGTTCTAAGGGGTTATGGAAAGGATGTTAGAGATGAAGTGAGAGTCTGAAACGTCTACTTATAGATGAATGGCAACCACCACATTAATGACTATCTGATCCATTGAGAACAGGAACGTCATGATTCAACGTGATGATTCACTAAGTTGGACACTCAATCGTCACCTCGAAATTCCAAACGCTGTGACGGTAGGAAGCCTCATGTCTAATCCAGTGCATGGCCCGAGAATCATAATAACCTCTTCAGGAATAGTGACTCTCTATGATTAGTCACACTATTTCATCTCACCATTTATTTGGAGTTTATCAAGTTCAGAATTAAATCTAATTTCACGAAAATTCGATGTTGAAGGGGATGAATGAGTCCAAGCTCTCATTCTATCTATGGGCATGCCAACATATTTCTCAAAGACAGATGTTCATTATCGATTCTGGATTACAAAAGATGACAAATACAAAGAAAGGACTGCTACATCATCCTTTCTGCTGAAAGACTAACAAGAAGCTTTCATGAAGATTACAAAGAAGGAGAATATAGAGCATTTCTCAACCACAGTTTGGGAAATGAGCTCTCAAGGGATAAAAATCTAAACCCATCAAAGGAAGTCCTTCGGAGACTAGATGCGGAAAGAACTGCTCAAGCAACCAACTTAGCTGCATGCCAGTTGGTAGAGGAATCTGAGGCCAAAGATCAATGCATTTCTTCACTCCATCGAAGAAGAATCCAGCCCAGTCAACGTCCTTCCTTTCAGCATCAATGGCCATCATAGGTCTCCAGATCCGCTGATTCATCACATAGTTCTCAGCAGGGACGCCAAAAGTGACATTGCTCACAATGTCAAAGATGACCCTATATTCCTCCTTCAGATGCAGACACGAAGGCGAAGGTGAAAAATCATATTCAGCAGACTGCCTCCATTCATTCCAGTAACGGACTTCTGGAGCAGTAAGATGGTGGAACAGGTCCATGACTCGTACTGGACCTCGTGGAAGACCAAACTTCTGAGAAAACAAATCTGGAGTCCAGCAGACTACTTCATTGTCATAGCAACTCCAGATAGCATTATCCACAGCCCTACCTCTAAAGATAAAGGTTTGAAGAGCCTCCTTCTGAAACTTTGACGGCATAGTTGTCATGAATTGAGTTAGAGAACTCTCATGAAGGGCACCCATCACAAAGTTGGGAACACGGCAGTTACTGCCATATTCGAAGTACAACCCTGATTCATGGAGAATCTGGTTGCGTGTGATCGTCAGATCACTAGAAGCTCTTGTTATGTTATACATTTTTGGAGCAAACAGAGACAGACTACGAGATATTCAAGGAAGAAGAGAAGATGAAGCTCAAGAAGGATGGTTGAGAGATGAAGTTTAGGATGACAAGTGCGCTACCACTTATAGCCAGATCAAGACTCTATTCAAAGGGCGAACACTCATCCAAAACGTCTTTTCGAATAAATTCAAATCTAGAAGAGCAGAAGTCGAAGAGCCTCGACAAAGGGGGAAACGCCACCTGTTATGATAAAACTACATTCGGCAAATCCTTCTACATGGATTTACTGACGCTCTTTTCCACGAAAGCTTAAAAAGGTTATCAAAGGATTGCACATATCTTTTGATCCAGACAGACATCTACCATCTTAAATGATATCACTTGGAGATTATGCGTGGAAAAAGATTATTTATGACACAACTTCAGATGTTGACATATACATGCTAGCATAGCAGAGACGTCAAAAGGTGTGGAAATTTAATACATCTTTTATTTATCAACAAGATGCTATTACAAGCAACAGGGGAGATTCGAAGACAACACGACATTCAGAATTCTAGAAGGAAGAAGGCCTAAACGGGAAGAAGTCCTCAGTCACAAGATTAGTTGGTCCTTCAGCCAAGTGAGGACAACTTTGCTCTAGCAACCAACTAAGTTGCATTCCGTTGAGAAGAGGCACGGCAGGATAATACTCAACGCAATCTCGAACGCTGTTGTAGATATAACCAGCCCAGTCTACTTCGGCTCCATCATCGATAGCCATCATGAGTTGCCAAGTCTCCTTCGAGAAGAACGTATCATCAATACACTCTCCCATCAACATATTGTTGGCCACACGGTAGAGCACCCAATAAGGTGTGCGCAGATCGTACGCAGAGACAGACAAAGAGAATTCCGACGAAGGACAACGTCTCCATTTCTGCCACGCTGCCCACTCAGGGGCAATGTCCGTCACACGACAATTGAAGACCGACCCAGGGCCTCTCGGCAGACGAAATTGACGAGAAAAGTCTTCTGGTGACCAATAGATGAGTTTCCCATGGAAGAAACCATATATGCCATCTTCCTCCAAAGAACAACTCTCCAGGAATTCTCGAAGCATGTCGCCTTGAAAACGCCTTGGAGTAGTAGTGACAAATTGGGTTAATCCACTTCGATTTAACCTCGACATAATCATTTCTACAACCCTTGGAGTTTTATCGTATAGGGAATTCAAACCAGCCTCGTGAAGAATCTGGTTTCGGCGCAACTCTAGGGATTGCCCTGGAGAATCCATCTTGATTCTTGATATTCTTGAAGTTCTGCGAAAGGATGTTCTATCTTCATTGATACTCTCTACAGGGTATTTATAATGGGAAAATCTTAACGCATTTCGTCTGACCGAATAGAAAAACGACACGACAGCATAGTCACATCTTGGAAATCGCAGTCAAGGGTCGTCTATCAGCAAAGGATTAAACTCTGCTAGCGTACAGACATTTGCTAGCAAACCCAAGTTCTGCTGGAAATGAATATTCTGCTAGAGTACAGACATCTGCTAGCTAACCCAAACTCTGCTAGATATGAAAACTATGCTAGAATCCAGACATCCACTATCAAAGACAATCTTTGCTAAAGATGGACACGATGCTGAAGAGAAGATATCTGCTATGAACTAAATTTTCTGCTAAGGAATTCAGCGCACTGCTAAAGAAATGTATCGCTAGCAATTAACATCTATGCTAGATTTGCGGAATCAGCCCAAGACAGAGTCCTTGCTAGAAACTTGCGGATTATATTAGCAACAAGAATATCTGCTGCTGAATTACAGTCTATGCTAAAATGGACTTTATGCTAGAATTACCATCTCTGCGGATTAAAGTACATTCTGCTATCAACCTTCACGCTGCTTGGATGTTCACACAGTCATTACGCAATCGACTAACAGAGCACATATCAAAAGGATGATTGCAAAAATATATTGCTCTATATATATACATCATCCAGTCAGATTTACATCAGCAGATTTAATCAAAAGGAGAAAAAGGTACATAGGGATAAAAATCTATCCCTCGAAGATTTGAAGGCCCTTCAGAGAGATCTGTAAATCTCTGTTCCAGCAACCAACTTAAGGGCATCCCGTAAGGAAGGTGTAGACGAGGGAACTGCTGCACACTTCGGCGGACCCTCTGGAAGATAAAAGACGCCCAATCCACATCAGCCCGATCATCGATAGCCATCATTACCTTCCAAACTTCACGCGAGAAAATCATATCGTCTGGATTGACTCCAACTATCATTCCACAAACTAGTTCAAAGAGGACTTGATAGCGAGGAAGAACTCCATATGCTGAAGGAGTAGGAGAGAAATGCAGATTAGCAGAACGTCTCCACCTCATCCAGGATGACCATTCGGGCGCAATCTCATCATTGCGATACGCTAATACAGAATTCGGACCCCTCCAAAGACCAAATTCTGACGCAAACGTATCAACAGTCCACTCCTCCAATTGACTCCTAAAGACACCCACAATAGAGTCTCCGACAGATCGACTCTGTTCCAAGAGAGATTGAAGGTGTTCTCTCTGAAACGCATGCGGAGTCAAGGAGATGAACCTAGACAACCCACACGCTTGCAGACTGGACATTACCCACTTTGCTATGTGGTAATCTTCTTCATACTCCATATAGAGACCAGCATCACAGAGAATTCTGTGACGAGGAACGAAGAGTGATCGACCTTGCTCCATGAATATCTTCTTGAATTTTTTTTGAAGAGTAAGAGTTGCAAGAAAGCGTATACAAACGCTTCATCTAGCCATGCTATTTAAAGAAGACATCTTGGTTACTTTACGCTGCTGAAGCTGCAGAGTCACTCAGAGGAATGCTATAATTCATTAATGAAGAGGTCATATCAGACGAATTCATGATCACGCCTAAAAAAGCACTGCCGAAGGTTATTGGGATGATAGCATATTATACGTGGTATCATCTGCGCATTTTTATCGGCTGCTGAAGATATCTAATCAGAAGTATGAAGATTACTTCTCATGATGGAGGAGCATTTAATGAGTTCAGACGGCGGCATCGAATGAAATTGGGACACGTCATCAACGCTTACAGATCAAAAGTCGCGGATACTCCCACGATCTGATTCTTAACCCTAGCCGTTGGTTCAAATTAAAAGTAACATTGAATCCGACCCGTTCATTTTCTCCTCGTATTCCAAAACAATATACACACTGTTCAGATTTCGAAACCTCCGTCTTCCTTCAGAATTCGCCCAACTCGAATCTTCCATGGCTTCGAATCAAGATTCTTCAATCACCTTACCCCAGAATACAGATACCTCTCCCAATCTCGAATCTTCACCATCAGAAAACCCAGAAACAGTCAATTTGCTACCTGCCTCATTTACATATCCCTCGATTACTTGCTCGCCTCTGCATGTTCGACATGCACCGGAGTTCACTGGCATCGAGAAGAAGGAGGACATTGATGAGTCCATCCCTTACTATACTTTAGTGACCATGGCACGACAGAAGAAACTATCGACGCATTCGGCGGAACGGAGAAGAGTCGCCCAGATTATGAAGGACAGGATTCTGTACATGCCTCTAGCCAGCAAACAATTTCCTAAATGGATTTTGGACTTACTTGATTCTGAGTTATTGGTAAAGTATCTCACTGCTGAACCAGATCAGTTTCATCCACATATGGTTTCTGAATTCTATGCTAGGGCTGTTATGAGTGATGATCAGAAATCATTCAAAACTTGTGTTTATGGAAACATGATAGAAGTGAGTGCTGAGTTACTTGCTCGCACTTTTGGGCTTCGCAACTATGGAGCTAAAATTTCTCAGTATAAGATCACTGAGACTGCTAAAATGGAAAGAAGGTGGAACCTTTGGAAGAAACCAGGAGAGAAGAAACAAACGTTCAAGCCTAACACCTCCATTAACACCTTAACAGAGGATTACAAACTTCTTGCAGAAATTGTAATCAAAATGCTCCAATGTGATGCGGGATCATACGCAGAGCTGTCTGCTAAGAAATATGCTGTGTTGATGGCACTCAATGACAATGTCAAAGGAAACTGGGCCGAGTTCATTTTTGAACGCTGGGCAGAACATGCCAAGAAAAACGCTCACATGGAAGTAGATGGGACGTTCTCCTCAAATGTGAACTTTGGACTAAAAATCAGTAAATTATTGGAGATTTTGTTCACCAACAAAGGCGTAGATCGAGGAGTTGCACTTCTTTCTACCGACTACATTCCGTTAACACGACGCAAGCCAAAGCCAATCAACATCAGAAATCCTCGGAAGTTGAAAGGAAAATCTAATGTAGATAAGGATAAGCCTACATCTCCAGAGGAACCAGATGAAGAGAGCTTAGCAGCACCCATTCTCCAACATTCCATTCCAATACCTGAAGAGGAGTTAGCAATGTTGAAGAAGAATGCAGAAACCGACCAATGCTTCAAGAATCTGGAAGAAATTGAGAAGTTGGGAAATCTTCCAGCTGATCAGATCAACACCATTATGACTGAGAAGGAAGGAGATCAGTCTCAACCTATTATTGGAGCATTAGCTTTGCCAAATCACCCAACAAAAAGAGTTGCTACCAATCCCCCTGCATCGAAGGCAAAGAAGAAAACCAGAAGACGATTGGAACTTCTGACTGATACGGAAGTTGAGGAGAAAGCTGCGGCAGAAGCAGAATCTGCTAGTTTAACCGAAAGAGAGAGAACAGCAGATCAGACATCTAGCCAGCTCAACCTGGACGATACTTCTGACCCAGAATACATTCCTAAGTCTCTCAAAACTACGAAAGAGCAAACTAAGGAAAGCAGGAAAGCAAAGAGGAAACACTTAGTATCACTAAAGGACGTTGAAAGGAGAGCATATCAGAAGTTCATCCATAACTTGACACTCGAAGGAAGAGATAGGAACTTCGAACGTATCAAGTCCGCTGCAGAAGAGTTTCGATCACAAAAGAAAGCTAACAAGGAAGCTAATCCAGAAAGCAATGCTAGCAGGGAAATCAATCTCAGCAGAGAAGTCAAAGATAGCATAGTTGATCACATATCAGAAGACAATATGCATCAATCATCAGATACTGGAGACAGACAAACCCCTGGAAAAGATGAGGAAATGACAGAAAAATCAGCAAATTCTGTCATGCACAACGTTACGGCAGATTCGACTGATGATTCACTGCTTCTAGCAGAACAAGTGGCGAAGAAAGGAAAAGGAAAGGCTGCATTAGCAGAAGAATCGATTCCCAGTACATCGCCTGCTCAGCATATCAATATTGATGAAGAAGAGCTATCAGATATTGAATTCTCAAGAAGACTAGCATCAGGAGCTTTCAATGAAACTCACTATCACCAGAAGAAGATTCACAAGAAACGAGAAGGAGAATCCAGTCAGATTCGTGACATTGAAGATCAAGGTGGATCTCAAATCCATACTGATACAACAATCGGGAATCCAGATGAAAATACCATGTTGACAGTCCTCGATGAACATCCGACAGAAACTCTCGAGCAATCAATTATTGACGCATCTCAACCAGTTCAACATGATCCTTCCAGCCCCGACTCAGGATCCTCTTGTGTTTCTGAATCAGATTCTGATGGAGAAGCTGAAGAAATTTATAATGCAAAGTTCTTAAGAAAAGAAACAACAGGATCCGAAGCTATTCTTCGAGTACCATTCCATGGACTGCCAGGACGCCGCTATGGACTTCGGAGAATTAGCCAATGGTGTGCAAAAGTTCATCCCGAGGATGCACCAAACTCAGATTTAGGACCTATGGCTGAAGACATTGAGCAGTTCGTCGAATCTAAAACGGAGAGAGCGATAGCAGATCTATTCCACAGTGTATTGGATGAATCAATACCCGAAGGACGTCTATTAGCGCAAGAATTTCGTCGATGGAAGAAGTTTGATTATGTCATATATCAACTCTGCTTTGAAGAAAGGATGCTCTGTATCGCCGCTAAAGGATTAAATTTCTGGCGATATGAAGAACGTTGGTGTTTTGACTGGATTGATCAAGTTCCAGGGATGAAACAGTTCTCAGATCAACAAGTTATGTGTAGACTTCATGCTATCAGAGAACATTGTTCCCTCTACAACACTGCTGGATTACCCAAGTCTACTTTTGTTCCAGATGGATATTCTGACACAAGGATTGAACTGTCTAAGCGACAAGCCAAAGCTGCTGTTGCTTATGAGAAACGTCAGTTGGAATATGAATCAAAACAAGAGGAGCATCGGCAAGGTAGACGAAAGGGAAGAGCCACTGAACGTACTGCTCCGAGACTTGAATATCCGGATAAATGGTTAGTTGAAACTTCAAATATTGATATTCAAAAACTCATGGAGATCGACATTCAGAACATCGTTGAAGCAGCTCAGAAAGCTGAAGCTCAGTTCCTTCATGAGAGCTCACCAGTTCTTACTGCAAATAGCCATGAATCACTCCCAGTCATTCCGACAAATCAAGAAATCGTCGTGACTACTTCTTTTGATGCCGCTCCCATAACATCTGTACAATTACCCTTTCCACTCACATCTGAGATAGCTGAGGCTTTCCACTCTTACATGCAAACAGCCGTTGATGAAAGAATAGAAGTAGCAACCAGCTAACTAAGGAACGAAGTGGATGAGATTCGGAGCAATGTATCTCATGTACTATCAGAGGTTGCTGAAAACAAGTTAGCTGTTTCTGAGAACAGGGCAGGTCTTGAAGCTGCTCGTCAAGACATAGTGAACACCAGAATTCAAACAGAAGCAACGGTTGTGGCCTATGGTTCAGACCTTTTGGCTGCAATCAAAGAGGGGGAAGAAAGAAGAAAAGCTGACCGCGTAAGAAGAAAGAAGGAGAAACAGGAAGCAATTATAAGGGAACAAGAAAGGCTGAGGAAAGAAGAAAAAGCCAAAGAGGAACTCAAACAAAAGGAACTAGAAGCTAAACTTGAGCTACAACGAAAGGAACATGAAGCCAAGCTAGAGCTACAGAAAATTGAACATGAATCTCAAATGCAAAAGATGGCAATGGAACAAGAGAAACTGGCCAAAGAACTGGAGCGTGAGGCTGCAGAAAGAGAAGCAGGAGCAGCTCTTGTTGAAAACTTCATGAAAATCACTATGGAGAAGTTCGCAAACTTTCAGAAGATTAAGTCAGCAGACAATGAAAAAGAAAAGCCAGCTCCCGACTCATGAACGACAAGAAGGTCAATCTCTTTAAAGTTAATTGCTCTGTATCCAATTTGTAATGTAAAATGCTAAATCATTTATAAAATTGGATCAGACTTTGACAAAATCTCTTTGTCCACTTCTGAATTTTATTGGTGTACTGAAGTTGATTTACACTCCTAGTGTATTCAACAAATTTTCATGTGGACATGATGATTATGCTTATGAATGATTGTCGTTTTAAATAAAACTAGCATACTGCTATGTCGTAACCTTTTAATCGAGAAATATTTCCCAGCAACTTTTGAGGGGGAATTTTACTACAATCATTCCTATTGCTAGAACCTAGCTGGAAAAACTCTGTGATAGATTAGCATAAGATTGTAAAACACAGACATTCTTCCACGCGGGTCAGCAAATGATAGTAAGCTTTGATCGCACCAAAAAGGGGGAAATTGTTGGGAATTATCCCTAAAATCTTCCTTAGGACTTATTTGTAAAAGGTTTTGTTGGATCAAACCTTACCTAGTTGGTCGATCATTTGCTGAAATCTAGAAAGTCTAACGCAACTTGTAAAAGTCCTGTATAAGTTAAATATCGAGTTGTAATAGACCAAGTGTGCTATGAAGATTCCCTAGCAGAGGAGATAAGATGACTCGGAAGGTCAAACTCACAGACTGCTAGAGAAGTCGGCAAACAAGAACGTTGGAATGCTAAAGAATTAGCATTCGCACGTTTCAGCAATCAATGAAGAATCACATATAAAACAAGTCAAAGGATCTCAAGGAATATTCGTTTAGCAACGTTGAAGCTAAGCTGCGACTCTGACAAAAAGGATGCACAAGGGACGAGACTTTCCCTAAGTAGTCCGGGAAGTACATCTCC
>JAPKLW010000382.1:555008-576607 GCA_026898455.1 Plectranthus barbatus | reverse complement strand
TACGCCTCGAGCTGTCTGAACCTGACTGACTAGTTGCGCTACGTACGAGTCTGCTAGAGCAAAAATCTGATGAAAATCTGATTTATTCATATCTTTAGCCCTAGATTTGATAGGATACACATCCACCTCTATAAATACCTAAGGAAATTCGATTTTTCAGAATTCCCTATCATATTTTCGTTCCACAATTTAGTTTTTAGAGTTTGGAGACTTGGGGAACACGAAACCCTTTTATTTTCTTATAAGTTCTTTATGTTTATGCAATTTAATATGTTTTCTTTTGGATTTCTATCTGCGATGAGTGGATAGAAACCCTAGCGGGTTCTAGGGTTTGAATATTATTATGGATGCATGTTAGGATTAATTAATTAGGTTCATGATTCCTGTGTTTATTTTATAATTCTAATTTAATTCAAGGACCGAGAGGTGACGATTAATTTAGATGTCTAGCTATTGATAGAAGGACCGAGAGGTGAATATTGATAGTGGGATAAGGAATGCATGATACAATCTACACTATCCAAAAAGATGTACTAGACTGTAGGAATTGAACTGATTTGCTTATCGAATTGACTAATTTGGTGTACTTGAGACCGAGCGGAGATAGTCACTAATTAGTAATCTAGGTTATATTTGCCAAACAAGGAAATATAGCATTGTTGCAGTATTCCACCTGTTAAATTAATTGATTCCTACATGTTATCCATAATAAGAATTCTTCCCTATAATCTGTGTTCCTTTAAATTTGCTTTCAAAACCTCTTTAATTTTCAAGTATTGTCATCTTTATTTTCCAAACAAAACCCTGATTTTTTGTTTACTCAAACAATAGATCTTAGGATCATAACTAGTATATAGGATAGTTTCCCCACACAATTCCCCTGGATCGATAACCTTAGGGTTTTACAAATTTATTTGCCACTGTTTCTATAATTATTCTGTAGATTTTACAGTGATCACATAGCTGTTGAAAATCAATACTCTGAGGCGCAGAATAATTGGTATGAAGCTGAAGCCATGGATGTTGATCCGATCTCTGAATTTCATCCATCTACTAGTGGCGGAGAGCTATTAATCACAACTTCTGCTATGGATGTTATTCTTGTAAGTTCTCGCACCTTCCACTCCTATGTTAACACTGTTGTCCAATACGCCATTCAACATGCTCTGTCCACCGCTCTCCCCTTGGCTATAAATGAACGAGTGGCTCTGGAAGCTGCTGATATAAGGAAGGAAGTGGAGGAGATAAGGAGTGAAGTGTCGGAAGTCAGAGCAGATGTTGCTGAGGTAAAGTGTGATGTGTTGGTGTGAAGAACAATATGGAGGTTATGAAGGAGGAAGTCGCAGACTCCCAGCAGAAGCTCGTGCAAACTGTTAACTCTTTCTCTACCACCTTTTTGGCTGCTATCAAAGAGGGGGAAAATAGGAGAATTGCTGAGCGGAGCAAAGAAAGAAAGAGGTGGAAGAGCCCGCTGCTGCTGAAGAAGAGCGCAGGCTTGCTGAGGAGGAGCTGAAGAAGAAAGAGTTAGAGCTGAAGTTGAGGAAGCTCGAAATGGAGAATGAGAAGCTAGCTAAGAAGTTGGAGAGGGAGGCAGCTGAGCGTGAAGCAAGTAAAGCATACTTGGACAAATTCGTGCAAATGGCCATTGGCAAATTCGATGAGTATGACCAGAAGAAGCCTGCTCCTGACCCATGAACTTCATTGCAAAAGTTAGCAAGTTTCTGTATTTCTTTTTGGTCTTTTTCAATTTCATTGTACATGTAATCTCTCTCATCATAAATGAAATTGAATCAGACTTAGACAATTTCTCATTGCCCACTTCTGATATTTTTGCGTGTCTTAGTTGAAATACACTATCTGTGTATTCAACAAAACTGCATGTGGATGCTGAGTTTTTATGTCTTTGGATTGGTGGTGAATGCTTGCTAATTTGATTGGGTGCTAGATTTCCTAGCATATTCCTTAAAGCATTTACTTGTATTTTAATCGAGAAATATTTCCCAGCATTTATTGAGGGGGGATTTTTTTTTAACCAATCCTTGCTAAGATTTAAAGTTGGTTAAATTCTGAGATAGTCTGCTAGATTTGAAAACTTGTAAGCTCAGAAATTTTCCTTCTTAGATTCAACAATTAGCTAGTAGGCTTTGATCGCACCAAAATGGGGGAAATTGTTGGGAATTATGTTGTAATTCTCCCTTAGATCAAAATTGTGAAAGGTTTTGTTGAATCAAAGCCTTAGTAGCTTGGTCGATCATTGCTGAAGTCGAGCATAGTCTAGCAGCTCACGTGTAATGTCCTGTTTAGGAAAAATATCAAGTTGTAATAGATTAGAATGCTAGAAGTATTCTCAGCAGATGGTAGCTGCTAGAGAAGTCAGCAAACAAGGGTGACTGCTTAGGAAGAAAGTAGTCATGTGCTAAGAAGAATGATTGCTAAGTGCTAGCAATCATATGCAGAAAGAAGAGACTGCTAGGAGCATTCGCTTAGCAGTCAGCAGAATGAAGAAAGCGGAATGTTGAAGGAGTCAGCATTCGCTACTACAGTAAGAAGATAGCAGAATGCTGAAGGAGTCAGCATTCGCTACTACGGAAAAGATTGCTAGAAGATATAGCAATCAAGAACCAAGACTCAAGTGCTGAGTAAGCAACTGCTGAGGAATCAACAGATTGGCTACGAAGACAGATTGCTAGAAATACTTAGCAATCAAAAGAGTCAAATGACTTAGTAGAAGGTTTCCAGCATTCTCCGATAGAATGCTAAGCAAAGAAACCTAGCAACACTTGCTAAAGTGGCCCATTCTGACAGAAGGTACAACAAAGGACGAAAACCTTACCCGAAGTAGGTAAAAAGGCATTGTACCACGTCGGAAATAAAGAAAAAGCAAGTAACTCTTTTGGACGAAGAAGACCGTTGTGTCAACGGGTATGGAGATTCAAAGTTTGAATCTCCAGATATAAAAGAGAAGTCCATCAGAGAGAGACGAATACTACTCACACTACTCACTCTCCTACCACAGTTGCGAATCGAAAGATACCTTTGACAAGCGAAAAGCAAAAGAGAGTAGTCAGTTGAGAGCCCACAAAAGAGAAGAATCTTAAAAGCTCTCAACATCAAGTGTCAAACATTGAATATCTGACACTGTATTCACGAGATTCCTTGACTTAATTCAAGGATCAATCATTAGGATACCTTCCATCCTAGGAAGCATCCAACAGTCACATATCTGAAAAGAGATTGACTATCACGGGCTGTTGCCAAAACCCCCAGAAAAGTACGGGAAGGAACTCTAAATCTTCCATTGTAGTAGAGAGGAGTTTTACGAAGGTGTGCCCTTGACTTCTCCGCAGCTGCCGACCGAAGAAATCGAAGTAACGGAGGATAGCTTTGTAGTGGCCGGCTCGAAAGCTCACCGCCTGCTACGAGTGTTCGGCGATTCCTTGTACTTCAAGTGAAACTCTCAGCGATACGGCTGAGGAGTGGACGTAGTTATTGTAGATCGAACCACTATAAATCTTGTGATCTTATTTACTGTTTTATTGTTTCTGTTCATCGATTTAAAACCTAGCAACCTCAAGTTGCTAGAGCATACCTCTAAAACAATCATAACTTCAACCTCCGAGCTAAATATTTGGAAAAGATCTAAGTGCAAGATAAGCTTATTATTCTGCTGCATTTGCTAAGTAGCCTTCAGGTACTTATCACGACTCTGATCAGGGACCAACAGATCCGATCTGGGACCAACAGATCCGATCTTTTACGTTTGAATTCCAATCCCTTAATTCAACCATGCGATTTGATTAAAAATGCGGTAAGAGAAATTAGAAGCAGACCTAATTTCAAGAATTAATCAAAAGGAACTGAGAAGAAAAGAAGGTTGTTCTCCAGATCAGTTCTTCAGATCTGTATCCCAATGCTGTTCAATCCTGCTACGAATGTGGATTCCACAGGATTGTGAATGTGTAGGCTAGAGTCAAATTTCTCCTTCTCCCAAACACACAGGCGCCGCCCCTACTCTCTCTCTCACTAGGGTTTCAACTGATTTGAATTGATTAGGGTTTGAGAGAGAGAACCATCTATTTATAGACCTAGGGTTGCAAACCCTAATGGGCTACTGGGCTCCTTTCACCATATTTAATTGGGCCAGACCTGGGACCTAATGCAAATAATAAAGTGGGCCTAAGAATTAATCAATTTTCATATCTACAACCCATGACACAATTAATTAATTAATATCAATTCTTTTTCACCACAGAATTAATACTGACTTACTCCTTTATTACCACGTTATGAGAATGGGCTGCATTTACTTAAGAATCCACATATTTAAGGTTACTGGACATTAATTAATTAATTGGAGCTTCTAAGAAGCTTCCACAATTAATTAATTTCTTATTTTCATGAGCCGTACCACTCAAACCTTATCACTCGTGCTTGAACTTAATCAGCCCGCAGGACTTTAGCACGATGAATGTCATTGAGCTCCTCAGGGAATGTCCCTATCCTATTACTCGGATAAGGTAACCTAACTCCTGTCTTAGGCTGTAATACATGAACAGTTGTTACCCAAGATGCGGGTATACAAGCACGTTACTCAGGCTCTCCACCATGGCAAGTCAAAGCAACAGTCCACCCATGCATACCCCTGAACCTTCGTTAGGGTTTGGACTCAATCAAGATCGAGATCTTGTATTCTCTGATGTCAGACAATAGAATACATCTCACTGTGGTCCAATCAATACGCAACCGCACGTACCAGCATATCAAGTAATCAAGACATATTACTTCTTTCCGACTATGTTGCAGCCTACACCGACACACTTATCCTCATACGTTGTCTCGGCTGTGATAATATTTATATCTCACTAGGTCAAGTGATCATACTGTCTTTTGCGATCTACAACACACAGTATGATCGTCCCTATCGGTGAGATAAGAGGATACCATTATTACTCGCATGTAAGTTTGTTTAACAAATAGGAAATAATGTTGAATGTATACTCATCGTAATAAATGCTTTATATATACAAAACCCAACACTGTATCCCTGCCCCGATTTAGAAATTTGGTGAAGATTCCCTCCAGATTTCGTGTCTATCGAGAAACAAAACTTCCTTCCTCTTCTCGTATCTTAAGTTGCCTACTGCAGCTCCCAGAACTTGGTTTGTTGCTTAGAAACTTATGATCTTGTGGTGTATTGTGATTTGAGAACCTGAGGCGTATTTATAGGAGAAATCTTATCACATATGGGCTTGAGTTTTTCATGGGCCAGACCAAGGACCAAAATGCAAATAACAAAGGTGACATATCAATTAATTAATTCCTATATTCAACCCAGAATATAATTAATTAAACAATATTGATTTTCTGGTGGCATGAACAATTATTTATTTATTAATTAATTCATATATTCAACCCAGAATATAATTAATTAATATTGATTCATGCCACAAGAGACTCAATACTGTCTTACCTCTTTGCTACCACGTTATGAGGAACGGGTTACATAGGCTCGGTATATCCCCATATTTAATATTACATACATTTTTTAATTAATTTGAGCTCTGACAAGCTCTAAAATCAATTTCCATCTTTTATTCCTGAAGTCAATCGACTAAACCCATTGCACATATGCTTGAACTCAATCAGAGATAGAATTATATACTGAAAGCATTATGATTGGTATGTTATGATCTAGGTTTATTGGTTAATATACTGGGGATCATTAATGTTGTATCTTCATCTCCTGTCTGAATTAACAAACATGTTTCGCAAATGCTCTTATCCTTTTACCTCGTCGATAGGGAGATCATACGGTGTGTAGTAGATCACAGAAGATCGTATGGATCGCCTGACCTAGCAAGATATAAATAGTTATCACAACTGGCAGTCCTAGGATAGGGAGATAATACGGTGTGTAGGAGATCGTAGAAGACCGTACAGATCGTTATGACCTAGCGAGATATAAAATATTGTTATCACAACTGAGATAATGTTACGGGTTAGTCTGTTGATGTAGGCTGCAGCATTATCGAAAAGAAGTGGTTGGTCTTGATCACTTGATATGCTGGTATGTGTGGTTGTGTATTGATAGGACCACAATGAGATGTGTTCTTCTGTTTAACTTAAGAAGCAACAAGATCTCCTTACTTGGATGAATCTGAATTATAACGAAGGTTTAGAAGTATGCACGGGTTGTATGTCACTTTCACTTGCCATGTTCTTCTATTTCACTTGCCATGGTGGAATGCATTATCCTATCTATGCTTTACAATAAAGAAAATGCAGTCCCCAAAAATTTAATGATCCTTTCCATGTCATTTGTTTCATGCCCAACTTCATTCAAGTAATTTAGGCATTGTTTAACTAATTCCATTGGTATCTCTAAATTTGTGGGTAAAGCGTTTTGCATCAACAATGCATTCTTCTTCATATGTGGCAGCTTATAGCTGTTGCAACCCTTGACCTTCATTATCTCTAGGAAACAACATTGTAAGGATAGAAACACCTTGTTTCGTGTCATTGCTTCAAGGCTGTTGAAGCTTGTTATCAATGCATTAACTAGTTCACTTGCATTTTGACATGTTTGTTGTAGTTGTAAGCTTTGAATAGCGTTGAAAAAATCCCAAATAATTCACATTTAAATCATGAGAAATAGGTTGTTGTTGCACCAATGATATGTGAAACCTGTCTAAATTTGTTGTTTTATGAAACTCTTCATCTGCATTAGTGATATGGGGTCTTGCATCATCTTGCTGAATTAATATGGTTTTACTTAAACATGTAGGCCACTTATTCTCTATTGATGGAAGAAGCTGAAGATTAGCATTCAATACATTAGCATCATGAATAAAGTGCCTTTGCTGAATAAACATGAACTACTTACATTATTTATTAGACAAGTTTTTATCACTTCCTTAGTGATAGATTGAATTGACTTGATCTCCAATGTACTAACAGCTCTTTTCTTGGTGTTTCTTTTAACTGCAACCTCTTCAATAGGGGTGTACATAGTTTGGTCGGAACCGGCCAAACCAGCCGAACCAAGGTAATTTGGCAAGTTCGGCCGGTTTGAGAATCCAAAAAAATGGCGGACCGGTTTCAAATTTTGAAACCGTAGAAAATGGTTCGACCGACAGTTTGTAACACCCCGTATTTTCCGCTACTATTTTGATAAATAATATGAAGCGTTTGGGCTAAATTAATTTAAAGATATTATGAGCACAACCATGATTTAATTCGATGACGGGTATTTACTCGAATATATTTCCGAGGTAAAATTTCCGGAAGGTATTTCCCTATTATTTCCCTAAGTTTTCGGCCCTATATGATAAATGTGGGAAGATTATCTTAGTTTAAATCATATGTTACAAGATGGAGATAAATAAATCAGAGAATTACAAGTATAGCCCTCCTAAATAAATCATCACCTAATAAGACAAGTGAGGCTATACTAGTAATCACCCAATGATGATTAGAATAAATTATGTTATTGGGGATTCCCTAAATAAACCTCCTAGAGAGAGAGGATGCATGCAATGCAAGTTTAAAGTTTGAAGGGCAAAAATGAGAAGGAGATATGGGAACACAATCATTTGATTCATAGGGAAAATGCATGAAAATCTATACTTGCACTCCACCTCTTCCTTCCTCTCAATCCCATCGGCTGCCACCTTATATCCCCCTCCAATCTCTCTCATTTTCATTATTACACCATCTTCATCCTCTCCAAACCCTCTCCACCCTCCATTGAAGACCACCATTGTTGCAGCCCCTAAAACTCAACACAACCCCACTTCTCTTACTCTAGATCACATCATTCTTTACACAAAACTTACCCTCTCACCTTCCTCTATCTAAAGATCTAAAAAGCCCTATCATTCTACCACTTTGTAAAATCAACCATGGCTGGAAATTGAAGATCTATGGAGCCATGAAGGAGATCTAGAAGGCTACAAAGAGCTAGGAGCAAAGATAGAGCAAGTTGGAGCCTCAAACCCCCCATTTTCGAAATTTTGGAGGAGGAACTCAAATCTGAAACTAAAACCTTCAAGTTACCTCTATCTACTCTCCTTAGACCTTTCTAAGCATGAATATGAGGTTGCATGTATGATCAAGACACACCTTCTTAAGTTTCAAGCCACATAGTGAACTAGGTTTGATATGATGCTTACTTGTGGTAAATATATGTTGAACTAGTGATTGTTGATGACATAAGTCTTGCATGAATGTTATGGCTTGAGATCTATGTTATATGATGATGCAATGAAGTGTTTGGTGTCTGAAATTATGAGTATATGATGATATATGATGATGAAACACGAAATTGATGAGAGCATGAGATATTGAGACATGCTGGAAATAAACTGTGTAGTGGACAGAGATGTATGGTTGTGGCAGACGGACCAAATGGAGTCCTATTGAGCTGAAAATAAAATAAGTGGTACCTGAATGTCTTAGAAAGATAATGGATTTGGTTTCATGTCAAAATGTTGTGTGGTCTGAAAGTTATGCATTCTACAAAAATATGTGTCAATCTGTGTCGCATTGTGAAAGATGGTTCTGAAACTGTAGTTAGGCATGTTGGAAAATTCTCAAATTTTACAAAGAGGTGTTAGACACATTGGTGAACATGAATGTAAATTTTCGAGTCATTAGCATGAGTAATTTGGCCAAAATGAATTTTTGAAGTTGAACCCCTGTTTCTGCCGTAGCCCAAAAACGCCCAGGAAATTCAAACTCCCCCAGTCCATATCTCCCAAACGACAAGTGATTTCTACGAACCGTAAAATGGAGCATGTCCATTATAAAATATAGTTTATGCATGTCTAATTTCATACCTTAATTCTCAGTAGATCTAAAATGACATTCTTTTGAAAAGGATATTATTTGAGAGTTCTAGCCTTTACAAAATCATGTGGCATTTCTGTACGACCTACATTGTTGACTTAATTCAGAACAAAGTACTAAGAGTTCAGCCATAAAAATTCACATGCTTATAATAGACACCCTAAGTATGATATCTACAAAATTTCAACTTCGTTGGCCGTTTATCCTGTTCGGGGTAGAATTTAGAAAATGATGCCCTGATTCTTTAGTCTCTCAGCCCTACCTGAAATTGATTAGTTTGCCCCGACCAATCCGTAAGGAAATTTTGAGATCAGTCAAATGGAGAGTAAACCCTGACATGTCTTCCTTCATAATCTAGAAGTTGAGCCTAAAATAAATTAAGGCCACGAAATTATGCTACTTGTTATATGACTGCACAAATCTGAAATTAAGCAAAATATGACTAAGGCATGATAGGAATTTGCTAAGTCTAAATCCAAGACTAATAAGCCAATTTAGTCCTTTAAACATAATACTACCTTAGGACATATATGTAAACATGAATATGATGTGCATGCCCAAGTGAAACACCTAGTAACACTACGTCATTATTTACCTAGGTGTGATTGACATTGGGAAGCAAGCCTCAACTAGTGGAACCAAGTAAGTCAACGTTACAACAAGATAAGGTGGGCACTACTTTATCTAAAAACTTGTTTTCCAAAATGTTTTATCAAATGATGATGAATGTTTTGTTTTGAATGTTTGGAACACCGAAAAATGTTTTGGTGCCTTGACAATGCATGATTTGCTTGGAGGGCTCAGCCCATAAATATATGCATGAATTTGCACAATTATGAATTGATAATATTATTGCGGAGGAATAAGGTGGGAAAGGGGAATGGAGGGCTCAGCCCATATATACATGAATGCATGATTTACTTGGAGGGCTCAGCCCATATATGTATGCTTGATTGCCTAATTTGTCGAATAATATGTTGGAGGGCTCAGCCCATAAATTCATGTTCACTTGTTAATGGCACCACAAATGAAAAGAGTTGCGCAACCATGTGAGATGAATTATTTTGGCATGCATGAGCAAATGATTTTATAAAACCCTCATGTTATGCTTGTGTGAGACGGTGATTCCAAAATATATGTATGTATTATTTTCGGGACGACGTGTCCACTGGGTACATTCGTGTACTTAGCCCCTGCATGTGTTTTCCCTACATGTAGATACATGATGATGGTGATGGCGGGTGCGTTGTGGCGATTGTGGGAAGAAGTGGTTCAATGTGAACCTATATTAAATAAATGTGTACTTGGCATGTAATCTTACTTCCCCTATTTTGATGATCATTCTTGCATAACTATTTAATCTCTTTTGTTGGCATATAAACCAAATTGATCTCTACTTTTGTTTGTCCTATAGCTTGACTTTGAAACTTCTATACTTAATTTGAGGTTCGGTATTGAGCTAAGATGCTATGTCTCCATACATAGTGTCACCTTGGAAGTCTTGATTGAAATTGTATTTATATCCGTCTTTTCGAACTCCTTTGACGTTTTGCTTCAATTTATATTTCTTCAATCCAATCATTGAAGCCATATTATTTCAAAAACAAGAATTCGCTTCCGCTTAAATTTCGAAAATTGTTTTAAAATATTAAATCCCTTAGCGTGCTTTGGTCGCACGTGGGACTGTTGCATAGGCCCGGTTTGGGGGCGCGACACAGTTTGTCCTGGAAAACCGGCCATTTTGGCCGGACCGAACCGTATATATTAATAATATTAAAAATATATTTTATATAGAAGTATTATGTAGTTCAGTGGTAGTTTGGTAAGGATAAGGCTTTATGATGCATCAGGGTACATGTTCGATTCCTAATTGATGCATTTTTTTTAATCTTTTATTACTTCAATAATTAAATTTTAAAGTTTAAACCCTACTAGCATTTTATTTTGTTTCCCTTTCCTGCCGACACCCCCATTTTCTTCCTCCTTGCATGGTTGTACCTCTCGCCCATCGCCTCCCTCCTCTCACTGTCACCTCTTGTCGCTGCTGCCTCATTCCTCTTGCCGAGTCGCCGTTGATTAAGAAGGTTAGTCTTTCTTTATTTTTATTTATTTTATTTCAACAAAAGAAAATTTAAATGTTAATATACATATTGAATTACAATGGTGCAACATACTTCTTTTAATTTTTTTTAAGAAGCAACGACATTATATACCACATCGAAAACACAGAACCCATCTTTTCAACCTTCATGAAGACATCAATATCTTCATTTTCATTATATACCACATTCAAATACATAGTGTTGTTATATAATGATGTGTAATATATTTATTATATATTACATCGAATACACTTCAACCTGGGAGTCCTTGATGTGTTGGCTGCAGCGTTCTTGTTTAATAACATGAAAAAAATTGTTATGTTAATTGTTTATTTTATGGACAACATTTATGTGTTGTTAATCTTGCAGTAATCATGCAAGATCAAAGTACTCCTATTGACGTGGAAGATGATAAATTTGAAGTTGAGAAGAGAGAATACATCACAAATGACAATTCAAAATGAAAGAAGAAGAACTCACGTGTGTGGGATCACTTTAACATTCTAGAGCCAATTCCAAAAGACAATCCTCGTTGTTGGTGCAAATATTGCAACAAGGATTATGCCTACAATCCAAGTAAGATTGGTACTAGTAGCTTGTGGAATCATTTACATTATCACTGTAAGAAATATCCTCTTAGAAAACAAGAAGATAAGAAACAAAGAACTTTGGTGTTTCAACCAACACAAGGTGGAAACTTAATGACAGTTTCTTTTACAAAGCAATTGGGTAGAAAGGCTTTGGCTAAGATGATAATTCTTGATGAACTTCCATTTACTTTTGTTGAGAAGTTGGGATTTAGGTATTTTTTGCTCTGTGGTGCAACCTAACTTAGATTTACCAAGTCGTGTTACAGTGGGTAGAGATGTCATAACTTTGTATGTCGATGAGAAAAAGAAACTAAAAGCCAAGTTTAGTAATTCTTCAAAATAGTTCTGTTTAACAACAGATACTTGGACATCATCGCAGAATATCAATTATATGGTTTTAACTGCACATTATATTGATGATGATTGGCGATTGCAGAAAAGAATTTTGAATTTTGAGGTTATTACCAATCATAGGGGTGAGACAATAGGAAAGATGATTGAGGCATGTTTGATTGCATGGGGTATTGTGAGAGTCTTCACAATTATTGTGGATAATGCAAGTTCTAATGATGTTGCTATTTCTTATATGCAAAAGAAAATCCGAAATTGGGGAAAAGGTGTTCAAAATTGTGATTATTTGCATATGCGTTGTTGTGCTCATATATTGAACTTGATAGTGGCTAATGGTTTGAAAGACTATGACTCTTCTATTCAAGTGATTAGAAATGGAATCAGATATGTTAGATCATCGCCTTCCAGGTTGGAGAAATTTAATGAATGCATGAAAAAGGAAAAATTGGAGGTTGGTGGAAGTGTATGTTTAGATGTTCCTACTAGGTGGAATTCTGTTTATTTGATTTACACTCGGCTTTAAAATTTAGGAGTGCATTTGGGCGTCTGAGAGATGATGGACAATATAATCGATACTTTAATGAGGGCTCAAGCATTTTGTTGGAAGGGAATTTGCCAAAAACTTGTGACATAAACAGAACTGGACCACCTAGTGATAGGGATTGGGATGCTGCAAGAAATTTTATGAAGTTTCTTGAATTATTTTATAATGTGACCAATAGATTTTCAGGATCACTCTATGCTACTTCAAATACTTACTTTCATGACATGTGTTCCATGTACACTCATATAACTAATTGCATGAGCGATAGTGATACAAGATTAAGTGTAATGGCTTCAGAAATGAAAGTAAAGTATGATAAGTATTGGGCAAAATGTGGAGAATATTAATCTCTTATTATTTGTTGTTGTGGTCCTTAATCCTCGCTACAAGCAAGAATATGTTGATTGGAGTTTTCATGATATGTACGAGGATGTTGATCTTGCTATCAAGATGAGTAGAAAGGTGCAAAAAACTCTGAAGAGGCTATTTGTGCATTATAGTGCACTAGATCCCGATCATGCCAATGAGAAAAATAGTTCCTCAAATACTAATGTGGGTGATAGTGGTGAGGGTGGGAGCAAGGATATACATGAAAGGCGTTTGCTTAAATTCAAGTCTTTTTTGAAAGCAGGAGAAAATAGTGAAAAAAGTGAATTGGAGAAGTATTTGCTAGATGCAAAAGAAAGTATAGATGGGTCTTTTGACTTGTTGGGTTCGTGGAAGGCAAATTCTAACATGTATAAGATTTTGTCCAAAATAGCAAAAGATGTGCTGGCTATTCCAGTCTCGACATTTCCTACAGAATCTGCATTTAGCACTGGAGGTCGAGTCCTTAATCCTTTTAGGAGTTCTCTAACTCCTAAAACAGTGTAGGCTCTTATATGCACACAAATTGGTTGCGAAGTGAAATCATCCAAGACAAGATTGATTTGCGAGATTCCTTGCAAGAAATTGAAGAGGTTGAAAAAGGTACAATCAACTTTTTCACAATGTTTACTTCATACTTTGCCTTATTATATATTCTTGCTAATAGTGTATAACTTATTTTGCTTTTTCAGATTTTCCAAATTCTCTAAATATTTGCACATATCATATTGAGTGATGGGACATATGGTTAAGGTAATTGTACTTATAAAGTTTTTTATATTTTCAATCACAATTTTAACTATGAGAATTTTGATTTGTTTTGCAGGTGAAGTCAATGAAGATCAAGTAGACTTGTGCATGGAAGCTATGATAAACCATTATTTTGAGAATAATTATGTTATCTATTTGGATTGTTGCTTTCGATTGCCTTTGTTGGCTTGCTGATTCTTCTTTATAGTAGTTGTTTTTCAACCTAGTTTATTGTGGTTGTTTTTTTTAGTCCTCGTATATTTGCTGAGATTTTGTTGTTAGACATTGGTTGTTTACTTATTGGTTTGTTGCTTGTTCTTTCTAGCATTTTGATGGGTATTTATCTAATTTTCAGGATATATTAGTTATTTTTTGTTGGTTTCATTTTTTTTTCAAATAAATTAATGCAAAATAAAAGATTGAAGTTTTTTCGACATTGTTCGTTTCAAACTGCCAAACCGGCCGGACCAAACCATTTTATTTGGTTTGGTTTGAAAGATTAATTTGGCCGGTTTGATTTGTAAATTTTTCAAACCGTATTATTTGGTTTGGCCGAAACTTCGACCCTCAAACCGACCAAACCGGATCGCGTACACCCCTACTCTTCAATAAACGGTCACGTTCCTATTTTACCATAAAAATGACACTCCACTATTTTGAAAAATATGGGCCTGCTGACAGCACACATGAACATTATCTTAGAGATAAATTTCTTGCTCTTGCATGTCCTATGTGACTCTGTTTCTGATTGTGTCAGGCAGTATCTATGTGTGTTTTTGATTAAGTAAAACAATTTCTCATCTATGTGAACAATATTCTCCATTGGCTTCAATTTAAGCTTCATCAAAACAATGTCATATGCTATGGCTTGTAAACTGAAACTCAATCGTAGCAGTTTGTTTAGAGCTGTCAAACATTGTTTAATTGCATTTGTGTGTGCTCTGATCAGGTTCATTTTAGTCCATCTTCCCACAATAAACTTAGGAATGTTTATGCTATCAGCAAGTGCTCTTATTGAACCTCTTTTCTGATAATGAACTGCAACAATTTGATCATAGTTTACCTCATGTTTCAGCTTTCTGATTCTAGCATGTCTTTTGTCTATCACATGTAGAACATCACCTCTTGATCTTTCTTGTTTTGCAGCTTTCCATATCCTCGAAATTGAAGTTCTGGAGCAATAAAACTTTGTTGCAGCTTCATTCAGAATCCCCCTTTGTGGCTTGCTGTTTGTTGAATTCTCCAGCAAGAAAACGACAATTTCTTTTTTTTTGTAGAATCTGAAATGTCTGGATTCTTCCCCATTTTGTGTTGAACAATTAGTTTGCGTTTTTTAGATGAACTTCCAAGTGTATTTATAGGAAGTGATTAGGTGGGAAATTTGTATTGAAGGAAGTTATTTTAAGTTTGAAAATTTGGCTGCAAAGTAAAATTTCAGCATTTGTGCATTTGTATCAGAATTTTTTATTATTATTGACTGCATAGTTTGATTTTTTAATTGTTAATTAGTGTATATTTTAATAATAATTTATACACTAATACATTTTTAAATTTTCATCTTGGTTATTGTGCCAACTCCCTCCGTACCTAATATGGCGGGACGGAAGGAATATTACAATATACATATAAATGGAACCAAATCAAAATATATTTATGGACTATCACCTGACCTATTTATTGGTAAAAATGAATGCATAATATTTATTTCCATTTATTTTTACATGCTTTGTAAATAGGAGTTTTATTTTGAAGATTTTGTGTTCTTTATTATCTTTTTATTCAAATTTGTACATGTAATGATTTTAATTTAGTAAACAAATAATTAATTTGATGTATCAAAACTAAACATATTCTAAAATAGTTTTACAATTATTTAATTATAATTTAATATTATAAATCAAAATAAGATATTAGTTGCACATGACGCACATAGGAATGTCAATTGAGTCGGATTTCGGGCTAATCCTATGGAAAGAATCGAGATGAATTTTTTTCGGGCTAAAATTTACCTTAAACCATCGGTTTTCCGGATAACCCGTCGGATTGACAAAATTTATGAGTTTATTTTTATATATATTTTCTTAAATATTTTAACTACCCCTAAATAAAGTAAAAAAAAAGATGAACATACATAGATAATAAATATATTTTTGCAAAAAAAAAATAGTGATAAGTGGATAAAAGGTTATCAAATTATAGTTTCAAAAAAATGCATCAATCCTTATATACCGACTAAAATATGTATGCTAAAATTAAATATAGCTTTTCATTTGGGTGAAAATTTCAGCGAGAGACTAAAGGTGCTGGAGAAGGAAGAAATGATGAAATATGCTGATTAGAGGAGCGACGAGCGGACGACACTAGAAGATGAAGAAATGAGAGATTTTCCAACTTGGGAGTGATGGACTACGTCACTGGGAGAGATCAATGAGATTTGGGTGATGAAAAATTAAATTTCGGAAATTAGATGCATAATTAATGGGTGTAGTATGAAATAAAACATATTAAGAAATAATAAATAATAAAATATTATATATATATATATATAAATAATGAATAATAAAATATATTATAAAATTAAAATGGAGTTGTCGCACAACTTAATTAAAAATCAGAGTAAACTAACTCAACTACACTTAAAACCTTTCGTCAACGCACGCAAACGAACCCGACCCGTATCAATAATTCTGGGCGAGCAGGGAGCCGGAAAACCGGAGCCCCACATTTACGGATCCCGTTAGGGCGGGCGGGCGCGTTCAGATCCCACCCGCGCTCGACGCGTGTGACCCTCACGCTCCACTTGTTCCTTTTTTTTTTTTTCCGTCTCGTTTATCTCAAATTAAGTTAGAAAAAAATCCCTGAAATCTAAAACAAAGCTTCGTTGAATACTCCTGAATATTTCCCAATTTCAGCCAAAAGAAAATACCGAATTTTAATAAAAGAATCACGGATTAGATTGTTCGAAGCGCAGGGGGTTTGGGATAATGGACAAAAACGAGGACGATTTGCAGCTATCAATTTACAAATCGCCGAGTTTCAAGGGTGGATGTTTGGAAATCCGCCTCTTCTACGTCCGAATCGCCCCCTGCGCGGTGGAGAACCTCCCGGACCAGTTGAAGCTCCGCCACCTCCGCCGCGAGGTCGGTGTTTCGTTGGAAATCAACGGAGCTCGCATCCCCTCATCCGACGCTGTCTCCGTCACTCTTCGTCGTGATCGCGTTAATACGGATTCATCCGAGGTGACATATGTCAGCACCGATAGTGTCAAGATATCGGGGCCCGCTGAATTCGAGGTATGCGAAGAGAGGGATGATTTAGATTTGATCCTATGTGGCTCGCTGGAGAGGGCTGATGCGTGGACCAATGAGAATGCGTTGGATAACGATTCGAAATCGGGGTGGAGTATCGAATGCTACGCTGCGACGCCTATTACGAACAAGAGCTCGGTGCTCCTGCAGCCGAGGAAAGGAGGTTCTCCATCTATTGAGGTTTATATAGCCGGGTGTTGCTCGGGGACGCCTGTGATTTTAGTGAAGACAGTGTTGGTTAGCCCGCGGAGGAAGAGGCAAGGAATGATGCTTGATGCAATTCCCGAGGAGGAAGAGATGGGCAAGGAACAAAGGAGTGTGTGTAATGGGTTGGTAAGACAGCGAAAATTGCAGGTAATTTTGATTCAGGCTTTGGTTTAATTTGTTACCAATAGAGGTTGCAAATTGTCATTTTCGTGATTTTGGCTCTTCAAGCTGATATTATGTTCTGGTAATCAACTTTCTAATATATCTAAATGATGGTGCCATATTAAGTGATGCAAAGTCGTGCTAAAAATATAATATGCTGAAGCTGAATCAATAACTTGGAGAGAAAGAGAGAGTAAGATTGAGAGTTAAGATAATGCAATTTGATAGAGGCAGTTCCATTATGGTGAAGATCTTTTTATTTATTACCTGATGATGCCATATTTCTCGGTATCTTTAGTTTCTGTACATCATAAACATGATGCTTAGTTTTAGCCTGTGATACATCTTGTTTTAGTTTTGGTCTCAGTATACTGGCAATCTTTCAGCTATTGTCATTGTCATCCTTTTTGGATATTCTATAAAGTTGTTCTATAATGTTCAATATTGAAGGGCATTCTCTCTATGCCACATGCTAAGAAAGAGTCTTTGGTTGCTGCTACATATATAGAAACTAGGACATGCAAATACATGGCTCGAAGATAAGTCCTTTTATGCATCAAGTAATTTAAGATAATCATCCTAGCAATTGACCACATTTGTTCCCAGTAGTTGTACTCTTTAAGGCATATGATATGATTTTTCACTTAAGTTCCAGTCCTAAAATTGTATTCATAGGGTAGTGTGTGCATTAGACATTATTGATCTCCCTAGTGCACAAACAAATCTATCTCTTTGAAGCTTTAAATTGAAGAGGCTGTTTTGTTAGTGATGATTCTCTAGTGATGTATCTGTTGCTCTGGTTTGTGTTTTTATCTTGCTACTGAGAGGCCTTAGGTTAATTTCCTTTGTTTAGCCCTTTGACCACCCTTGCTTTTGCACACAGTTTTTCTGCTGAAGTTTCCCTAGGTTGCTAGGCCCTAGTATATGGCTAACACCTTTGAGATTATTGTTGTAGTTCCTTGTATGCTGCTATCGGCTATCACTTCTAATTTTTTTCCTCTCTATCCCCTTAAAATGTGACGCTGTGCTACAACTGTGTGTGGCAATGAAATCAATTGATAAAGTTGAGATATGAAATAAGAAAATAAATATGATACAATAAACAAAATGCCTCCAAAAGAGAGATTTTTGGGAAAAAGTGTGCCCACATAACTTCATCTCCATAACTTAATAATTCCTAGAAAGTAACTGTGTTATATGGTCTCCAAAAGCTAGTGGATAAACACAGTTAATTACATAAGTAAATCTTAATATAGCCTAACAATATTTAAGTCAATCTAATATGTATCCTGATCTATCTCTTAACAATAATCAAACTTTGCTAAATAAAAGATTCTATGGAATAAAATCTCCAAGCCTTGTAGATTTAAATTAGATATAAACTCTTTAATAATTGCAATTGATACACGTGTATTGTAGACCTTCTTTTTCGGCATTGTTACCATGTAAACATCTATCCTGGAAATTAAGTATGGTAACAAATTGATTTTGAGAAATGTCATTGTTGGCTGCAAAGGATTATTTAACTTCAATTTAACTGTGTTAAGTTGCAATAAACCAACAAAGGATATGAATTTTGATGAAGGCGAGATAATTTTTCTAAGTTAAAGGTAAAGTATTGTTTCTAGTTGATGGGGATATTTGTTTGCTGGTTACTTCTCCCAGTACCGCTGCTATGCATAAAAAGTTAATGAATATTTTATGCAATCTCATTTTTATGACATATGCACTGTTCCTTCAAATACTTGAGGAACCTGTAGGCTGTAGCTTTTATTTTCATTGACAGTGTGGCTTGAGATTTGCAGATCGACGAGTTAAGAAAAAGGGTTATTTTACATGGCTAATGAAAGTGTCACTGATTATCTTTGGGCACCTTCATGCTCCCCCTGTCCCAAAATCTTCAGTCCAATATCACCTTGCATGGAGTTGTAAATAAGAGTAGGAATACTTTAGTTTTATGTGGTTCACATCTTTTTCCTTATATTGATAACTGACATGTAAGCTGTGCCATTACTTGAGACTGAGAGAGTAGTTTTGTGGTGAAACAATTCCCATTTTCTGAAATCTTGGACTCCCAAACCTGGAAGCAGGATTGATATATAGCAGGTTGGTAGTCTACTTGAAAGGCAAACCTTTTTTTGTGATTCTCATTACAAAGCTAATGACATCAGGTTTTCTGTGAGTGTGACCAAAAATTTATATGGTAGGGACATGAGAAATCTGGTCTGCCATATGCTAATTATATAGCCCATAAACCTTTGTCTGGTATTTTGCCAATATCTCCAGTAAGCGTTCTATTCACAATGTAAATGCTAGTTAATGGAGTTTGTGAAATGAAATGGTCGAAATAACAGAAGAAAATCAATAACTTATATAGACAGGCTTAAGAAATATTTGGCTATCTGAAGACCTCAGAATAATGTTTATCCACTCACCAGAAACTTTATTGTATGGTTAATATGCCCAGTTTGCCATGCGTCACTTGGTATACCATTTTTCAGAGTGGCTGCCAAAAGTGATTTGACCCTCAGTGTATTGATGTGGAATAGTTCATTTTAGTTTGCAATATCAATGGGTTGATTTTCTGCAGTTAATGGCGGGTGATGTGGATGATGAGGAGTCAGATGGGAAAGTAGCATACAGCTATTACTCTGAAGATATGTATGCTGGTGAAGACGGCCAGCTTTCATGGTTCAATGCTGGTGTAAGGGTAGGTGTTGGGATAGGGCTTGGGATGTGCCTTGGTGTTGGAATTGGTGTGGGCCTGCTCATGCGATCATATCAAGCCACGACTAGGGGTTTTAGGAGGAGGTTCTTTTAATTTGTAGGAAAAAATATAGGTATCATGTTTGAGATGGAAGCTTACTCCCCCTTAACGCAGCTGAGGAGGTGGGAAGCACATAGTATGTATAGCAGCATATTATCATTGGGTTATTTGCTAGTTGTGTTTCGTAAATGGGTTTAGGGTTGCCATGTTCTTCCGTCGAAGTTTCTCTATGTATTCTGTATCTTCGTGCTTCTTCCCTCCTAGATATACATCGTCTTTTAGCCCCCGAGATCATTTTTGTGTAGTTATTTTTCCAGTTTTCACTGGCAAGTTCAGACATCTAAGCCAATTTTGTTTTGTTCATTGTCCAAATAAGTAGCTATTTACGGTATATGCCTTGGCTACTTTTGTAATGCATTTTGTAGAGTTGTTTATGTTTTTGGAGAGTAGGCAGTTACTTTGAATCTATGGCTATTAAGTTGATGTTTATTAGGTGCGAGACAAACTGTATGTTGGGTTTCATTTCATACGAGGAGACATGACTATTTCCAGAATTGCACGTCTTTTCGAACTTCTTTCTCCTCCTATTTTTTTCATCATTAGTGCTTCTCCTATTTTCTTAAGTATATTAGAAATTATACATAGTATTAAAATATATAACAAATTATTAATTTTGTTTCAAATTTATGATGGGAGCAACTTTCCAGTGACGAAACTTGACGTGGTTTGCTGAAGGAAATGCCATGACTTAAAATTACACGTCATCGTACGAATATACTACAGATTATTATAATATTTTCAAATATGTTACAAATTATTGTAATTTTATTAATTATATATTATCCCGACCAAATGTTCAAACTATCAAATTTATTTTAAATTTATGTATGTAACATATTTATTTATTAGAATTTTAAATATTTAAACAAAAATATAATTATACTTTAAAATATTTAAATAACAGTTCTTGACAAATTTAGAAAAAAGAAAAATTAAAAAACATTAATTTAATTTTCTATTAGAATTGTACCCGTGCGTTGCACGGAAATATTTTTTATACTTATATTTAAATTTCAATTTTTAAAATTTATTTTTAATTCCAATAAACTTAATATTATATCTTTTTTATATTTTAACCTAGAAAATAAGTTTCCACCACTCTATAAAAACTTAAAGATGGATGTTTTAAAACATTTAATCTATATCTATATATATATTGAAGTAAGGTCGGAGACAATTTATAGTAATATTCAGTTGTTTTAGTTTGTCATTAATGAACTAATTAGTTCATCAATTATGAAATGAACAATTCTATATATAATATATTTTGCTATAATAGATATCATATAAATAAAGAAATGAAATCATATAATTCTTTAAATTCATCCCCTCAAATTCTATGTCAAATTTTTTACTTTAATTATTGCTTCAAAATTAATTATGATATTTCGCAAATCACAACTATTTATTATTGTATTAACCATAAATGTGGAATATTAAATATTTTGGGCAATAAAATTTGGAATTAAATAAATGTATTAGTAAGGAAATACAATTAATATTCTATATATATATATATATATATATATATATATATATATATAT
>JAPKLW010000382.1:532426-550008 GCA_026898455.1 Plectranthus barbatus | reverse complement strand
ACATTATAATACAAACTAGAATAAAGCAAGAAATAATATATAGATACCAACTGGAACAAAACTTAGAGAAGAAATTATATATTTTTATAATACCTTTATTAGAGAATAAATTGACTTAATAATTTTTCTTTAATTATATTTGACTAATCATAATTCTTTTTAATTTGTCAAAATATTAGGAAAAACTTTAGGCAAGGTAAATGAAATAAAAATATGTGAACTTAATTCAGTAGGGGTAAGAGTAATTATTTGAACACCATTTCAGCTTGATTGTGCAAAAAGAATAATTGTCTTGAAAATTAGAGGAGGTCTCATTTTATAGACATAAGGAGATAGACCAATACATCATATTGGGCCTAAACTATTCATAGCAAAAAAACTCGATCCTTTCAACCTTTTTACAACGAATCGCTAATTGTTTGCTTGACCCAAATAAATAGGGATCGATTAGGATTGATATAACAATAAGATCAATGCGTGATTTATTAATTTTTAGTGGGCTCGACCTGGACCGTCCAGCCCACCAAGAAGATGTTTAGATCGACCAGACTCATAGGGCTAAGCTAGTGGATTGGGCCGTTAAAGTCTGACCCCAACATATATTGTATAAAACTATATAAATTTATGTTAAATATGTTATCATACAAGCTTATATTTTAGTATTAAAAAATTTATATTGTATGTTTATAAACTAAATATAAGAAAATAATATTATTTAAATTTTAATAATTAAACTTCCCACACATCGCGTGGGATGCAATACTAGTTATATTTATATAAGTGACCAAGCAAAATAAATTACATTTCAGTTAAGATTGTATGAATTATGAAAAATTTTACTTTCAAGATAGCTAGATTATATACATAAGATATACATAAGATAATTAAGCACAATGTATTTAAACATAACTTGCAAAACAATTAAGCATAATATTTTGAAAGAAATTAATTTAGACTGAAGAAATAAATTATATCTCTTTGATATTGTAGACACACAAAAATTCACGGCCAATTAAAATGTACCACGTGGATTTAAAATATTAAACACCTATTTATTTATATTTTAGGGATTTATTTAAATAGAATTCCTAAAATTAAATAAATAAAAATGAATATTTATATATAAAACAATTGTCCAATAAAAAGCCAACATATGTCAAGCTCACCACATATGAGAAAGCATGTGATCACAATTCAATGGACGAATGAGATCGTGCCACCTACACCCTAAACCTCTCAATTTTGCCTATAAATACAAGGCATTATTGAAGTGAAAAGAAGAAGAAAAGGGTGGATAAATTTGAAGAGCTCAAGACTTGAAGGAAGAATTCTCTCCAAAGTTCAAGGCATTCGTTTGAAGATTCGAAGACGTTCTTCGTCATCTTCAACGCATTCTTCATCAAAAGTCAAGCAATTCCTACGTTTGATTCGTAATCAAGGCTCGTAGCCCCCGAAGAAACGTTAGAAGCCCTCCAAAATGTTGAAGAAAAAGATCAAAGATTGAATTCAAGAAGAACAAGAAGATCAAACTTCAAGTCCACGAAGAACAAGGTCGAAGATCTTCAAGAAATTATTCAAACATGACGTTTAATCCAAAAATAAGGTGAAAACCCTTTGGATTAACGTTATAAAGCTTCAAGATCAAATCGAAGAGGATCGACAAAGCCAAATTTTGTCGAAGACCTCGAAGAACACTCAAACATCAAGTTCAAAGAGAATAATCAAAGGAAGAATAGAGATAGAATCCACAATATGTATTTTGAACCAAATTGAAATTAAATTGTATCCAAATTTCGTGTTTATTTAATTGAATACGATTTTCGTGATTACAAATATAATTCCAAAATTATTGTCGCACAACAAAATACCATATTAATCGAAACAAAATTTCGACCTCCCTTAATCCTCAACCTCCTCACACCATCTTCTTTATCATTCCCCTTCTTCTTAATGATTCAATCGGGCAAAAAAAAAAGTTATTTCATAAAAATGATTATCTTATTAATAAAATTGAGAGTTTTTCCGTTTAGGGGTTGATAAAACCCACCCTAAATGTTTGGATTGATCTGACCAATTGACTTTAAAATTAGTTTAATTGAACTCTTAATGTTAAATTTTTTGTTATACTCTTAGGTAAAGTATTTTATAGTTCTTATACTCTACTATAGTTCTCAATAAATAATTAGTCCAACTTAAATAATAAAAGAGAAACAATGCTTTTATGTTTAAGCATTGTGCATATAAACTAAGCATTAAAAAAAATATAACTGGCAAAGATGTTCTTTTTAATGAAAGTGATATAAATGTAATTTTGTTAAAATAATAATAATAATATTATTATGTATATTATAACATAGCTAAAAGTAAATAAAATAAAATTGCGTGACACTATTATTTATCCATCTATTTTCAAAAATAATAATCACCTCGTATGAAAAATAAATATATTCAATCATTATAATAACTCATTTTCTTACAAAGTGTGTAATAACTCGTTTTTTTTATATAACTCATTTTAGAGGGGAGTGATCATATGAGAACTCTCCTTACCATGTGAAAATAAGAACTAATCTCGGTCATCCAATTGGTGATCCAACGCTCAAGACTAAATAAATCTCGTCTGCATTATAGTGTAGTAAAACATGCATTAAAGAGTAATTTTGTATTATTTTTTCTCTCTCCTCTAAAATCATCCTAAATCTTTAAATGATCGTATCTCTTTCGATTTAGATTATTTTTTAATGTATCATATATCAAATTAAAGGTAATTTAATTATCTTTCAAACGAAATCCCTATTGCATATGTTTCGATTTAAAAACCATCGTAAAAAATGAAAATTAGTAATTATATGCATAATTCTCGTAACAGTGCATGAATTCTTATATAATGAATGAAGTTGCACAATATAATGCATGGAGTTATATTATATAATGCAGAATATAATAGATAAAATGCAATAACTTTTTTCCTGCAAGATAAAAAAATTAAAATTCATTATCTTTGCATATTGTAGATAATATCATAGTTGTTATAAAAGTTGATCATATATTACTTGTTTTTAATTATGTATTTTTTTGTTATATTATATAAATGTATATTACTATATTATATAATGTATGTTTGTTAGGTATATAATGAATGTTTGCTAGGTATATAATGCATGTCGAGGTCAATATAATGCATGAAGTTATATAATGAATACAATTACACAATATGATGCATGAAATTATAGTATATAATGCAGAATATGATAGATAAAATGCAACATGTTTATTTCAGCGAAATCATCATTCATCATTATATTTGCACGTGTTATGTATTATATAGCAATAACATATGAATTATAATGAAAGTAATATAATTTTTCTTTAAAATAAAAGTAATACCATATATAATATGCATAATTCTCATAACAGTACATAAATTCTTATATAATAAATGCAATTGCACAATATAATGCATGAAGTTACAGTATATAATGCAGAATTTGATAGATAAAATGTACATATTTATTTCAGCGAAATCATCATTCATTATTATATTTGCATTTGTTATGTATTATATAGTAATAACATATGTATTATAATGAAAGTAATATAATTTTTCTCTAAAACAAAAGTAATACCATATATAATGGAGGAAGTAATATTGTATAATGATAGTAATATTGTTCTAAAATAAGAGTAATACCATATTATAATGTAGGAAGATGTTTGTTAGGTATATAATGAATGTCTGGTATATAATGCATGTTTTCTATGCATATAATGCAGGTTTGTTAGATATATAATGCATGTCGAGATAGAATATGCAAACATAATCTTAAATAAGTACAAAATGACAAAAATACCCTATAATGCATATTTTTTTGAGATAAAATGACCGAAAATTTTAGTAAAATCCTGAGCGTTCATTCATCAAAATCAATGGCAAGGATTGATTCTTATTTCTTATGATAAGAGTGGTTCTCACTGGATCGCATCCCTAAATAAATATATATATATATATATATACTACCTCCGTCCCAAAACAATTGTCTGGTTTGGAAATGGCACAGATACCAATGCGAGTAGAGATAGAGAAAATTAGTATTTTATTAGTGAGTGTGTAATAACTTTCCATTTTAGGAAAGAAGACAATTGTTTGGGACAGACGAAAAAGGAAAACAAGATAATTGTTTTGGGACGGAGGGAGTATTAATTATTTTACTGATTGGAACTGGAAAGTTACACTAACTTTTATTTAAATATTTATTTTTATCTCTTACTTTTCTTATTCCCAAATTCGAATTTTCTATGTGCCCCCACCACCTCTCACACATCTAATCAGAAAGTCACACATCCTCTTTTCTTTCTTTATTTTAGGACCGATCATTCTTCTTCCTCTTCTCACCTATTCACTGTCCTTTTTATTTATTATTTATTTATTTTTATTTTTTTAAAATTTCTATCAGTTGTGCAAGACTTGAAATCAAGAGAAGCAACGGTTCCAAGGAACAATGCTCGTGTACATCTTTTTAAATAGAGTTTTTGGGTTCATCTTGCATTGACAATGATTCGCAAGGTTTTGATCAAAATTGGAGTTGCAGCATCGAGCATAGTTGCAAGTATGTGACACTTCGCCTCCAATGATTGTCTTTCTTAGGGATGGGGAAAAATACCGAAATATCGTAAATACCTTACCGAAAAAATACCGAAATTACCGAATTTTTGGTATATCGTACCGTACCAAAAATTTTCGGTACGGTAACGGTATACATTTCCCAATATTTACGGTATACCGGTATATACCGTACCGAAAATATAATATTAATTTTAATTTTAATTTTAATTTTAAATATATCTAAACTCTTTTTTAAAATTAAAAATATATTGAATAAAATATTTAAACCTTAAAAATTAAATATAATACTAATTCAACCTATTAAATAAAAATATAAAATAAACAAATCATAACCCTAAATTGAATGAGATTCACGTAATCACGTTTACCCATCCATCCCCAATTTCCATCTTGGCTGCGGCGCTGCGCCCCCTCTCCCCCACCCATCGGTGCTCACCGCTTGCTCTCTCCCGCCGACCGGCGCTTCACTTCACTCCGACGACCGGTGCTCATCTGCTATAGTTTGCGCTGCGACCGCTGTCCCTCAAACTCTAACCGTCCTCTTGGCCCTCTTATCGCGAAATCGTCCCCGACGGACCGACCGCTGCGCTACTCCAGGGGTCTCATCTCACTATCTCAACATCATTATCTCCATTGTTTTCCAGGTTATATTTTTATTTATTTTGTAAATTTGTGTGGTGCAAAAGCATGATATCATGGTTTCGGTTCTCTTCCTATTTCATATGTCTATGTAACGTGGTAGTAATTTTTATTGCCCTTTTTGTGAGTGTACCATTTGTGCACTTGAATCCTTGCAATAGCTTTGTATCTAGGAAAACAGAGAAACCCAACTGAATAATAATATATTAGAGGAAGAAGTTCAATTGTTTGTGAATATGATTGGCATCCTGATAGAATTCACCTTAGCGGAACTTCATGGTTTGATCAGCAGGTGCAGTTTTTTTAGCTTCTAGAGCATTTGGCTTTCATTTGTGTGACTGCAATTTCTTATGACTGCTGCTGCTCCGGACATATGTTAATAGAGAATGTGTTGTGCAGTTACATTTAATTCTACATTTGCTGAGAAATTAAAATGATATTTATTTGAAGTGTTGAAATACATTACATGGGCATGTAAATGGTATTTATTTTCTTCATGTTTATTCTTAAATTGGCTAATATTTTCCATAACTATCTTAATTTTTCAGGATGGAATCAGAATCTTCTCACTCTTTACCACCTATTGAATCAGAAACAGTCAATACAATTGATTGTGAAATGCATGAGGAGACTGATGATGGTACTAGTAGAAAGAGAGCAAGAGAAGCTTCAACTGAAAAACCACCTCTAGCTCCTAAAATAAGAAGTCTGTATTGACAACATTGTGAAAAAAGTACAAGGAAAATGAGTGATGGAAGCACCCAACAAATAGGAATATGCAAGTTCTGCAGAGCTGAGATCCCAGCAGCTAGTGGAAGCACTAGTGGATTGAAGAATCACTTGGTGAGAAGGTGTAAGTTAAGTCCATTATACGAAGTGAAGGAAGAAAAAGGTCAAGTTGTATTGACTAATGAGATCATGGGAAATGCAAACAACTTGGTTGGTCATACATTCAATCAAAAAAGATGTGAACAAAGGGTGATAGAGTATGTGATTACAAGTGAAGTATCATTTCGGACTGTTGAAGAGAAGGGATTTGTTCGTATGGTCAATGAACTACAACCAAGGTTTCGAGTCCCTGATCGAAAGAAAGTTGCAGGTATGATTTTAGATTTATTTTCAGCTGAGAAAAGTAAGATAAAAAGTTCCATTAGTAGTCATAGAGTAAGTATAACATCTGACACTTGGACATCTATTCAAAATATAAACTACATGGTTGTCACAACTCATTACTAAGACAATGATTGGAAATTGCATAAAAGAATAATCAGTTTCACAAAAATCATTAGTTGAAGGGATTCGTGAACTGAATCACGATGTCCGTTTGCCAAAGATCGTTAATTGGAATATCAAAATAAATTGCTATGCCTATGAATGATCCTAGCATGCTCCTATATTATTATGCATAAGAAGGTTTATGCGGAATACCTGGATTGATGAACTCTGAAGAACGAGTGCGCGGAGATTCCCTTTGATCTTTCCCACGCACAAAGATTTATTTCCTAACAGAGATTGAGGAAATAAATCTTGAGAAAATAAAACAGTTATTTTCGAAAATCAAGGAGAGAGGGAGAAGAAAAATCCTCCTGATCTGATCTTCTGATCTGTATCCCAACTCGATCTGAAAATCTAGTGAAGATTCTCTATCAGATCCCTTGCCCGGCTGAGAAGCAGAATTTCCTCCTCGTTCTTAGATCTTAGTCAATCACCACAGCTCCCAAAACCTGGTTTGCTGTGTGCAACTTATGATCTTGTGGTGTGTTGAGATCTGAGGAACTGAGACCTATTTATAGGAAAATACTAGACTCCTATTGGACTTGAGTTTCATGGGCCAGACCAGGGACCAGAATGCAAATAGCAAATAAGGCCTATCAATTAATTAAATCCCATATTCAACCCAGAATAATTAATTAATTAATATTGATTCATTCCACTAGAGAATCAATATTGTCCTACCTATTTGCTACCACATTTTGAGGTACGGGTTGCATGGGCTCGGTATATCCCCACATTTAAGGTTACAAACATTCGTTAATTAATTTAAGCTCTGACAAGCTATTTAATTAATTAACATCTTATATTCCTGAATCAATCCACTCAAACCTTTTCACTTATGCTTGAACTTAATCAGCCTGCAGGACTTAGCATAATGAACCTTTTGAGCTGTTCAGGGAATGTCACCATCCTATACTGATGTGGTTACCTAGTTCCAGTACCAGACAATCATACACAAACTGCTATTACCCAAGATACAAATATACAAGCTCAACTCGAGCCTTTCACTGCAACTCAAAGTAATACACAATCTGCATATACTTCTGTACCTTCATTTAGGTTTAGGATCTCGTCAAGCCATAGAGATCTAGATTCTTTTAATATCAGATAAAAGAATCGATCTCGACTTAGGTCCTTATCAATGTGTGCCCCACACCAGCATACCAAGCCATCCAAGATAAGATGCTTATCACTGCATATGCTGCAGCCTACACCGACAGTTTATCCTGGAACTGTCTCAGTTGTGATAACTATTTATATCTCGCTAGGTCAAACGATCCATACGATCTTCCGTGATCTTCTACACACCGTATGATCTCCCTATCGACGAGATAAGAGGATAATTGCGTTTGCGACACATGTTTGTTAATTCAGACAGGAGATGAACATACAACATTTATGATTCTCAGTATATTAACCAATCAACCTTGTGTAGGGTTTTAACGTGAACCGAATCACCAAAACCAAACTGAACCGGATCGATCTATGGATATTGCTCATAATTAATTATTCTCAAAACCCTAGCATGCTCCTATGAATTTAATACAAAATTGTGGATTGAGAGATTACCGTAAATCCGTAGTGTCTGTACCGATCTTTTGCGTTTGAATTCCAAAATCCAATTCAACCACGCAATTCGATTTAATCTGCGGAAACAAAAATTAGAACCCTAATTTCTTGATTAAATTCGAAAAACAGAAAGAGAAGAGAAGAGAAATCTGTTCTCCAGATCAGATCTTTAGATCTGTATCCCTGTGCTGGTCAGATCTACTACTGGTGAGGACTCCGTATATCTGTGGCTTGAGCAGGACCAGAATCGAAATTCTCCTCCTTCTCCCTTCAAAAACGGCGCCCACTCTCTCTCTTAGGTTTAGGGTTTTTCAACTCAGTTACAACTTATGAGAGAGAGAGCTGTCTATTTATAGACCTAGGGTTGGAAACCCTAATGGGCCATTTTGGGCTCAATTCAGCACACTTGTTGGGCATGACCTGGGACCTAATGCAAATAATAAAGTGGGCTTATAAATTAATTAATTCACATGTCCACAACCCAGGACACAATTAATTAATTAATATTAATTCTTTTTCACCACAGAATTAATACTGACCTACCCCTTTATTACCACGTTATAAGAACGGGTTGCATTAATTGAGAATCCCCATATTTAAGGTTACCGGACATTCATTAATTAATCGGAGCCTTTGACAAGCTATAACTACAATTAATTAATATCTTATTATTCCTGAGTAGTACCACTCAAACCTTATCACTCGTGCCTGAACTTAATCAGCCTGCAGGACTTTGGCACGATGAATGTTATTGAGCTCCTCAGGGAATGTCCCCATCCTATTACACGGATATGGTTACCTAAGTTCAGTCTCAGGCGGTACTACACGAACTGCTGTTACCCAAGATGCGGATATACGAGCACGTTACTTAGGCTCTCCACCATGGCAAGTCAAAGCAACAGTCAACCCGTGCAAACCCCTGAACCTTCGTTAGGGTTTGGACTCAATCAATATAACGAGATCTTTTATTCGCTGATGTCAGACAGACGAATATATCTCACTGCGGTCCATCAATACGCCACCTCTGCGTACCAGCATGTCAAGTAACCAAGACAGACTACTTATTCCGACAATGCCGCAGCCATCCGGACAGACATATACTCATACGCTGTCTCGGCTGTGATCATGTTTATGTCTCACTAGGTCAAGTGATCATACTGTCTTCTGCGATCTACAACACGCCGTATGATCGTCCCTATCGGTGAGACAAGAGGATACCTTTGTTCATACATGTACGATTGTTAACAGATAGGAGAAATAAACCGTTGTATACTCATTATAATAAATGCTTTCAGTATACAAAACCCATCACCTTGTACATAATATAACAATCATAATGCTTTCAGTATATAAATCCATCAATCTCCCACTTATACTCAAAGCATTATACAGGTGCTTTCCAGAGTATAACGCATCTAAACTAATCTATTTATTACATCAAACATTCTACGTGGATAGCTTTGCCGTCAGCCCAAGGTTACGTACATGCATCTCGTAGACCTTCTGAGGCAGAGCCTTTGTGAATGGATCCGCTAGATTATTTCTTGTATCAATCTTCTCTACTAGCACATCACCCCTTGCTACGATTTCTCGTATAATATGGTACTTCCTTTCAATGTGTTTTGTCGCTCTGTGAGTTCGTGGTTCCTTTGAATTAGCCACAGCTCCCGAATTATCACAGTATATCGTGATTGTCTTGGGCAGCTTAGGAATTACGTCCAACTCCAGAAGGAAGTTTCGAAACCATACTGCTTCTTTCGAAGCTTTAGAAGCTGCCACATATTCTGCTTCCATGGTGGAGTCCGCAATGCACTTCTGCTTTGCACTCCTCCATGATATGGCCCCACCTCCCAATGTAAACACATAGCCAGAGGTGGACTTCTTTTCGTCTCGGTCTGCCTGGAAATCCGAATCAGTATAACCCATAGAGCACAAATCCTCACACTGATAGACGAGACAATAGTCTCTAGTCCTTTTCAAGTATTTGAGTATGTGATTTAAAGCGGTCCAATGCGCCTGTCCAGGGTTAGACTGGTATCTCGCTACCATGCCTACAACAAAGCAGATATCTGGCCTCGTACATAGCATTGCATACATGAGGCTCCCCATGGCCGATGCATACGGCACGTTCCTCATTTCATCTTTCTCCCTTTGTGTCACCGGACACTGATCCTTGGAAAGATATATGCCATGTCTGAAGGGTAACAGACCTTTCTTGGCAGTTTGCATGCTGAAACGGGCAATCACAGTATCCACATATGATCCTTGAGACAAGGTCAGCATCCTCTTATTGCGCTCCCGCAATACTTTTACCCCTAGGATGTATCCTGCCTCCCCAAGGTCCTTCATATGAAACTGCTCGGATAACCACCCCTTTATGCCCGACAATACTTCTACATTGTCGCCAAATAGGAGAATATCATCTACATAAAGTGCTAGGAACACCACACTTCCGCTGACACATAGACGGTACACGCAACTCTCGTTTGAGCATTGTAAAAATCCATAGGATTTAATCACTTCATCAAAACGCAGATTCCATGACCGTGAAGCTTGTTTAAGTCCATACAGCGACTTCCTTAGCTTCCAGACCAAATGTTCTTCGCCCTTCTGCACATAACCTTCTGGCTGTTGCATATAGATGTCTCTACCTTCTTCAAGGTACCCATTTAGAAACGCGGTTTTGACATCCATCTACCAGATTTCTAGGTCCTTATGTGCTGCTATGGCTAGGAGTATACGAATGGACTTAAGCATGGCTACCGGTGAGAAGGTCTCGTCATAGTCTACACCTTCTTTCTGACTATAACCCTTCGCCACCAGCCTTACTTTGAAAGCTGTAATTTCACCATTCGCTCCTTTCTTTCTTTTGAATACCCATTTGCACCCTATGGCTCGACAGCCATCTGGCAAATCAGTTTTCTGGTATACATCCATAGCAGTAATGGATTCTATTTCAGAATCTATGGCGATCAGCCATTTGGCTGCATCTTTATCAGATACCGCCTCGTCATATGTCCAGGGATCGACATCATCCAGTCTGTTTTCCGGGATCAAGTCAGAAGAGTCTCCCACGAACATGTACCTTTCGGGTTAGTGGATAACCCTCCCACTGCGACGAGGCATCTGAACCGTGTCAGTAGTTGGCACAGTACGCGTTGGTCCCATTCCTTGCATTACTGGCAGTGTTGGTATAGCCTCACCTGTTGTAGGTGGATTTACCATCACACTGGGCTTTCCTGATGGAATTGCTTCTTTGTCCTCAAGCTCGTGGAGGACAATTTCACTCTTGGATCTGTGATTTGTTACATATTCGTCCTCCAAGAATCTCGCGTTGGTACTGATAACGACTTTTTGATTCTCAGGACAATAGAAATAACCACCTTTCGTTTGCCTGGGATATCCTACAAACAACATTAGCTTACACATACTTTCTAACTTATCAGGTTCCTTCGTCAGCACATATGCTGGACAACCCCAAACCCTCACTCTATTCGAACTTGGCTTTCGTCCATACCAGAGTTCCAAAGGTGTTTTAGGAACTGATTTAGAAGGTACCAGGTTAAGCAAATAGGCCGCTGTCTCCAAGGCATATCCCCAAAACAAAATCGGCAAGCTTGCATAACTCATCATCGACCTGACCATTTCCAAGAGAGTTCTATTTCTTCTTTCCGCTACACCATTTTGTTGAGGGGTTCCTGGTGCAGTCCACCGGGATGTAATCCCGTTATCTGACAAGTACTGCAAGAACTCGTTACTGAGGTATTCTCCACCACGATCTGATTGTAGTGTCTTGATAGTCTTACCTAGATTCTTTTCTACCTCAGTCCTAAACTCTTTGAATTTCTCAAAGCATTCAGACTTATGGCGAAGCAAATAGACATATCCGAATCTTGAGTAATCGTCAATGAATGTGGCGAAGTACTCATAACCTCCACGAGCTTGCGTGGACATTGGTCCACATAAGTCAGAGTGGATCAATTCCTACACATTCTCTGCTCGAGACTGACTTGCCTTAAAAGGCCTGGTCGTCATGTTTCCTTCTATACAGGACTCACAGATTTGATGCAGTACCACTTGGAAACAATCCAAGAGCCCATCGCATGCTAATCTTTTAATCCTCTTTAGATTGATGTAACTTAGTCTCAAGTGCCGGAGATATGTTTGATCCTCATCGGAAGAAAACTTTCTCTTTAAATGATTATTATTATTGGATGAGTTTGCAACATTCACGGAAGATTTATGCATACAATCAATGATATAGAGAGAGTCAATCAGTTTACCATGACAGATAACACCGTTATTACCAATGATAGAAACTCCACTATAAAAAATAATTGAATATCCATCACAAAATAACTTGGAAACTGAAATTAAGTTCCGCCGAAAAACGGGCACATATAAAACATCTCTCAAAATCAAAACATTGTTTTCAAAGCATAAAGTAAAATCTCCAATGGCTACTGCTGAGACTCTCTCTCCGCTGCCCATTGAGATGGTAATCTCGTCATGCTTCAGCTGCCTTGTCGGCCTGAACCCCTGCAAAGTATAACAAACATGGTCAGTAGCTCCAGTATCCACTACCCAAGAATGGGTAGAAACCGATGCTAAACATGTTTTCCTTATAAATGCACATGACGTACCTTATCTACCCGTGCCGAGCACTAGACAATCTACTTCACTTCGCTTGCGTTTGCATGGCCTGATGACATCTTCTGCTAAATCAGCTTCATCTAACCTTTTAAGCATTTCCTTTGCTTCAGCAACTGTCTTGTCAAAAGCTGACAAAGTTGGAGCAAATTCCAATGCCCTAAGATCAGATTCCTCTCGCATCAGGGCTAAGAGTAACTCAGGAAGAGTAAACTCGCGCCTGGTACCGAGGGACTTGATGAAATCATCATAAGAATCAGAGAAAGAGTGCAGGACAATGTTTATTTTTGCCCGCTTACTGACTTGTCCACCTGTCTTTCTGTACTTTCTCATAATTCTCATCATACTGATAAAGTGCAGAAGCAACGAACTCCCATCAGTCATCCTCTTGCAGACAGGTCCTCTACAAGATTATAACTGACAGTTCGTCTCACCTTCCCATAAACCTTCACAAGGTCCCTCCATATCTCAACAGCAGTTCCGAACTTCTTGTACTTGAGCTTTAATTCTCTAGACAGACTCTTCATGATGAGTCTGCGGGCAAACTCATCAGAAGCTACCAATCTGTCATAGAACACTCGCTCATAACCAGTACAGTTCCAATACTTGGGAGTTAAAGGGTCCATGTAAAGTATATGGGCATGTTTTGCAGTGCAGAGTATTTCCATGAAGCATAACTTCCACTCAGGAAAATTCGGACCAGTTAAAGGGTTTGTTATTAAGAGGTTGACAACGTGAGCAATAGACATGTATGAAAACAATAAATTAAAACAGAAATTAAAACATAGTCGCAAACTATTGAAACAATTAAATATTGAAACCTTATGATAAAGAAATATTAATGTTTCCTCCAATTTGCCTAAGTATTACTGTTGCAAGCCACACATGTGGACGTTTACAACAAAACACTTAACCAGACTGCATCTTTCAATTCCAGTCCTTTAATTCCAATCCATGCCCGGGTTCCTTAGACAAATGGAATTAATAATTGGAGACTAACTTAAGACCATATTATCCTACTGAGCAGGGACATCACAAATGAGTTATACTCTGGATAACATCTAAGCTAGCTTACCACCAAAGCCAACCCTCCCATATAAGGATCTATTAGAACACACCCGATCCCTATAATAAGGTTGTCTCATTTAATTCAATCCCTAGAGAACTTATGAAAATTCAATACGCAAGCTACACATGTAGACGTTTACGCATGAACTCCCACTTCCCACATGAATTAAATGTTTGTTTTAAGAAATCCTATCTATTAGAACTTATGAATAATAAATTAAGTAAGCTACACATGTAGACGTTTACCTAATAAATTATCCACTTCCAATTAAGGATCGCTTTGTGGAGGTCTTACTAAATTATGAGCTTAGTAATTTTTAGTTCATAAGGTTCAATTGCACAGATTATTTTATGTAGCCATAATTATAACATTGCTAAAATTCTATCATGCATAGCATGAACCCCGAATTTATAGTTATAATTAATTACACAAAATAAATCACATAGCATGCTTTAAAGCTGTAAATAAAAGCAGTAAACGTGCTCCTATTATCTACAACATGCTTATATGTTGCGCAATTAGATTAAACACGTATATCATGCGAAGACAGATAATAAAACAAATAAAAAATGTCCTCGTGGCCCCATGATACGAAATAAAATTAACTCTAACTATTACAAGTTGAAATTAATAATACATATCTTCGACTGGGCTCCCACTACTTGGACTGAGATCTGAATTTATTTTCTGAATCTGGGCCTCCAAGATTTGATTTATCAGAAAATTGGACAACTGGGCTAGTTAACCAAATCGCGGGCCTAGGCACACATTGCAAGCCCAATAGCCCGCGAGAACTTAGCCCGATGAGCCACCACCGACGAACCACCGCAACCGCCGTGAGGGCTCCCGGCATGCGCAACAGCCATGCACGTACGTGCATGGTTGCAGCCCGCGATGCCGCCTCCTCCGGCCATTGCCCGTTTCGCATGACGCCGCCCCGGCTTGCCCCAACCGTTGCCTGAACCGCCGTTCACCTTTCTTCTCCACCGTTGGCCACCACGACTCGCCGGAAAAATGCACAAGAAGCGCGATGTGAGTAACGCGCGTGCAGCATGCAAGCCCTAGGTTTGCGATGTCCCGCGCGCGCGAGTCACTCCGTCGATCCGCCTCTAGCCCGCGCCTCCAACCGCAAGCCGCCGCCGTCACCACCTGGCTCCTGCCGATGCCGACCGAGGGAGGGAGGAGAGCCGCTGGCGTCGCGCGCAGGGCTGCGCAGGTCTGCCACGCAGCGCGCGCGCCTCGCGCCCTGGCCGCACCGCCGCCGCCCTCGGCCTCCTGCTGCTCCGCCCCCGCATTGTCGACCTTCGCCTGGAGCCGCCGCACCGCGTCTGGCCGGCAACGGGCCGCGCAGCCATCGCCTGCGTGCGCGCACGCGGCTGCGCCGCCGCCGCGCTTGGCCGTGCGCCCTGCCGCCGTGCCGGCACTGTCATGCGTCGAGCGATCCTTCGTTCTTCGTGTTCTTCGTTTTACAGATTTAATTTTTGAAATAAAAGATTACATGGAATAATCCTAATTACATTCTAAAATCTAAATCTAACCACAGATTTATCTCGTGGGTGAAAAATGAATCCATATAAAAGGGCGGATTAACCCGAGAACCACGAGGACGAAAAACATACAATTCAATCCAAAACCATCCATGACATGCATTCAATAATAATAATCATGCAATTCATAGGCAATATTATTTTTTCGATAGAGCCAATTAATTCAACCTGGCTCTGATACCAATTGAAGGGATTCGTGAACTGAATCACGAAGTCCGTTTGCCAAGGATCCTTAATTGGAATATCAAAATAAATTGCTATGCCTATGAATGATCCTAGCATGCTCCTATATTATTATGCATAAGAAGGTTTATGCGGAATACTTGGATTGATGAACTCTGAAGAACGAGTGCGCGGAGATTCCCTTTAATCTTTCCCACGCACAAAGATTTAATTCCTAACAGATTGAGGAAATAAATCTTGAGAAAATAAAACATTTATTTTCAAAAATCAAGGAGAGAGGGAGAAGAAAAATCCTCCTGATCTGATCTTCTGATCTGTATCCCAACTCGATCTGAAAATCTAGTGAAGATTCTCTATCAGATCCCTTGCCCAGCTGAGAAGCAGAATTTCCTCCTCGTTCTCAGATCTTATTCGATCACCACAGCTCCCAAAACCTGGTTTGCTGTGTGCAACTTATGATTTTGTGGTGTGTTGAGATCTGAGGAACTGAGGCCTATTTATAGGAAAATACTGGACTCCTATTGCGCTTGAGTTTAATGGGCCAGAGCAGGGACCAGAATGCAAATAGCAAATAAGGCCAATCAATTAATTAAATCCCATATTCAACCCAGAATATAATTAATTAATTAATATTGATTCATTCCACCAGAGAATCAATACTGTCCTACCTATTTGCTACCACGTTTTGAGGTACGGGTTGCATGGGCTCGGTATATCCCCACATTTAAGGTTACAGATATTCGTTAATTAATTTAAGCTTTGACAAGCTATTTTATTAATTAACATTTTATATTCCTGAATCAATCCACTCAAACCTTTTCACTTATGCTTGAACTTAATCAGCCTGCAGGACTTAGCATAACGAACCTTTTGAGCTGTTCAGGGAATGTCACCATCCTATACTGGATGTGGTTACCTAGTTCCAGTACCAGACAGTCATACACAAACTGCTATTACCCAAGATACAGATATACAAGCTCAACTTGAGCCTTTCACTGCAACTCAAAGTAATACACAATCTGCATATACTTCTGTACCTTCACTTAGGTTTAGGATCTCGTCAAGCCATAGAGATCTAGATTCTTTTAATGTCAGATAAAAGAATCGGACTCGACTTAGGTCCTTATCAATGTGTGCCCCACACCAGCATACCAAGCCATCCAAGATAAGATGCTTATTACTGCGTATGCTGCAGCCTACACCGACAGTTTATCCTGGAACTGTCTCAGCTGTGATAACTATTTATATCTCGCTAGGTCAAACGATCCATACGATCTTCCGTGATCTTCTACACACCGTATGATCTCCCTATCGACGAGATAAGAGGATAATTGCGTTTACGGCACATGTTTGTTAATTCAGACAGGAGATGAACTTACAACATTTATGATTCCCAGTATATTAACCAATCAACCTTGTACATAATATACCAAGCATAATGCTTTCAGTATATAAATCCATCATTTGTCATGCTGGGGAGGACATTGGTAGGATGATTGAAATTTGTTTAAGAGTATGGGGGATAGAAAAAGTTTTTTCAATAGTAGTGGATAATGCTTCTTCAAATGATACTGCTATTGATTACTTGAAAAAAAGAATGAAGATTGAGAATACATTGTTGTTTGATGGAAAATATTTACATCTGAGGTGTGCTTGTCATATAATGAACTTAATTGTTAAAGATGGCTTGGAAGAGCTTAATCCTTCAATTAAGTCTATTAGGAATGCATTCATGTTTCTTCATTCTTCCACTTCTAGATTGAACAAATTTAGGGAATTTGCTGTACTTGCCAAGTTTTCAAGTACATCAACGGTGCCTATGGATGTCAAAACTAGGTGGAATGCAACTTACAAGATGTTAGAAATTGCATTGAAATATCAAAGGGTGTTTGAAAGGATGACAGAGGAGTGGTTACCTTTTACTAGTTAGTTTCAGGAAAATGATGTTGTTAAGGGTACCAAAAGGGTAGGGCCACCTGTTTCACAAGATTGGGAGAATGCACAAGCATTTGTGCATTTTTTGAAA
>JAPKLW010000382.1:473716-527426 GCA_026898455.1 Plectranthus barbatus | reverse complement strand
TTTCAAAAAATGCACAAATGCTTGTGCATTCTCCCAATCTTGTGAAATAGGTGGCCCTACCCTTTTGGTACCCTTAACAACATCCTTTTCCTGAAACTAACTAGTAAAAGGTAACCACTCCTCTGTCATCCTTTCAAACACCCTTCGATATTTCAATGCAATTTCTAACATCTTGTAAGTTGCATTCCACCTAGTTTTGACATCCATAGGCACCGTTGATGTACTTGAAAACTTGGCAAGTACAGCAAATTCCGTAAATTTGTTCAATCTAGAAGGGGAAGAATGAAGAAACATGAATGCATTCCTAATAGACTTAATTGAAGGATTAAGCTCTTTCAAGCCATCTTTAACAATTAAGTTCATTATATGACAAGCACACCTCATATGCAAATATTTTCCATCAAACAACAATGTATTCTCAATCTTCATTCTTTTTTTCAAGTAATCAATAGCAGTATCATTTGAAGAAGCATTATCCACTACTATTGAAAAAACTTTTTCTTTCCCCCATACTCTTAAACAAATCTCAATCATCCTACCAATGTCCTCCTCAGCATGACTAATGATTTTTGTGAAACTGATTATTCTTTTATGCAAGTTCCAATCATTGTCTTAGTAATGAGTTGTGACAACCATGTAGTTTATATTTTGAATAGATGTCCAAGTATCAGATGTTATACTTACTCTATGACTACCAATGACACTTTTTATCTTACTTTTCTCAGCTGAAAATAAATCTAAAATCATACCTGCAACTTTCTTTCGATCAGGGACTCGAAACCTTGGTTGTAGTTCATTGACCATACAAACAAATCCCTTCTCCTCAACAGTCCGAAATGATACTTCACTTGTAATCACATACTCTATCACCCTTTGCTCACATCTTTTTTGATTGAATGTATGACCAACCAAGTTGTTTGCATTTCCCATGATCTCATTAGTCAATACAACTTGACCTTTTTCTTCCATCACTTCGTATAGTGGACTTAACTTACACCTTCTCACCAAGTGATTCTTCAATCCACTAGTGCTTCCACTAACTGCTGGGATCTCAGCTCTGCAGAACTTGCATATTCCTATTTGTTGGGTGCTTCCATCACTCATTTTTCTTGTACTTTTTTCACAATGTTGCCAATACGGACTTCTTATTTTAGGAGCTAGAGGTGGTTTTTCAGTTGAAGCTTCTCTTGCTCTTTTTCTACTAGTACCATCATCAGTCTCCTCATGCATTTCACAATCAATTGTATTGACTGTTTCTGATTCAATAGGTGGTAAAGAGTGAGAAGATTCTGATTCCATCTTGAAAAATTAAGATAGTTATGGAAAATATTAGCCAATTTAAGAATAAACATGAAGAAAATAAATACCATTTACATGCCCATGTAATGTATTTCAACACTTCAAATAAATATCATTTTAATTTCTCAGCAAATGTAGAATTAAATGTAACTGCACAACACATTCTCTATTAACATATGTCCGGAGCAGCAGCAGTCATAAGAAATTGCAGTCACACAAATGAAAGCCAAATGCTCTAGAAGCTAAAAAAACTGCACCTGCTGATCAAACCATGAAGTTCCGCTAAGGTGAATCCTATCAGGATGCCAATCATATTCACAAACAATTGAACTTCTTCCTCTAATATATTATTATTCAGTTGGGTTTCTCTGTTTTCCTAGATACAAAGCTATTCCAAGGATTCAAGGGCACAAATGGTACACTCACAAAAAGGGGATTAAAAATTACTACCACGTTACATAGACACATGAAATTGGAAGAGAACCAAAACCATGATATCATACTTTTGCACCACAAAAATTTACAAAATAAATAAAAATATAACCTGGAAAACAATGGAGAAAATGATGTTGAGATAGTGAGATGAGACATCTGGAGTATCGCAGCGGTCGGGCCGTCGGGGACGATTTCGCGATAAGAGGGCCAAGAGGACGGTTAGAGTTTGAGGGACAGCGGTCGCAGCGCAAACTATAGCAGATGAGCACCGGTCGTCGGAGTGAAGTGAAGCGCCGGTCGGCGGGAGAGAGCAAGCGGTGAGCACCGATGGGTGGGGGAGAGGGGGCGCAGCGCCGCAGCCGAGATGGAAATTTGGGATGGATGGGTCAACGTGATTACGTGAATCTCATTCAATTTAGGGTTATGATTTGTTTATTTTATATTTTTATTTAATAGGTTGAATTAGTATTATATTTAATTTTTAAGGTTTAAATATTTTATTTAATATATTTTTATTTTTAAAAAAGAGTTTTGATATATTTAAAATAAAAATAAAAATAAAAATAATATTATATTTTCGATACGGTATATACCGGTCTACCGTAAATATTGGGAAATATATACCGTTACCGTACCGAAAATTTTTGGTACGGTATAAATTCGGTAATTTCGGTATTTTTTCGGTAAGGTATTTACGGTATTTCGATATTTCGGTATTTTTTTCCATCCCTATATACCACTTTACTTGATTAAACCGTTTGATTTTCTTGATCCATTATTATTCTGGGATGAGGTCGACATTTTGGTGGGAGCCTGAAGCATGTCGGTGAAAGCACATGGATTGAGCCGAGCAATCCTTCTTGAAAATTACAGGCCGAAGCGGTGGAAGTTTTTATAAATTTGGATAATTTAAATATATAGAGAGAGTAAAGATTTCGTGCTAAAAAGTAAGAATAAGTTAAAGCTAAATGTGAATAATTTAATTCTTTAGATCAATAATTTAATGCTAGATTGCTTAATATACAAAAAAATATAATCTACATATCAATTAAATTAATAAATTAAAATTAAGGATAAATTCTAACCAGGATCATTTAATTTTCACAAATAAATGATTTAGGGAATTATTTCCATGACAAATGTTTGTAAATAATCGAAGAAAAGTTTTGATGATAAACGTTAGAAAATTGTAGTAAATTTAAAAATCTCTAAATATTTTTGCATTTTCAAAGTGACATTGAACTCGTCACAAGTAATGAAATATTTAAATTGTAGCATTTTTTTTACCTTAAAGAATTGAAATATTTTTTCTTAAAGAAGGTAAATTAAAGTATTGAATGCGCTATCTCCTTTATTTCCTCTTTCAAGAACAAATCACCATCTTAAGAAAAATCATTCTGAAAATCATCAATTCTCATAAAATATAATTCTAAATATCATTCATGTAGAAATTATTAAAATAAAAATCATTTTCTTTAACCTTTGTATTTTAGCAACAAAAATCCTTCACTTTAGAATTGATTTAAAACCTTATTAGAGCTAATTGATTTCTTCATCTGTTCTTCCTTCGGTTTTTATGAAAAAATATAGACCTTTAATTCTCTTTGTATTTTTTCAAATTTAAATCTTCATACCCTTAAATGTTTTTCGGCTTCGAGGCTGATACTGTTTATTCCATCGGCAAAGAAAAAGTGAAGTGTAAAAAACCCCCCCCCCCCAAAAAAAAAAATTGCTTCAAAAAATAAAGAGCTTCCTTTGAGTTGTTGGTATGCAAACCCATCCCCATCTCCCTTATCTCATATGTTAGAAACTAAGCTTCTCCTTCACACATTTACATAACAAACTTAAACATGTTGGCTTCGCTGTTATACGCCTGAACCGAGCTTGTTGCTGCACCAATGTTAAGCCTGTTAACGCACATTGTGGCGTCTTTTTTCCATCTTCTTGTTGTACCTCTGCCGGATGGACTGATGTGCCTTTCTTTAGAAGAGAGTGGGCAGTGGTGATATGATATTGGGGCTAATTGTACACATCCTCGAGCCAAGATCTAATCACCCTCTGCCGTTCACCAGTCACCATCTTGAGTTGCCGTCACCGCTATCATTCTATCATTCAGATATATGATGATCAAACCCAACTGTTAAACGATGGTTCACGTTAATCACATGAACTTGAGAAGAACTGTGCTGCGAGCGTGCTTAAGATTTAAGACTCGAGTAGATGACAATATTAAAAGAGAGTTGAAGCACTTACAACGGGATTTGAATGCCAAACGAGCTCTTGCGGTCATCTCAAATGCCTGCACAAATACAGAAGATAGGTTGTGACTTGTGTGTATGGTAGTCTTGATATATATTTATGGAGAAATATTGAATTTGAATTCTTGGAGGCTGTGAAATTGCAGATTTTGAAATTTGAGATCTGCCATATAATAAATTGGCGTGTCTTTCTAAAAGTAGCTGTGCTTTTTAAATTTTTAAATTGAAAAATGATGTTAAAATATGAATGAGATTTCACATCGATTTTTATTCATTGGAGTGCGAGTCATGCAATTTTTTTTCTTTGGTTCAGTGTTTTAGGCGGGAATATTGTTTAAGGGACGGTTCCCCTCTAGTATAATTTATAGATTACTTTGAATTTTGTCTCTCACTTCGTTCGTCAAATTAAAAATTAAACAGTTTCGTAATTAATAATAATTTTTTAGTTCGACAAAATTTGAGACGTGGAGGTGGTCATTCGGAACTGGAACTGCACGAATTGGTCCGTCGGTTCACAGTTCGGAATCGAAACCGCCACAAACGGTTCCAAACCGGAACCTTAACCATTTCTTGGCGGGTCGGTTAAGGTTCAATATTTTTAGAATCGTGGAACTGCTGGTTCCGAACTAGCTGAACCGGCGGTTCAACCTATTTTTTTTTATAAATTAAAATATTGTTGTAAAGAGGATTCAAACTACCGACCTGCATTACATAAAGATATCTCCTATCCATTGAACCAATTAAACTTCATTGATTCAAATGCATAATTTAATATATTTATAGGTGTTAAAAAATTTATAAGTTTTTGATATAAATATTTAATATGCAATAAATGATATTATGTATAACATTCATTAACAAAATAAAATATATTTGACGTATACAAATATTTTCTAGACATAACTAATATAAATATAACTATAAATTGTAAGAATAAAGTATATACACGCACTCCGAAAATATTCTTAATCCTCATAAAATAGATGTTTTGATAATTTATGAAAGTTGAAAATATTAATCGAAACTTATTCAATTACAATTGTATTCATTGTATTATAAATCATAACATATTGTTATTTTAATCATATGATTTAATATATCTATACATATTTTATACAAGGTAATTACATAATGCAGTGAATTAAAAAAAATAACTAAAAAAACTAGAACTTATGGGAAAAAAGCTTAGGTATACCTAATACATAGATTTTTAAAATAAACTTGAAAATAATGAATTACAATTTAAACAATTTAATATACTTTATTTTTTGCATAAAGCTTCATGTTTTATCTAAATCTTAATTTTTATCTTCAAATTTATTTAAAATTTTAATTATACGAATTTATAATGCAAAAAACTAACTCGTGCCCTAAACTAATTCATTATTTAAGTTTTAAGTTTTATTTAAATTATGTTTTTAAAAAGATGTACTCGTTTATCTTTACTTTCGTATTGGTGTAGTTTAATTTCAAGATTTATTTTTAAATATTTATTATTTAAATTTATACCATTTAAAAGAACTTTGTTCTTTAACAATATTTGTTCTAAAATAATATACTTATATCTTTGTTCTTTAATTATTAGTTCACATTTTTATAAATTAATAATTTACATATATATTAATATCTTTGTTTTTTAATTACTACTTTAAATTTTTATAAATTAGTAATTTAAGCATAAATTTTTGTTTTTTTTACAATAACTTGATCTATCATTGTAGAGCAAGATTTTCACCCCAAATCAAAGCTTGAAAATAAAATATTCAATTACATTCTAAAACAAGTTTTTTATGTTTATATAACATATTGGGTGTTAGATGTAAAGCTTGTTTATAATTCTAATTTTTAATTAATTAAGAAGTTAATTAATTTAATTAAAAAAATAAAAAAATTGAACCGCCGATTCGATGGTTCTGAACCGTGAATCGGAACCGATGGTTCAAGGTTTTGAATCGTAACCGAAACTGCTATAGTGGCGGGCCGGTTAAGGTTCCGAATTTCTTGAATCGGAACTGGAACCGGAACCGGAACTGACAGTTCCAGCCTCAAACCGGCAGTTCCAGCCCGGAACCGTGGCCACCTCTAGTGAGACAATTGCAAAGAATAGAAAAATAAAATAAATATTTTTTTTCATTTTATTTTATTTGTCAAGAATTTTTATTTAAATATTTTAAGTATAATTATATATTTATTTAAAAATTCAAATATAAATAAATATATTTTTGTCATAAATCTATAACGAATCTAATTGATTGAGCATTTACTTAGAAATATATATAGTTTAGAATTAGAAAATAATATATTTGTTAAAATTATAATAATTTGTAATATATTTGCATGATGAGATGTAATTTTAAGTGATAACGTGTCATCCAGCAAGTTATGTCAACTTTCCGTCGCTGGAAATTTGCTCCAGTCATAAATTTAGAACAAAATTAATAGTTTGTAATATATTTTGATAATATGCATAGTTTGTAATATATTTTGATTATATGCATGTAACAAAATTCACGGGATCACTATCCTAATTTACCGTAATTAATAGACTAACCTACCAATACATTTACTGCATTTATTAGATGTTACCTAAAGAATCGACATCTTCTCTCGCGCGATAATTTTCTTCTCCAGAAAATGTTCAATCGAGTAGGCGCAGTCAACCACATATTTTGAACTCGTTGGCAATGGTATTTTGTGCTATGTTGACGATTATTGCCCTTTTTTTGCACTTGTTTTGTTCTGATTACAGCACAACTGTGTGTTGTAGTTGTTTTTGTTGAACGCCGACACGACATCTCTTGCTGGCACACCCACTGTCATCCATAATCTTAGTTAAAGAGCTATTGGCCTTCAACGATTGTTAGTTTGTTTTGTTCTTTTTTTTTCATCGTTCACACTATATTGTAAAATATATGTTTAGAAAATACATCGATTAATAGAAATTTATGATGATTATGCACTGGGTTTTGTTAATTTAATTTCAATTTGTTTATTCTTAGTTGATAGATATTTCAATTTATTAGGATTGAAGTGAAAATGTAGTAGGGTTTCTCAGGAAACTCCCTAATTATATGATGGTTAATGTAATGAAACGATTGTATAATTTATGCATATTTTAGCTATGAAACAATGTTGTATGACAATCAACTTAATGCTGTGAATAATGAGAGATTACACAACTACTTCATACCTGAAACTATAACAACAAAGAATGTCCTAATTATGTCTGAATTATGCACTGGATTTTGTTAATTCTTTTTTTCAGAACGTTCGTTCTTATTTGATGGAAATCTCAATTGTTATTGGGATTGAATAGAAAATGTTGTATGGTTTCTCAAGAAATGCCCTAATTATATTTGTTCTTAATGGAATATTATCTGTGATAGTATTTGTTGGGAAATTATTTCTAAAATCTCCCTTAGGATTTATTTGTGAAAAGGTTTTGTTGGATCAAACCTTAGCATATGGTCGATCATTTGCTGAATTCTAGATAGTCTAGCATATCTTGTAAAGTCCTGTATAAGTCATAAATTGAGTTGTAATAGATTAGTCTGCTAGAGGATTTTCTAGCAGATATTGAAGGACGGCGTTTGCTAGAAGGCATATGCTAGCAGAATGCTAAGGCTTTAGCATTTGCTAACATTCAGCAAACCCAGAAAGATGCTAGCAGAACAGACGTCAAATGATCGATTGTCAACGGAAGCGTTCAGCAGATCAAGACACGATAGCAGATCGCTAAGGAACATTAGCAGAGCAAGAGTGTCAAAGGCTGAAGCCATACTGCCGTTCTGACAAAAGCACACACAAAAGACGAGACTTTCCCGAAGTAGTTCGGAAAGTACAGATCAACGCCAAAAGCGTCTGATCAAATCAAACCACTTTCGGACAAATGAGCCATTGTGTCTAACGGACATGGAGATTCAAGATTTGAATCTCCATCTATAAAAGGCAGGTCCAAAAGTGAGAATCGACTACTACTACTGCTTCAATCAACCGACATTCGAAAACAGTCAAGTGTGAGATTCCTTTGAAAAAGTGAACAAGCAAAAGTAGTCAGTTGAGAGCTCGTGATAAAAGAAGTATTCAAAGCTCTCAACAACCGAGAAGTGTCTTTCATTGAATATCTGACACTTCTCTTTAAGAGATTCCTTAACTTCGGTTGAGAATCTTCAATCATTGGGATAACTTCCATCCTAGGAAGATCCAACAGTCATTCCTGAAAAGGATTGACTCCGACGGGCTTCTAGCCGCATTCCTGAACAGTTTCGAGGGAAACTATAAAATCCTCACTGACAGCGAAAGACAAGTTACACGAAGGTTCCGCCCTTGACTTGGCCGTAGCTGTGCTTGGAAAAGTACGAATCATCGGAGGATAGCTTTGTTGTAGCCGGTCCGAAAGTTCGCCGCCTACTACAAGTGTTTGGCAAATCCTTGTATTTTCGTATACTTTTCTAGTGGAAATCTTAGCGTTTCGGCTAAGGAGTTGACGTAGATCTATTTGATCGAACCACTATAAAATACTGTGTTCATTTACTGTTTTATTATTAACTGTTCAAAACTGATTTAAAACCTAGCAACAGAGTTGCTAGCGTATATGTGAAAAAAATCATATAACATATCTTGAGCTTAAATACTGCTTAAACAAAGATAAGTGTAAGTGACGTTTATTCATTCCGCTGCATTTTGTGTTTACGCTTAATCACGACGACTCTGATATTTGAGGACCAACAAGTGGTATCAGAGCAGGAGGTTGAAAAACCGACTGCTTCTGAGTCGCTTTGAGACCTGATCTATCTTTTCCTTGCACTTTCATCCTTGTTTCATCTATCTAGCTCAGGAAACTACTCAAGGAACAAAAAGAATGTTGAACCATTCACTTGGAAAGTAAGACAGAGAGAACTTTACATCATGGAAGAAGCTTGCTCTCATATAGCTTCAGAGTATACATCCTGAGATGGCGGATGTACTGGTAAGAGGTCCTATTAAAATCATGAAAGCTAACACTTTTATAGGACATGATCCTGCTGAAGATGTTGCTGAAGGAGAACCAAGGGCTCCAAGACCCCCTAGACCTGATATGATTCCCAAACCTTTTGAGGAGTACACAAGTGAGGATAAGAAGAGAGCTCAACTAGAGCACGTGGCAAAGAAATTGATCCTTGATTCCCTACCAAAGCTGATGAAAGACAAAGCGCTTGAGCTTGACACTGCTAAGGAAATGTGGGATTATGTGTGCAAGTCCTCTCAGGAGACAGACCAAATGAAACGCAACAAACTACAGGTAGCTGTAGATAAATACGAATCTTTCTCCATGTTTGCAGGAGAATCCGTACAAGCTATGGAGGAGCGCTTCAACACTATTATTGGAGAACTCAGCAATCTTGGAAAGAAGTATGATAATGGAGAAATGAACCACAAGATCATTTCCAAGCTGTATCCTAGAGATGACTGGTTTGTCAAAATGACTAGTCTGAGTGAAAAAGACCTCAACATCATGACTACATCCGAGGTATTCGCTCAACTCAAAACTCATGAATTTATAATACAACAGTCGAAAAGGAATGAAGCAGCTATAGCCCAAGCGTCATCTACATCCGCTGCTGGCTCTGAGGATATAGCATATTTTGCTAAGAAAGATTTCAACAAGTTTAAGTTGAAGAAGCCCTACCATAATCAAGAAAGGTCTGCTCCAGCAACACCAACAAAGGAGGTTCCTACAACCTCAAGTTCCCAGCCTGTCGATCTAAAGATCAGCGAGCTGGAAGAGCAAATGAAAAAGCTTCAGAAGTTGCTGATGGAGGCTAAGACCGAGAAGGAAACCAAGGAAACTCAGCCGTCATCCTCATATGCCCGCTCAGCAGAGCGAAAGATTAGGACTTGCTTTGAGTGTGGCTCTCCTGACCACTTGAAGCATGATTGTCCGAAAGTAAGCAAAGAAGAGAGAGAGCGTTTAAAACAAAGGTTTGAAAGACGTGCTATTAAAGCAGTCAAAAGGGCGCTCTTGACAAGAACAGAAGCTCAGGATATTTCTGAAAATGATGAGGAATACTATCTCTCTTCTGAGGAAGACGATGAGGAGGCTATGCTAGTTCTGATGGCAAACTTTGTGGATGACCAGTTTGCTGATGCAGACGCGGAACAGAATGCTGAAACGGCTCTAGCAGTCGATGACAACGAGGTACTTTCAGTAAGCATTCCTAGTTTTGCAACTATAGATGAGTCAGAGGAATTCACCTTAGATTCTGAGGAAGACTATCTCACGAAACTAAGTGTAGAATTCTCAAAAATGTATGAGATCAAAAATGAAATCATTGGGGAGAACGCCTCGCTAAAACTCAAAATTACAGATTTGACCGAGGAAGTCGAAAGACTAAGGTCTGAAAGTGAGGATTTTTCAAAGCTTAAGGCAAACTTCTCGGAATTGTTGACAAATTTTCATAATCTTGAAAAGGAGAACCTTGCTTTGAAAAACAAACCCCAAGAAAGATGCATTTGCAACTATACATCCAGCAAGGCAGTACTCAATGCCATTGTAAGCCAATAGAGAAATCACAATGATCGCTCTGGTTTAGGCCTTGGATATTCGGATAGAGCAACTACTTCTAAGGAGAAACCAATTCTATTTGTTTCTGCTAGAATGATAAATGCTGAAAAAGAGAAAGGAATTGTCGTTGCTGAATCATCTAATGCTAAGCCAATTGCTAAGCAAAAGAATGAACGTTCACAGAATACGCCTGCAGGATCTCAGCAGAGGTCTCCCGCAGAAACTGCTAAGTATTCATCTGCTAGACCTCAGCAGAGGCCTAAGCTAGAATCTGCTAAACATACAACTCATGGACCTCAGCAGAAGAACCCGAGGTTGCATGCTGTGCATGAATCTACTAAGCCTCAGCAGAGGAACAATAGAACGAATACTAAGTATGTGTCAGCTGGACCTCAGTGAAATCTAAGAGCATAAACTAAACCATATTCAGCAAGACCAAGGTATGCTGAGCGTTATGTTCCAAACGCAAGGACAACTAAACCTACCTTTCACCACAGAAAGCAATATCATTACAATGCTGAAAAGCCAATATTTTAGGAGAACATGCTACATAGGAGGAACACCTATGTAAGACCTGAGCCCAATTCATTTGTATTTCCAAGGGCAAGGAAGGTCAAACACACTACCACACCAAGATATAAACTTGTCAAACATGTTAAGCCAAAGGTTGAAGCAATGGTAAATAGTGAAATCAAGAAGAAAATCTTGAAAGTCACTAAAATGTGGGTTCCGAAAGGAACTATGATCATCGCTAATCCTGCAAGACCCGACACCAAACGGGTACCTAAATCAACTTAATTATTTGTGTTGCAGGAACAGGGTCCAAAAGCTCAAACTACTTCAAGTATATCAAACGAGTGGATCCTTGATAGCGGATGCTCAGCGCACATGACAGGAAATGAGGAGCTGTTCTCAGACTTGCAGAAATTTCTTTATGGATCAAAAGTCAAGTTTGGAGATAACAGTGAAGGCAAAGTTGTGGGAAGGGGATGCATAGAGAGCAATGGATTGAGAATAGTTAACGTAGCTCTCGTTTCCGACCTCAAACACAATTTGCTAAGTATTAGCCAACTTTGTGAGAATGGATATACTGTCTCATTTGTGAATACAGGTTGTACTATTGCTGACAATGTTACAGGGGAAGTGAAACTTCGAGGCATCCGAAAGGGTGGCCTATATGTTGTTGACTGGGAAAGTGGTCAGCAACACTCTTGCTTCCTAACCCTGAACAAAGAGGAAACAACGTGGCTCTGGCACAAGAGGTTAAATCATCTAAACTTCAAAACTATTAACCACCTAGCCAAGAATGAACTTGTTGTAGGTCTGCCAGCTGAGACATTCAGAAAAGAAGGCGTGTGTAAGGCATGCCAACAAGGAAAGCAGACCAAAGCCTCGTTTAAATCCAACCCAGAGAAGGCTACTTCAGGGAGAACTCTTGAACTCTTACACAAGGACCTGTTTGGACCAGTCCAACCACCCACTGTAAACAAGAAAATATATACACTTGTGGTTGTTGACGATTTTTCCAGGTACACGTGGGTTCGACTTCTAAAGACCAATGATGAAGTCAAGATCCTTCTGCCTGAGCTGATTCTTAAAGAACAGTATAACAAAGAAGTTACGGTGAAAAGAATTAGATCAGATAATGGGACTAAATTCTGTAATGGGATTCTGATGGACTTTTGCGCGGAAGCTGACATTCATCATGAGAAGTCCACTGCTAGGACCCCCCAGCAGAATGGGCTAGCAGAATGAAGAAACATGACCTTGAAGGAAGCAGTGCGGACTATGCTTGCTGATTCAGGACTCAGTGGAAAATATTGGGGAGAAGCGGTTATGACTGCTTGTTACACTCAAAATAGGAGCGCAATTAACGGCAGATTTAACAAGACGCCTTATGAAGTGTACAATGATCGTAAGCCTTCTATCAAACACTTTCATGCTTTCGGTTCAACATGTTATATCCATAACAATGGGAAGTCTAAACTTAACACTTTTTCGCCAAAATCTGATGAGGGTGTTTTCCTAGGATATGGACATCCTTCTCATAAAGGCTATCGAGTGTTAAATAAGACAACTCAACTTGTGGAAATAACATGCAATGTTATTTGTGATGAGTCTACTTTAGTGCGCAGGGTAACCAAAGGAAAAGAGGATAGCAATCATGAGACCGATGATGTCAATGATCAATCTTTACTGAATTCTTTCGAAAATATGAATATTGATCCGACTAGGTCTGTGAATGATGCTGATCCAACATTGACGCAATCACCAGGTGACCAGACTGCTAACCAGGCTGGTGATGCTAATGATCATGCTGAGGCCACCTCTACAGTACATCTAAATGACAATTTGGATGTTGCGGGAGTTCTTGATGACCAAGATGACGTGGAATCTGCTGAAGATCTTAGCAAAGGAGTTGCTGAGATTCCAATCGCGGAAGAACCTGTTGCTGAAATCCCAGCTGATACTGTACCTGACAATGAAGTTCCTGTCTTTGAAGATCCTGTAGCAAATGCAGAAGGTGGAGTTGCTGACGTTCCAGTTGCTGAGCACCAGGAGAATGAAGAGGAAAATGCTCATGCTGATAACGATCAAGAAGGAGTACCAGTTGCTGAAACTCCAGCACGTATCAGGCCTACGTGGCTTCGTGCTCATCCCCTAGACGGTGTTCTTGGAAACGTAAATGATCCTATCTTAACCAAACAAGGAAATGGCAATGCTATGCTGGCGTGCTACATTTCTAGTGAAGAACCCAAGAAAGTCGAAGAGGCTCTGCTAGATCTAGATTGGGTGAATGCTATGCAAGAGGAGCTTGCAGAATTCACGCGGAATAAGGTGTGGAAACTAGTAGATAGGCCAGAGCACCAAAGTGTTATAGGCACTAAGTGGGTGTTCAATAACAAGAAAGATTAATCCGGTCTAGTAGTCAGGAACAAGGCTTGTCTTGTAGCTAAGGGCTATAGACAATGCGAGGGAATAGACTATGATGAGACGTTTGCTCCAGTAGCAAGGCTGGAGGCAATTCTCCTATTTCTCGCGTATGCTGCTTACCACGAGTTCGATGTAATGCAAATGGACGTGAAGAGCGCGTTCCTAAATGGTGAGCTCAAAGAAGAAGTTTACGTTGAGCAGCCACTGGGTTTCGAACAGGGTAACCAAGTCTACAGACTCAAGAAAGCTCTGTATGGATTAAAGCAAGCACCAAGAGCCTGGTATGGAACTTTGTCTAAGTTCCTGCTGACCAACAGATTTGAAAAAGGCAGGATTGACCAAACCCTTTTTCGGATCAAAGATGGAGATAGTATCCTACTAGTCCAAATTTATGTAGACGACATAATTTTCGGATCAAAGAATCAAGACCTATGTGATAGATTCTCCGACCTCATGACTAGTAATTTTCAAATGAGCATGATAGGAAAGATGTCTTATTTCCTTGGATTACAAGTTTCGCAATCTGAAGAAGGAATCTTTATTCATCAAAAGAAGTATACTCGCGATCTCATAGCGAAGTATTGCCCTGAGAAGACAAAGAGTCTAAGGATTCCAATTAGCACAACATGTATTGCTGCGCTCGAGAAGGAAGGAGATGCTGTGAATCCAACTCTCTACAGAGGCATTATTGGTTCACTGCTGTATCTCACCGCTAGCAGACCAGATATATCCTTCGCCGTTGGATTATGTGCTAGATATCAAGCAAATCCAGAGAAGACTCACTTAGATACTGCTAAACGGATTGTGCGATATTTGAAGTGCACAGAGGGTCTAGGAATTTGGTATCCTAGAGCAGACAATCTTGCTCTAAGTGGATATTCGGATTCAGATTTTGGAGGATGCAAAATTAACAGGAAAAGTACGAGCGGTACTTGTCAATTTCTGGGACACAAGATCATTAGTTGGTTTAGCAAAAAGCAGCACTCTGTTGCTACATCTACTACTGAAGCAGAGTATGTAGCCGCTGCTAGCTATTGTTCGCAAATTTTATGGATAAGGCAACAATTGCAAGACTATGGGATTTCTCCTGAATGTGTGTCAATCTATTGCGACAACAATAGTGTTATGTGCATTACCAAGAATCCAGTCCATCATTCAAGAACCAAGCACATCGATATCCGTCATCACTTTATTCGTGATCACCAGGAGAAGAAGGATATTGATGTTCGGTACATATGCACCGAAGATCAAATAGCTGACATATTCACAAAGCCCCTAGCTGAATCCAGATTCAAGGAGTTGTTCATTAAGTTGGGTCTTATGGAGTTGGATAATGCTATGGATGAATGAGATGCTATTCTTATTCTTTCTGGATTTCGTGAAGATGCTAAGTATTTTTTCTGAGTGCTGGATTTGGTTGCTAATAAAGTTGTCTGCTAGAATATAACACTTTTTATTGTTGCTGCTAGCATATTTGAAGGGAAGAGGTTGCTGAGCAGATTTCCTTACATGTTCAGCAAATACAATACGTGGCAGCAGCTGATATGTAACGATTGTCACTTATTTTTAACATATCATTATGGAGGCATTCTATGAAGTCTCATTTTGTGGATATGGCGAATGGAAGTTCAAACGCATATGGATTGCTAAGAACTATCAATTTGCTTCTGTTTCAAAAAGAAAAGCTGACTGCATTTCATTGATATTTGGCAAAAGCTTAACATCCCCATACAAAATTAAAAAAAACAACAAGGGGAGGAAGTTCTAATCTACCATAGAAACATTCCTACTCGGAAATGATGGAAGGATAGAAGTCGGAACCACGGAAGCTAGACGGCCCCTCTACAAGTTCCGGGAAGGACTGCTCCAACAACCAGCTAAGCTGCATACCATTAAGCAAAGGAACAGCTGGATATGCACGAACGCAATCACGAACGCCTTCGAAAACGAGGCCTGCCCAATCAGCCTAGACCAGTTCCTCGTCCAAAGTGAGCATAACCTGCCAGATCTCCTTTAAAAGGCAGAAACTGTTCGGATCCTCACCCAGCAATATGTGGCTAGCAACGTGAAATAATTCACGATATTCGCATTTGAGACCCGTTGCTGCAGGAGTCGGAGAGAACCTGAACCATGGAGAGTGGCGCCATTTTTGCCACGCAGTCCATTCTGGAGCCGGTTCCATGGACTTATACGCCATCACCGATACTGGACCTTGTGGAAGTCCAAAGTCACGAGAGAAAGTCTCCCGTGACCAACGTATCAACTTCCCTCGGAAGGATCCATATATCGCCTCCTTCTCCGCCACGCATTCCTTAATAAACTCCCGAAGGAGATCTCCATGATAATGTTTAGCAGCGGACGTCACAAACTGCTTGAGCCCCGTCTGAGCAATCTTCGCCATGACCATGTTGGCCACGGCGGGACGGTCATGATAGTAGGCTTGGAGGGCTGCCTCATCAAGGATTTGGTTTTGGGAAATGTCAAGGATGTTACTTGGTGATTCCATTGATCTTGATGGATTTCTTTTAACTTCAGAAGAAAGAGGAGTTGTGATATCAAAATAAATCACAAGAAGCCCTTTTATAGACGAGAAAACCTCTTGGTATTTATGATTACGTGGAAATCTTTAAAAGATCGTGATGACTCATATTTTGAAATCTGTATCGTCACAAGAAGAGAGAACGTCATGACTGCATGGAAAATCTAATCGATTCAGCAGTGACGCTTGGTAGTCAGATCAACGTTTGGCTCGAGGAGACCATCATTACTTGTGATCTCCTAAATCCTAGCCGATCCTTGATGTGCCAATGCAATCCGCAAGAGGATAATATATACTCCCTCCGTCCCACCTCAATTGTCCCACTTTCCTTTTTAGTCCGTCCCACCTCAATTGTCCCATTACTTAAAAAGACAATTTTTTCACACTCAACAATAAAATATTAATTCCACTCAACTTACTTTACACTCACACTCCTTGGTTATTGTGCCCGGTCAACCCGGGACAATTCAGCCGGGACGGAGGGAGTATTAAGGAGAGGAGAGCATTTGCTGGATAGAATATGCTGAGTCAAATCCTTCTTTTGCCACATCATATTCAAAGAGGAGAGATGCCATTAGGAGGGGAGATGATATCAATGAAAGTCAATCTGATTAGACCAGTTAAAGCGCATTTAATGCGTACAGACGACTATATCAAGTTAGAAAGTGCCACGTCAGATCACTCGAGTGCTTCTCGGAGAAAGGAAAATACGACGCAAGACGTGCGCATTCAAAGATTGTCAATTTACCATCTCATCTGACAAGAGATCCCCAACCGTCAGATTTCGAATCTAAAAGTATAGCACGTCTGCTACATTTCTGGGAGCATGGTTTTTGCTGAGCAGTTAGCAGATTGATCGGAGGTCTCATTAATTCATCTGCTAGAAAGCTAGCAAAGTTGTAGACGGAGGTCTACTCAGCAAGCAAACAGATTTGAATCTTACTAAGAGTTAATATTATTTTTTTAAAAAAAATATTATCGATGCGTTGCACAAGAATATGGTTGGAACTATATAGTTTGTCAATATCACAGAAGTTGAGTAAGAGCTTTTGAAATGAAATACTACCACTTCAATATATACTTGCAAAAAGATATTTACATGAAGAAAAGGGGAAATTACAACAAAGGAGGAAATGGCTGGAGAGGATAGAAATCTACACCTCTAAGGTTCGAGGGACCTAGAGCGAGATCTGGAAATTCTCGCTCTAGCAGCCAACTTAATGGCATCCCATAGGGGAGAGGAAGATTTGGGAAATCCTGGATGCATCGATGCACCTTCTGAAAGACGAAGGCCGCCCAGTCCACCTTTGCCTTATCATCAATTGCCATCATAGCCCTCCATGTCTCGCGGGAGAACGTCATGTCGTCAGGATCTTCTCCTACGACCATGCCGCAGACTATTTGGAAGAGGACCTTGTACGGCTTCTTCAAGCCGTATGCTGAAGGTGTTGGAGAAAACTCGAGATCAGGAGAGTCTCTCCATTTCCTCCATGAGGCCCACAGCGGAGCTATCTCATCTCTGCGATAGTCCATGACAGGAACTGGACCCCGTGGAAGGCTGAAGTCTGTAGCAAAGGTGTCTGTCGTCCACCTTACTAGCTCGTTCTTGAAGATACAGAAAATGGAGCTTCGATCGGCAGCACTCGAAGATGAAGTGTTGGAGTTGCTCCCTCCGAAACGCATGTGGAGTAAGGCACACGAATTTGCCTAGACCACTGGCATGAAGACTAGTCATGGTAGTCTCTGCCACCTGGTATTCGGTTTTATATTCCGCATAAAGACCTGAATCACATAAGATTCTACTTCTTGGTACATATAGAGCGTACGATTGTGCCATAATCTCTGGAGGAAGTAAATATTTTTGCTTGAGAAAGTTTTTCTTTCTTAAGGGAATGAGAAGAGAAGTCAAGATAAGTCAGAGAGTGTATGAAGAAGAATGCCAAGACCTGCTATTTATAGATCTACTTAAGTCTACTGTTTATCTCGGAATACGAACAGTCTTTCGAGAAAACAATAATCTCTTAAAGAAGGGGTCTTATCAGGGATAATTACGCTCAGAGATGAATCAGTGATGGAAAGTGATGATTTTTATATTCCATATTTAGGAGATATAAGGATTTTTTAGCTTTACGTGGAATTTCTGGAGAAGTGTTAATCATTATCCGACATCAGAAGCTCTCTTTGATAAGATTGCTCACTCAATGCTAAGATTTCCGGATGTTGATCCTTATCACTCAGACGCGGGAGATTTTCAAATCTCTAAAGCAGTGCATTTAGTGCGCCCAGACGGCGGCGACAAATCAGATTGTGCCACCTCATCAGCACTCAAGCTCTGAAGAACGTGCGTACTCGCACGATTTGACCTTAAACCCCAGTCGTCGATTGAAATTAAAGAGAAAGCAATCTCCACCGTTGATCTCTTTTCCGAAACCTTTCATCTCTCCACCAGACGAATTTCAAACCCCTAACTCTCTGAAATCTTTTGCATATCTTCTTTTCAAACCCTTTCCAAAACTTCTAACTCTCTCAAAAATCCCCAACCATGGCAACCAACCCTAACTCTCCAATCACTCAAAATAAAGAACCCACTCCTACAGAAAACCCAGAAAACCTTAATTCTTCTTCCCCATTCCAACAACCCACCTTCATTTTTCCACCCCCTACAGATTCGCCACTGCATGTTCGACATGCACCCAGCTTCACCGGAATAATGAAAAAGGAAGACACCGATGAGTTAGTTCCGTACAACAAATTGGTTGTTTTGGCTCGGAAAAAGGAGTTATCAAGCCATTAGACGGAGCAGAGGTGTTTAGCCCAAACCATGAAGGACAGAATCTTGTACATGCCTCTTGCCATCAAACACATTCCGAAATGGATTATGGATCTGCTCAACTCCGAACTACTTATAAGGTATCTCTCTGCCAAACCCGATCGTTTTTATCCGCATATGGTTTCGGAATTCTATGCTAGGGCAGTTATGAACGATGATCAGAAATCATTCAAAACTTGCGTATATGGAAATTTTGTGGAGGTAAATGCTGATTTACTTTCGAGGACATTTGGGCTTCGAAACTATGGTCCTAAAATTTCTCAATACAAGATAAATGATATTTTTGAGATGGGAAAACGATGGAATTTGTGGAAGAAGCCAGGGGAATTGAAAGATAAGAAAGGGCAGGTGATTACGTTTAAGGTTGCTACACCAATTAACACCCTGTCAGATGATTACAAACTCCTTGCGGAGATAGTAATCAAAATGATCCAATGTGATGCCGGTTCATACTCGGAGCTCTCTGCCAAGAAATATGCCGTGATGATGGCCTTAACCGACAACGTCAGAGGCAATTGGGCAGAATTCTTCTTTGAGCGGTGGGCAGAACATGCTCGGAAAAATGACCATATGGCGATAGATGGAACGTTCTCCTCGAACGTAAATTTTGGATTAAAAATCAGCAAGTATTTTGAGATGCTGTTCACCAATACAGGAGTCGATCGTGGTGTAAGTCTGCTTCCCACAGACTACATTCCAGCGACAAGGAAAGAGCCCAAACCTGTCAATACCAGGAATCCCCAAAAGCTGACAGGAAAGTCTAATGTGGACAAGGAAAAGCCCACATCCCCTGAAGAACCGGATGCTGCCACTACAGCAGTTCAAATCCTTCAGCCGGCCATTCCAATGTCTGCTGAAGAGATTGCTCTACTAAAGACGAATGCTGAGACAGAGCACTGCTTCAAGAATCTCAAGGAGATTCAGAAGTTAGGCAACTTACCGGCAGACCAAATCAATGAGATCATGACTGCAAAGGAAGCCAAAGAGCCTCCAATTATTATCGGGACTATGGCTTTGGAAATTCCAACAAAGAAGAGATCCAAGATTACCTCTCCTGCACAGAAAGCCATGAAGAAGATCAGGAGAAAGCTAATTCTAACTTCTGAACAGGAAGATCTAGAAAAAGCGGAAGCAGAAAGGAAGGCTGCTGAAGCCGCAGCAAAGACGAAAGCTGCTGAATCCACAGAGCAGAGATCCTCTGAAAATACAGCAGAAGAAGATGCTGAATTTGATCCAGATCAAATCCCTTTGTCATCCAGAAGTAAGGAAGAGCGCATTAAGGGAGTGAGAGAAAGAAAAAGAAAGCGCGAAGCTCAAAGAAGAGAGCTTGAGAAAAAGCAATATCAGAAGTTCATCACGAAGATAACATTCGAAGGAAGAGACAAAGAATTTGAACGAATCAAGAAAGCTGCTGAAGAACACAGAGCTCAGAAGAAGGCCGCTCAACTACTTGAAGGGGCGTTCATAGAAGGAAATGCCGCCCAGAAAGGGAAAGGTATCAAAGATGGAAGGATCACCGTCTCAATTCCCTTAATCAACAGTGAAGGAGCCATAATCACTGAACAGGACGCTATGTCCGACGAAGAGCTTGATAAAGCGATTCAAGAAGGCAGGTTCACTGAAGTGAAGTCGATTGTGGACTTAGAGAGCAGTTCCGATGAAGAATATCTCACTCAAAGGTCATCCAGATGACTTTCGGAGAATTCTGACGCAGGTCCTTCTGGAATTGAAAGAGAAACAATTGACGAAGAAGGAAGGGGTACTAGAGATGATTCTGCTGGGCAGATTGAGCACGTGGAGGAACACCCATTTGCTGATCAGGAAGTCTGCCACTCACAGGTTGCTGTAGAGGAATCGTCTGCTAGGAATGAGGACGCAAATCCCGATGAAGGTCCTCACGAAGAAATTCCTTCCGATGCTTATATAGGTAACCGAGAGATTTTCTCTCCTACTTTCCTCTTTGACTCCAACTGTGATGATGAAGTCAGATACGTTTATGATGCACATGATTTGAGGAAAATCTCCACTGAGACACCTTCAGAAGATCAGATAAATTCTGACCTTGATATTTTTTGTCGAGAGATTGAAAATTTTGTGGATTCGATGGTGGAGATAGACATCAATGAAGTGTTTGCTGGAGAATTGGAAGAAGGAGTTGAAGGAGATAGATTAAAACAAGAGCTAAGAAGATGGAAGAAATATGATTATATTTCGAGAGAGCTCTGCTTAGACGAAAGAGAAATGCTAATGGCATGGAAAGATCTAAGCTTCTGGAGACACGAGGAACAATGGGCAAATAATTGGATGGATCAATCGTCCTGTTCCAAACAATATAGTGATAAGGCTGTTATCACCAGACTCCAGACCATTAAAGCTCATCAACTTACATCTTCTTCGCATTCCTTGCAGGAATCTACATTTGCTCCAGATGGGCTGTCTGACAAGCACATTCACCTGTCAAAGCGTCAAGCTCGAGCCGCTGCTGAATACAAGAAACGTCAAGCCAAACTTGTGAAGTTCGAAGAATCAAAGCGTCAAGCACGGTTGGCTGCAATTCGTGAGGAAGCAGAATGCAGCGCTCAAAAGCTTGAGATTATTGCTTACCGAAACAGAGAGGAGGATTTGCAGGCTTATATGTAAGCACACTCTCTAGCAGAAGCTCAGAAGGCCGAGGAAGCTGCACTTGCTGAAGCTGAAGCAGAGTATCTCAAGGAGATTGAGGAGGCAGTCTATCTGCTAGCCACTACCACTCAAGGTGATACTGCTGATACAGAAAGCAGAGAAGTAGTCATGGAAGAAGTCATGGAAGAATTCTCCACTTCCACTGCTAGGAGCCAAGCTATCATCGTGCCTACCACTTCATCTTTCCTTGCCACTCCGGTCAGCTCTCTCCATTTTCCAACTTATCTGAACTCAGTTGTTCAAATGGCCGTTCAAAGTGCTGTGTCCACCATATCTGAGAGAATGGTAATAGAAGCCACGGACATACGTAGGGAGATTGCGGTGGTCAAGATGAATGTTGATACTGTCACGGCCAGGGTGAATTCCGTTGAGTCCGATGTTTCCTCTGTTAAGACTTCTATGCAGGAAGTCAAGGCAGACGTAGTAGAGCATAAGCAGCAGGTAGAACATACAGCCACATCCTTTTCCTCTAAATTTTTGGATGCAATCAAAAAGGGGGAAGCAAGGAGGATTGCTGAGGCTGCTGAGAGGAAGAAAGCGAAAGAAGCTAGAGCTGCTGCCAAAGAAGAGAAGAGGAAAGCTCTTGAGGAGCTAAAACAGAAGGAAACAAAGCTAAAAATCAAGATGCTCGAAGAAGAGAGTGAGCGGATTGCTAAGGATCTGGAGTTAGAAGCCGCTGAACGTGCTGCTGCTAAGGAGTTCTTGGATTCGTTTGTGCAGATGGCATCAAGCAAATTCGATGAATTAGAGAAGCTAAAGAAACCTACTCCAGACTCCTGATTACCTCCCTACTCTCTGGTATTTTTTTTGTCTTGTTTGTCTCCGTCTAATCATTTTCATTGTACTTGTACTTGATATATCGTATGAATGAAAATTGATCAGACTGAGACAACCTCTCATTGTCAATCTCTGATTTTCACGGTGTGCATTAGTTGAAATACACTATCCGTGTATTCAACATATTTGAAAACAATTGGATTGAGATTGAAAAAGTAAATGTCTGCTAATTTTTCTTGGGTGCTAGAATTTCTAGCATATTACCTTTGCAGCATTTACCTATGTGCTTAATCGTAAAATATTTCCCAGCACCTGTTGAGGGGGAATCCTATTTATTGTTTCTTGAACTAAAGTGGATCAACTCGGTGCTAGATTGGTAAGATAACATATTGTTTGTAAACACAGAATTTCTTCCTCTTAGCTTCAGCAAATGATAGTAAGCTTTGATCGCACCAAAAAGGGGGAAATTGTTGGGAAATTATTCCTAAAATCTCCCTTAGGATTTATTTGTGAAAAGGTTTTGTTGGATCAAACCTTAGCATATGGTCGATCATTTGTTGAATTCTAGATAGTCTAGCATATCTTGTAAAGTCCTGTATAGGTCATAAATTGAGTTGTAGTAGATTAGTCTGCTAGAGGATTTTCTAGCAGATATTGAAGGACGGCGTTTGCTAGAAGTAGCAGATATTGAAGGACGGCGTTTGCTAGAAGTAGCAGATATTGAAGGACGACGTTTGCTAGAAGGCATATGCTAGCAGAATGCTAAGGCTTTAGCATTTGTTAACATTCAGCAAACCCAGAAAGATGCTAGCAGAACAGACGTCAAAGGATCGATTGTCAACGGAAGCGTTCAGCAGATCAAGACACGATAGCAGATCGCTAAGGAACATTAGCAGAGCAAGAGTGTCAAAGGCTGAAGCCATACTGCCGTTCTGACAAAAGCACACACAAAGGACGAGACTTTCCCGAAGTAGTTCGGAAAGTACAGATCAACGCCAAAAGCGTCTGATCAAGTCAAACCACTTTCGGACAAAGGAGTCGTTGTGTCTAACGGACATGGAGATTCAAGATTTGAATCTCCATCTATAAAAGGCAGGTCCAAAAGTGAGAATCGACTACTACTACTGCTTCAATCAACCGACATTCGAAAATAGTCAAGTGTGAGATTCCTTTGAAAAAGTGAACAAGCAAAAAGTAGTCAGTTGAGAGCTCGTGATAAAAGAAGTATTCAAAGCTCTCAACAACCGAGAAGTGTCTTTCATTGAATATCTGACACATCTCTTTAAGAGATTCCTTAACTTCGGTTGAGAATCTTCAATCATTGGGATAACTTCCATCCTAGGAAGATCCAACAGCCATTCCTGAAAAGGATTGACTCCGACGGGCTTCTAGCCGCATTCCTGAACAGTTTCGAGGGAAACTATAAAATCCTCACTGACAACGAAGGACAAGTTACACGAAGGTTCCGCCCTTGACTTGGCCGTAGCTGTGCTTGGAAAAGTACGAATCATCGGAGGATAGCTTTGTTGTAGCCGGTCCGAAAGTTCGCCGCCTACTACAAGTGTTTGGCGAATCCTTGTATTTTCGTATACTTTTCTAGTGGAAATCTTAGCGTTTCGGCTAAGGAGTGGACGTAGATCTATTTGATCGAACCACTATAAAATACTGTGTTCATTTATTGTTTTATTATTAACTGTTCAAAACTGATTTAAAACCTAGCAACAGAGTTGCTAGCGTATATCTGAAAAAAATCATATAACATATCTTGAGCTTAAATACTGCTTAAACAAAGATAAGTGTAAGTGACGTTTAATCATTCCGCTGCATTTCGTGTTTACGCTTAATCATGACGACTCTGATATTTGAGGACCAACAGTATTTCTACATTATGTGTCATTTGAATGTTACATTATTTATTTGGTAATAAAACTTGTTACATTATTCGTTTGAAAATCAACAATATTATCATTTCATGTTCTTAATGCTAAATTATTTGTTTTAGTATTCATACAATATATATCATTTGGATGGTACTTTATTTGTAAATCGGAATGTTACATTAGTTAATTGGTAATGGAACTTGTTACATTGGTCGTGTGAAATTTAACTATGTTATCCATTTCCAAGATAATGCAATGATGTTTTAAATAATTCAACACTACATACTTGAATAATATTCTTTAACTACGATACATTATGATGGATTTATATACTGAAAGCATTATGATTGGTATATTATGTACAATGTCGATTGATTAATATACTGGGATTCATAAATGTTGTATGTTTATCTCCTGTCTGAATTAACAAACATGTGTCGCAAACGCAATTATCCTCTTATCTCGTCGATAGGGAGATCATACGGTGTGTAGTAGATCACGGAAGATCGTATGGATCATTTGACCTAGCGAGATATAAATGGTTATCACAGCTGAGACAGTTACAGGACAAACTGTCGGTGTAGGCTGCAGCATACGCAGTAATAAGCATCTTATCTTGGATGGCTTGGTATGCTGGTGTGGGGCACACATTGATAAGGACCTAAGTCGAGATCGATTCTTTTATCTGACATTAAAAGAATCTAGATCTCTATGGCTTGATGAGATACTAAGCCTATATGAAGTTACAGAAGTATATGCAGATTGTGTATTACTTTGAGTTGCAGTGAAAGGCTCTAGTTGAGCTTGTATATTTGTATCTTGGGTAATAGCAGTTTGTGTATGACTGTCTGGTACTGGAACTAGGTAACCACATCTAGTATAGGATGGTGACATTCCCTGAGCAGCTCAAAAGGTTCGTTATGCTAAAGTCCTGCAGGCTGATTAAGTTCAAGCATAAGTGAAAAGGTTTGAGTGGATTGACTCAGGAATATAAGATGTTAATTAATTAAATAGCTTGTCAGAGCTTAAATTAATTAACGAATGTCTGTAACCTTAAACGTGGGGATATACCGAGCCCAAGCAACCCGTACCTCAAAACGTGGTAGCAAATAGGTAGGACAATATTGATTCTCTGGTGGAATGAATCAATATTAATTAATTAATTATATTCTGGGTTGAATATGGGAATTAATTAATTGATAGGCCTTATTTGCTATTTGCGTTCTGGTCCCTGGCCTGGCCCATGTTACTCAAGCCCAATAGAAGTCCAGTATTTTCCTATAAATAAGCCTCAGTTCCTCAGATCTCAACATACCACAAGATCATAAGTTGCACACAGCAGACCAGGTTTTGGGAGCTGTGGTGATCGACTAGATCTGAGAAACGAGGAGGAAATTCTGCTTCTCAATCGGGCAAGGAATCTGAAGGGAATCTTCACCAGATATTCGATTGAGTTGGGATACAAATCAGAAGATCAGATCAGGAGGATTATCTTCTTCTTTTCTCTCCTTCTTGTTTTCGAAAATTACTAATTAATTTTCATAGATTTATTTCCTCAATCTGTTAGGAATTAAATCTTTATGCGTGGAAAAGATCAAGAAGAATCTCCGCGCACTCGTTCTTCAGGGTTTCGCAATACAGGTATTCCGCATAAACCCCCTTATGCATATTCAATAGGAGCATGCTAGGATTAATCATACGCATAGCAATTTATTTTTGATATTCTAATTAACGATCCTTGGCAAGCGGACTTCGTGATTCAGTTCACAAATCCCTTCAATTGGTATCAGAGCCAGGTTGAATTAATTGGCTCTATCGGAAAAAATAATATTGCCTATGATTTGCATGATAATTATTATTGAATGATTGCATGGGTTTTTGGATTGTATGTTTATGTTTTTCGTCCTCGTGGTTCTCGGGTTAATCCGCCCCTTTATAAGGATTCGTTTTTCACCCACGAGATAAATTCGTGGTTAGATTTAGATTTTTCGATTGTAATTAGGTTTATTCAATGTAATCTTTTATTAAAAATTAAATCTGTAAAATGGAGAACGAAGAACACGAAGAACGAAGGATCGCACGACATACGATAGCGCCGGCACGGCACAAGGCCGTGCACGGCGGTCGCGCGCGGCAGGCATGGCGGCGAACAAGCGCATGGTGGGCACGACGGTGGCGTGCGCGTGCGACGGGCAGCAGCCGCGCGTTCGAGGCCGGCCAGGCGCGATGTGGGGCTCTAGGGCCGGCGACGCGGGGAGCCGGTCACCTGGCCGGGATGGCGAACAACGGCGGACTGGGCACGACGGAGCGCGCACAGCGCAGCAAAACCCTAGGGTTCGCGCGCGCAGCACCTGTGCAGCCCTGCGCATGTTCGACGGTGGCAGGCGCGCGCTCTCCGGGCGGCGACGGAGAGGAAAGGTGGTGCGGCGTGGGCTTGGGAGGCGGAAGCCGGCGACGGCGGTCGGTGGGGGCAGCGCAGCCGCAACTAGCGCAAACCATAGGGTTTGCGGGTGCGAGCCAGGGCGCGCATCTCCTTTACGCCTCGTGCGCATTTCTGGCGAGCCTAGGTGAGCCGACGGTGGAGAAGATGGTACACGGTGGTTCGGGCGATGGTTGGGGCAAGCCGGGGCGGCAGCATGCTAAATGGGTGACGGTCGGAGGAAGCGGAATCACGGGTTGCAACCATACACGTACGTGCATGGCTATTGCGCTATCCCGAGAGCCCTCACGGCGGCGGTGGTGGCTCGTCGGGCCAAGTTCTCGCGGGCTATTTAGCTTGCAATGTGTGCGTAGGCCTGCGATTTGGTTAACTGGCCCAGTTGTCCAATTTTCTGATGGATCAAATCTTGGAGGCCCAGATTTAGAAAATAAATTCAGATCACAGTCCAAGTAGTGGGAGCCCAGTCGAAGATCTGTAAAAATAATTCCAACATGTAATAGTTAGACTTATTATTTTATTTATCATGGGGCCACGAGGACATTTTTTATTTGTTTTATTATCTGTCTTCGCATGATGTATGTGTTTACATTAATTGCGCAGCATATAAGCATGTTGTAGATAATAGGAGCACGTTTACTGCTTTTATTTACAGCTTTAAAGCATGCTATGTGATTTATTTTGTGTAATTAATTATAACTATAAATTTGGGGTTCATGCTATGCATAGAATTTTAGCAATGTTATAATTATGGCTACATAAAATAATCTGTGCAATTGAACCTTATGAATTAAAAATTACTAAGCTCATAATTTAGTAAGACCTCCACAAAGCGATCCTTTATTTTAAGTGGGTAATTTATTAGGTAAACGTCTACATGTGTAGCTTACTTAATTTATTATTCATAAGTTCTAATAGATAGGATTTCTTAAAACAAATATTTATTTCATGTGAAAAGTTGGAGTTCATGCGTAAACGTCTACATGTGTAGCTTTCTTATTGAATTTTCATAAGTTCTCTAGGGATTGAATTAAATGAGACAACCTTATTATAGGGATCATGTGTGTTCTAGTAGATCCTTATATGGGAGGGTTGACTTTGGTGGTAAACTAGCTTAGATGTTATCCAGAATATAACTCATTTGTGATGTCCCTGCTCAGTAGGATAATATGGTCTTAAGTTAGTCTCCAATTATTAATTCCATTTGTCTAAGGAACCCGGGCATGAATTGGAATTAAAGGACTGGAATTGAAAGATGCAGTCTGGTTAAGTGTTTTGTTGTAAACGTCCACATGTGTGGCTTGCAATAGTAATACTTAGGCAAATTGGAGGAAACATTAATATTCTTTATCATAAGGTTTCAATATTTAATTGTTTCTATAGTTTGCGACTATGTTTTAATTTCTGCTTTAATTTATTGTTTTCAGACATGTCTATTGCTCACATTATCAACCTCTTAATAACAAACCCTTTAACTCGTCCGAATTTTCCTGAATGGAAGTTTTGCTTCATGGAAATACTCTGCCCTGCAAAACATGCCCATGTGCTTTACATGGACCCTCTATCTCCCAAGTATTGGAACTGTACTGGCTATGAGCGAGAGTTCTACGAAAGATGGGTAGCTTCTGATCCCGCAGACTCATCATGAACAGTCTATCTAGAGAATAAAAGCTCAAGTATAAGAAGTACGAAACTGCTGTGGAGATATGGAGGGATCTTGTGAAAGTCTATGGGAAGGTGAGACGAACTGTCAGTTATAATCTTGTGGAGGACCTGGTCTGCAAGAGGATGACTGATGGGAGTTCGTTGCTTCTGCACTTCGTCCGTATGATGAGAATTATGAGAAAGTACAGAAAGAGAGGTGGACAAGTCAGTAAGCGGGCGGAAATAAACATTGTCCTGCACTCTCTGTCTGATTCTTATAATGATTTCATCAAGTCCCTCGGTACCAGACACGAGTTTACTCTTCCTGAGTTACTCTCAGCCCTGATGCGAGAGGAATCTGACCTTAGAGCATTAGAATTTGCTCCAACTTTGTTAGCTTTTGACAAGACAGTTGTTGAAGCAAAAGAAATGCTTAAAAGGTTAGATGAAGCTGATCTGGTAGAAGACATCATCAGGCCATGCAAACGCAAGCCAAGTGAAGTAGATTGTCTAGTGCTTGGCACGGGTAGACAAGGTACGTCATGTGCATTTATAATGGAAACATGTTTAGCATCGGTTTCTACCCATTCTTGGGTAGTGGATACTGGAGCTACTGATCATGATTGTTATACTTTGCAGGGGTTCAGGCCGACAAGGTAGCTGAAGCATGACGAGATTACCATCTCAACAGGCAGCGGAGAGCGAGTCTCAGCAGTAGCCATTGGAGATTTTACTTTATGCTTTGAAAACAATGTTTTGATTTTGAGAGATGTTTTATATGTGCCGGTTTTTTGGCGGAACTGAATTTCAGTTTCCAAGATATTTAGTGATGGATATTCAGTTATTTTTGATAGCGGAGTTTCTATCATTGGTAATAACAGTGTTATCTGTCATGGCAAACTGATTGACTCTCTCTATATCATTGATTGTATGCATAAATCTTCCGTAAATATTGCAAACTCATCCAATAATAATAATCATTTAAAGAGAAAGTTTCTTCCGATGAGGATCAAACATATCTCTGGCACTTGAGACTAGGTCACATCAATCTAAAGAGGATTAAAAGATTAGCATGCGATGGGCTCTTGGATTCTTTTCAAGTGGTACCGCATCAAATCTGTGAGTCCTGTATAGAGGGTAAGATGACGACCAGGCCTTTTAAGGCAAGTCAGTCTCGAGCAGAGGATGTGTTGGAATTGATCCACTCTGACTTATGTGGACCAATGTCCACGCAAGCTCGTAGAGGTTATGAGTACTTCACCACATTCATTAACGATTACTCAAGATTCAGATATGTCTATTTGCTTCGCCATAAGTCTGAATGCTTTGAGAAATTCAAAGAGTTTAGGACTGAGGTAGAAAAGAAGCTAGATAAGATTATCAAGACACGATGATCAGATCGTGGTGGAGAATACCTCAGTAACGAGTTCTTGCAGTACTTGTCAGACAACGGGATTACATCCCAGTGGACTGCACCAGGAACCCCTCAACAAAATGGTGTAGCGGAAAGAAGAAATAGAACTCTCTTGGAAATGGTCAGGTCGATGATGAGTTATGCAAGCTTGCCGATTTCGTTTTGGGGATATGCCTTGGAGACAGCGGCCTACTTGCTTAACCTGGTACCTTCTAAATCAGTTCCTAAAACGCCTCTGGAACTCTGATATGGGCGAAAGCCAAGTTTGAACAGAGTGAGGGTTTGGGGTTGTCCAGCATATGTGCTGACAAAGGAACCTGATAAGTTAGAAAGTAGGTGTAAGCTGATGCTGTTTGTAGGATATCCCAGGCAAATGAAAGGTGGTTACTTCTATTGTCCTGAGAATCAGAAAGTCGTTGTCAGTACCAACGCAAGATTCTTGGAGGACGAATATGTAAGAAACCACAAATCCAAGAGTGAAATTATCCTCCACGACCTTCAGGATAAGGAAGCAATTCCATCAGGAAAGCTCAGTGTAGTGGTAAATCCACCTGTAACAGGTGAGGCTATACCAACACTGCCACTAATGCAAGCATGGGACCAACGCGTACTGTGCCAACTACTGACACGGTTCAGATGCCTCGTCGGAGTGGAAGGGTTGTCCACTAACCCGAAAGGTATATGTTCGTGGGAGAGTCCTCTGACTTGATCCCAGAAAATGGACTGGATGATACCGATCCCTGGACATATGACGAGGCGGTATCTGATAAAGATGCAGACAAATGGTTGATCGCCATGGATTCAGAAATAGAATCCATTACAGCTATGAATGTATACCATAAAACTGATTTGCCAGATGGCTGTCGAGCCATAGGGTGCAAATGGGTATACAAAAGAAAGAAAGGAGCGAATGGTGAAATTACAGATTTCAAAGCAAGGCTGGTGGCGAAGGGTTATAGTCAGAAAGAAGGTGTAGACTATGACGAGACCTTCTCACCGGTAGTCATGCTTAAGTCCATTCGCATACTCCTATCCATAGCAGCACATAAGGACTTAGAAATCTGGGAGATGGATATCAAAATCGTGTTTCTAAACGGGTACCTTGAAGAAGGTAGGGACATCTATATGCAACAGCCAGAAGGTTATGTGCAGAAGGGCAAAGAACATTTGGTCTGGAAGCTAAGGAAGTCGCTGTATGGACTTAAACAAGCTGCACGGTCATGGAATCTGCGTTTTGATAAAGTGATTAAATCCTATGGATTTTCACAATGTTCAAACGAGAGTTGCGTGTACCATCTATGTGTCGGCGGAAGCGTGGTATTCCTTGCACTTTATGTAGATGATATTCCTTGCACTTTATGTAGATGATATTCTCCTATTTGGCGACAATGTGGGAGTATTGGCGACAATGTCTCCACCATGGAAGCAGAATATGTGGCAGCTTCTGAAGCTTCGAAAGAAGCAGTATGGTTTCGAAACTTCCTTCTGGAGTTGGACGTGATTCGTAAGCTGCCCAAGACCATCACGGTATATTGTGATAATTTGGAAGCTGTGGCTAATTCAAAGGAACCACGAACTCACAAAGCAACAAAACACATTAAAAGAAAGTACCATATTATACGAGAAATTGTAGCAAGGGGTGATGTGCTAGTAAAGAAGATTGATACAAAAGATAATCTAGCAGATCCATTCACAAAGGCTCTGCATCAGAAGGTCTACGAGATGCATGTATGTAACCTTGGGCTGAGGGCAAAGCTATCCACGCAGAATGTTTGATGTAATAGCTAGATTAGTTTAGACGCGTTATACTCTGGAAAGAACCTGTATAATGCTTTGAGTATAAGTGGGAGATTGATGGATTTATATACTGAAAGCATTATGATTGGTATATTATGTACAAGGTCGATTGGTTAATATACTGGGAATCATAAATGTTGTATGTTTATCTCCTGTCTGAATTAACAAACATGTGTCGCAAACGCAATTATCCTCTTATCTCGTCGATAGGGAGATCATACGGTGTGTAGTAGATCACGGAAGATCGTATCGATCGTTTGACCTAGCGAGATATAAATGGTTATCACAGCTGAGATAGTTACAGGATAAACTGTCGGTGTAGGCTGCAGCATACGCAGTAATAAGCATCATATCTTGGATGGCTTGGTATGCTGGTGTGGGGCACACATTGATAAGGACCTAAGTCGAGATCGATTCTTTTATTTGACAAAAGAATCTAGATCTCTATGGCTTGATGAGATCCTAAGCCTATATGAAGGTACAAAAGTATATGCAGATTCTGTATTACTTTGAGTTGCAGTGAAAGGCTCTAGTTGAGCTTGCATATTGTATCTTGGGTAATAGCAGTTTGTCTATGACTGTCTGGTACTGGAACTAGGTAATCACATCCAGTATAGGATGGTGACATTCCCTGAGCTCAAAAGGTTCGTTATGCTAAAGTCCTGCAGGCTGATTAAGTTCAAGCATAAGTGAAAAGGTTTGAGTGGATTGACTCAGGAATATAAGATGTTAATTAATTAAATAGCTTGTCAGAGCTTAAATTAATTAACGAATGTCTGTAACCTTAAATGTGGGGATATACCGAGCCCATGCAACCCGTACAGATCAGATATTCAGATAGAGTTGGGATACAGATCAGAAGATCAGATCAGGAGGATTATCTTCTTCTTCTCTCTCCTTCTTGTTTTCGAAAATTACTTATTAATTTTCACTGATTTATTTCCTCAATCTGTTAGGTATTAAATCTTTGTGCGTGGAAAAGATCAAGAGGAATCTCCACGCACTCGTTCTTCAGCGTTTTGCAATCCAGGTATTCCGCATAAACCCACTTATGCATATTCAATAGGAGCATGCTAGGATTAATCATTTGCATATCAATTTATTTTTGATATTCCAATTAACGATCCTTGGCAAACGGACTTTGTGATTCAGTTCACGAATCCCTTCACATTATCCATGGTAGTATTTGCTTAAAGCCTCGACTTATTGATCAATTGAAACTATTTGAAAGTATTTTACTACTTGATTGGTAAATTGAAAAATCAAATACCCCATAGTGCTTATTCTGCCGCCATAACTATAAAGGTATGCCTATTAAGAGATGAACTCTTTAATATTGACTTGTTGGGTATGCAAACTCATTGTCCCACATTGAAAAATAAAGGAATGGTTTCCTTGTATAAAAAGAGTCCACATAACTCCCATTAGTATGAGGCCTTTTTGGAAGGTGCCCAAAAACAAAACCGTGAGGGCTCGTTATGTATTAGAGATATTAATGCAGTTCATGCACAGGATATATTTTGGAAAATAAGAATTCTTATTGCTCAAGTTTCTTTGATATTTACATGTACATATATATACACACATATTTTGTATGCTTCAAAAACTGAAACATGAAATAGAATCATCTAGATCTTGGCTAACTAACATCATCTTCTCGAAGTCTTCTCTTCTAGAAGCATTCTCAACAAAAACCCTAATTGCTTAACCATATATACAAGTTAACTCTAACACACCCCTGTTGAGCCTGGATTCAGTGGTGGTCGAAGACTGAGTTTTGAAGCTAATAGTTGAAAATGATTTCGATGTAACGGCTTGGTAAACAAGTCTGCAACTTGATCGGATTTAGGAACATACCAAACTTCAACCTTGTAAGTAAGAATCTTTTCACGAACGAAATGTACGTCTGCTTTTAATGTGCTTGGTTTTTGCATGAAACACCTGATTTGAGGCAAGAGTGATAGCACTCTTGTTGTCGCTCCAGATAATAGATGGCGATGGGAGTTCCACTCCAAGTTCTTTAAACACAGATTGCAGCCATAGAAGTTCAGCTACTAAGTCTACCAAAGATCTATATTCAGATTCTACACTGTAGCGGGCAACTACTTGTTGTTTCTTGGAAGACCAGGTAAGAAGATTTTTCCCCAGGAATGTATAGTAACCTCTAGTGGACCTTCTGTCGTCCAAGTCACTCGCCCAGTCAGCATCACCGAAGTCAGTTAGTGTGAACTTAGCAATCGGTTGAAGAAAGAGACCATGTGTGCACGTGCCCTTTAAGAATCAGAGAACCTTCTTACATGCCAACCAATGAGTTTCAGTAGGAGCTTTTAGAATCTGACTTAACTTGTTTATTGTAACATAGATATCAGGCCGCGTGAGTGTGAGATATTGCAGCGCGCCAACAACGCTTCTATACAAAGTGGGTTATGAGAATAGCGTGTTGTCTGAGCTTGTAAGCTTGTCTCCAGGAGCCATGGGAGAACTACAAGTGTTGTAGTCTGTAAGGCCAGCTCTATGTAGTAAATCTTTGATATATTTGGGTTGGTGAAGAAGAAGACCACGGCTTGTGCGACACACTTCAATACCCAGAAAATAACTAACTGGACCAAGTGTTTTTAGAGAAAATTCTTGATTCAGATCGCCAATCAACTTCTTTACCTGACTATGATCACCCCCCCATGACAAGTGTATCATCAACATAGACAAAAACCAATAAAGGGGAAGCAGAATCAGTTCCAAGAAAAAGCGATTGTCAAACATGGATTGAGTGAGCCTTGAACGAATTTTAATATCATGAATTGAATCACTTAAATCCTTATAAGCACAGATAGATAATTTGGATGTCAAAAATAAATTACTATGTTTATGATTAATCCTAGCATGCTCCAATTGAATGTGCATGAGAAGATTTATGCGGAATACCTGGATTGTAGAAACTAAAGAATGCGATGCGCAAAGATTTGATCCTGATTTGATCATTGATCTTCTTTCTTGCGCAACAAAATTTAATCTTACAAAGATGAATGAATTAAATATATGAAATTAATAATAATTAATTTTGAAATTGAGGAGAGAGAAGAAAGAAAAGCTCCTTCAGATCTGATCTTCTGATTTGTATCCCAGCTCCGATCCGAAATTCTAGTGAAGATTCCCTCCGGATTCTGTGCTTATCGAGAAGCAGAATATCCTCCTCATTCTCAGATCCCAGTCACCTATCACAGCTCTCAAATCCTGGTCTGCTGCTTAACAACTTATGATCTTGTGGTGTGTTGTGATCTTAGAACCTGATGCCCATTTATAGGAAAAATTTGATCTCAGATGGGCCTGAGATTTCATGGGCCAGACCAGGGACTAGTATGCAAATAAAAAATAAGGCCTATCAATTAATTGATTCCATATTCAACCCAGAATACAATTAATTAATTAATATTGATTCATGCCACCAGAGAATCAATATTGTCCTACCTATTTGCTACCACATTATGAGGAACGGGTTGCATAGGCTCGCTATATCCCCACATATAAAGTTACAGACATTCATTAATTAATTTGAGCTCTTACAAGCTATTAAATTAATTAACATCTAATATTCCTGAGTCAATCCACTCAACCCTTTTCACTTATGCTTGAACTTAATCAACCTGCAGGACTTTAGCATAACGAACCCATTGAGCTGCTCAGGGAATGTCACCATCCTATACTAGATGTGATTACCTAGTTCCAGTACCAGACAGTCATACAGAAATTGTTGTCACACAAAATACTAATATACAAGCTCGACTAGAGCCTTTCACTGCATTTCAAAGTGACACACAATATGTGTATACTTCTGTACCTTCATCTAGACTTAGGATCTCATCAAACCACCAAGATCAAGATTCCTTTAATGTAAGATAAAGGAATCGATCTTAACTTAGGTCCTATCAATGCGTACCGCACGCACCAGCGTACCAAGCAACCAAGATAAGCTGTTTATTACCGCATATGCTGCAGCCTATACCGACAGTCTATCCTAGGACTGTCTCAGTTGTGATAACCATTTATATCTCGCTAGGTCAGACGATCCATATGATCTTTCGTGATCTACTACACACTGTATTATCTCCCTATCGACGAGATACGAGGATAAGATCATTTGTGCAACATGTTTGTTAATTCAGATAGAAAATGATCGTACAACATTCATGACTCCCAGTATATTAACCAATAAACCTTGTACATAATATACTAATCATAATGCTTTCAGTATATAATTCCATCAATCTCCCACTTATACTCAAAACATGCATTTCGTAGACCTTTTGAGGCAGAGCTTCTGTGAATGGATCTGCTAGATTATCCTTTGTATCAATCTTCTGTATCAGCACATCACCCCTTCCTACGATTTCTCATGTGATATGATACTTCCTTTTAATGTGTTTTGTTGCTCTGTGAGTTTGTGGTTCTTTTGAGTTCGCCACAGCACCAGAATTATCACAAAACACCGTGATAGTCTCGGGCAACTTACGAATCACATACAACTCCAGAATGAAGTTTCGAAACCATACTGCTTCTTTCGAAGCTTCTAAAGCTACCACATATTTTGCTTCCATGGTAGAGTCAGCAATGCACTCCTCCAAGATATGGCCCACCTCCCAATGTGAACACATAGCCAGAAGTGGACTTCTTTTCATCCCGGGTTGACTGGAAATCCGAATAACTCACAGGGCACAACTCCTCACACTAATAGACGAGAAAATAGTCTCTAGTCATTTTCAAGTATTTGAGTATGTGCTTTACTACGGTCCAATGTGCCTGTCCAGGGTTAGACTGATATCTAGCTACCATGCCTACAACAAAACAAATATCTGGCCTCGTACATAGCATTGCATACATGAGATTTCTCACGGCCGATGCATACGAAACCTTTCTCATCTCATCTTTCTCCTTTTGTGTATCCGATTATTGATTCTTAGAGTGTATGCCATGTCTGAAGGGTAACAAACCTTCCTTGGCGATTTGCATGCTGAAACGGGCAATCACAGTATCCACAAATGAAGTTTAAGACAATGCTAGCATCCTTTTCTTGAGCTCCTGCAATACTTTTACCCCTAGGATGTATCCCACATCCCCAAGGTCCTTCATAAACTGCTCGGATAACCACCCTTTTATGCCTGACAATACCTCCACATTGTCGTCAATTAGGAGAATATCATCTACATAAAGTGCAAGGAACACCACATTTCCATTGACACATACACAGCATACGCAACTCTCATTTGAGCATTGTGAAAATCCATATGATTTAATCACTTCATCAAAACGTAAGTTTCATGACCGTGAAGCTTGCTTGAGTCCAGACTAAATGCTCTTCGCCTTTCTGCACATATCCTTCTGGCTGTTGCTAATAGATGTCTCGACCTTCTTTAAGATACCCGTTTAGAAATACGGTTTTGACATCGATCTACCAGATCTCTAGGTTCATATGTGCTGCTCTGGCTAGGAGTATCTGAATGGACTTAAGGATGGCTACCGGTGAGAAGGTCTCATCGTAGTCAATGCCTTCCCTTTGACTATAACCCTTCGCCACCAACCTGGCTTTAAAAGTCGTTGTTTCCCATTCGCTCCTTTCTTTCTCTTGTATACCCATTTGGACCCAGTCAAGATACCACTTGGATTGAATCTAAAAGACCATCATTCGCCAGTCTTTTGATCCTCTTTAGTCTGATGTGACCTAGTCTAAAGTGCTTGGATCCTCGTCGGAAGAAAAAATTCTCTTTAAAAGATTATTATTATTGGATGAGTTTGTTGTAGCATTCAAGGAATATTTATGCATACAATTAATGATATAGAGAGAGCCAATCAGTTTGCCATGACAGATCCTACCGTTATTACCAATGATAGAAACACCACTATAAAAAATGACTAAAAGTCCATCATTAAATAACTTGGAAACTGAAATCAAGTTCCGCTGAAACACTGGCACATATAAAATATCTATCAAAATCAAAACATTATTTTCAAAGCATAAAGTAAAATCTCTAATGGCTACTGCTGAGACTCGCTCTCCGCTTCCCATTGAGATGTTGACCTCGTCATGTTTCAGTTGCCTTGTCGGCATGAACCTCTGCAAAGTATAACAAACATGATCAGTAGCTCCAGTATCCACTACTAATGAATAGGTAGAAACCAATGCTAAATATGTTTCTGTTATAAATGCATATGAAGTACCTTGTCTTCCTGTGCTAGGCAATAAACAATTTATTTCTTCACTTTGCTTGCGCTTGTGTGGCCTGGTCACAACTTCTGCACTTTCATCCCCTTCTAACTTCTTAAGCATGTTTTTAGCCTTAGCACCTGCCTTGTCAAAAGATGACAAAGTTGGAGCTAACTCAAATGCTATGATGTCAGACTCCTCTTGCAGTAGCGCCCTGTGTAACTTGTTGAGAGAAAACTCATGCCTACCAGCAAGAGACTTGATAAAATCATCAAAAGTCTCAAAAAGAGAGTCCAGGACAATGTTAATCTCTGCACGAGCATTAATTTGTCTACCTCTCATCCTTTAACTTCTCATGATCTTCATCATGCTCATGAAATGAAGAATTACCGAACCCCCCTCGGTCATCTTCTTGCAAATAAGATCCTCCACAAGAAAATAATTGATAGTTCGTTTTACCTTCCCATATACTTTCACAATGTCCCTCCAGATCTCAACAGTTCTTTGGAACTTCCTGTACTTGAGCTTCAATTCCCTAAACAGACTGTTTATGATGAAGAAGTAAGCAAAATAATCAGAAACTTTCCATCTGTCATAGAATTCTCGCTCATAAACAGAAGTTTTCCTAGACTAACGATCTGGTGGATCCATGAAAAAGAATGTAGGAATGATTATCAGAAGAGAGAATATACACAAAGTAGAATCTCCATTTGGGAAAGTTTGGACCAGTTAAAGGGTTCAGTGTTAAGAGGTTTACAACGTGAGCAATAGACATGTCTGAAAATAATAAATTAAAGCATAAATTAAAACAATATCACAAACTATTGAAACATATAAATATTGAAACCTTATGGTAAAGCAATATTAATATTTCCTTCAATTTGCCCAAGTATTACTATTGCGTAAGCCACACATGTGGACGTTTACCATAAAACACATGACCAGACTGCATCTTTCAACTCCAGTCATTTAATTCAAATCCAAGTCAAACCTAGACAAATGAAATTAATAATTGGAGACTAACTAAGACCATATTATCCTACTGAGCAGGGACATCACAGATGAGTTATACTCAAGACAATATCTAAGCTAGCATACCACCAAAGTCAACCCTCCCACATAAAGATCGATTAAGACACACCGTGATCCTTTATAAAAAGGTTGACTCACTTAATTCAATCCCTAGAGAACTTGTGAAAGTTCCATACGCAAGCTACACATGTAGACGTTTACGCATGATCTCCCACTTCTCACATGAATTAAATATTTGTTTTAGGAGATCACATCTATTAGAACTTATGAATAATAAACTAAGTAAGCTACACGTGTAGACATTTACTATTAAATTATTCACTTCCAATAAGGGATCGCTTTGTGGAGGTCTTAAATAAATAGCTTAGTAATTTTAAATTCATAAGGTTCAATTGCACAAATTATTTTATGTAGTCATAAATTATAACATTGTTTAAATTCTATTATGCAAAGCATGAACCCCGAATGTATAGTTTTAATTAAATTACATTAAATAAATCACATAAGCATGCTTTAAAGCTGTAAATAAAAGCATTAAACGTGCTCCTATTATCTACAACATGCTTGGATGCTACACAAATATTTAAAAAAGATATATCATGCGAGAACAAATAATAAAACAAATAAAACAACCACGTGGCCTCATGATACAAATTTGAAAATAAATCATATCTAGTACACATTGGATTTATTTTACAGATCTTCGACTGGGCTCCCACTATTTGGACTTAGATCTGGATTTATTTTCTGAAAAATTGGGCCTCCAAGATGTGATCAATCAGAATTAGGACTATTGGGATCGTTAACACATTGCAGCCCCAGACACATATTGCAAGCCTAAAACCCGTGTGAACATGGGCCGACGGGCCACCACCGGCGAAACACTGTCGCCAGCTACCTGCCGCCGTTGGAGGACCTACCGGAATCGCACAACAGGTGTGCGAAAACCCTCGCACACCTGTAGCCCGCAAAACCACTGCCCCCAGCAGTCGCCCGTGGCTGTTGCCGCTGCCCCCGGCCTGCTCCAGCATCGCCCCAAGCTGGCCACCACTTCCTCTCGCCATTGCTGGTCGCGACTCACCGGAAAAATGTGCACGAGGCGCGGTGGAGACGTGTGCAGGGGTTGCGTGCGCAAACCCTAGTTTGCGCTGCATGCAGCTGCACCATCGTCCTCTTCGACCGCCCCTTGTCTCTGTCTTGCCTTCGTCCCGAGCTGCGACACCTCCACCATGATTGATGTTGTTCGGGGAGGAAGGGGATAGTATAGCCATGGTGCGCGCGCATGTGGAACCTAGGGTCCCGCTGTGTTGCGCGCGCCCTCGCGCCCCCGATTGCCGCACGCTGTCCCGTCGCTTGCTGACCTTCCCCGTGCCGTCGCCTGGTGGCCCCGCACTCTGCTCGGTCAGCTGCGAGCCGCACGACTGTTGCCATGGTGCCCGCGCGGCCCTGCAACAAAACCCTAGGGTTTTGCCGTGGCTGCGCTGCTGCCATGGCCGCACACTGCCTCCCACTACCGTGTTACCTGCGCTCGACCGCCGTGCAAGTCCTCTTGCCGTGCCGACACCATTGTGCGTCATCGCGTGCATCGTGTGGTTCTTTCATTCTTCGTGTTCTTCATGTTCTTTTTACAGATTTAATTTAAAATTGAGAAATTACATAGAAAAACATCCTACTACAATTTGGAAATTAAATGTAATCACAAATTTATCTTGCGGGTGAAAAATGAATCTATATGAAAGGACAATTAACCCGAGAACCATGAGGAACAAAAAACCATACAATCCAAAAACCATTCATTCATAGAAATTCAATGATAATAATCATGCATAATCATAGGCAATATTATTTTTCCGACAGAGCCAATTAATTCGACCTTGCTTGGATACCAGTTGAAGGAATTTTATTGACGTGAATTGAATCACTTAATCCACATAAGCCCAAATCGATAATTGGATGTCAAAATAACTTATTATGCCTATGATTAATCATAGCATGCTCCTATTGAATATGCATAAGATGGTTTATGCGGTATACCTGGATCGTAGAAACTGAAGAACGCGATGAGCAGAGATTTGATCATTGATCCTCTTTCTTGTGCAACAAGATTTAATCCTACAAGATGAATGAATTAAATTTATGAAATTAAAAAATTAATTTTGAAATTGTGGAGAGAGAAGAAGAAAAAATCCTCCAGATCTGATCTTCTGATCTGTATCCCACCTTTGATAAAAAATCTGGTGAAGGTTCCCTCCGAATTTTGTGCCTATCGAGAAGAAAAAATTCCTCCTCGTTCTCAGATCTCCAATCGCTAATCACAGCTCTCAAATCCTAGTTTGCTGCTTAGCAATTTATGATCTTGTGATGTGTTGTGATCTGATAACCTAAGCCCAATTTATAAGAAAAATCTGATCTCAGAAGGGCTTGAGCTTTCATGGGTTAGACCAGGGACCAGTATGCAAATAGCAAATAAGGTCTATCAAATAACTTACTCCCATATTCAACCCAGAATATAATTAATTAATTAATATTGATTCATGCCACCAGAGAATCAATATTGTCCTACCTATTTGCTACCACATTATAAGGAACGGGTTGCATAGGCTCGGTAGATCCCCACATTTAAGGTAACAGACATTCATTAATTAATTTGAACTCTGACAAGCTATTAAATTAATTAACATCTAATATTCCTGAGTCAATCCACTCAAGTCTTTTCACTTATGCTTGAACTTAATCAGCCTGCAGGACTTTAGCATAACGAACCTTTTGAGCTGCTCAGGGAATGCCACTATCCTATACTAGATGTGGTTACCTATTTCTAGTACCAGACAGTTATACACAAATTGTTGTCACCCAAAATACAGATATACAAGCTCGACTAGAGCCTTTCACTGCATCTCAAAGTGACACACAATCTATGCATACTTCTATACCTTCATCTAGGCTTAAGATCTCATCAAGCCACCAAGATCAAGATTCTTTTAGTTTAAGATAAAGGAATCGATCTTAACTTTGGTCCTATCAGTGCGTACTGCATGCACCAGCATACCAGGTAACCAAGATAAGTTGTTTATTACCGAGTATGTTGCAGCCTATACTGACAGTCTATCTTTGGACTATCTCAGTTGTGATAACCATTTATATCTCGCTAGGTCAGATGATCCATACGATCTTCCATGATCTACTACACACCGTATGATCTCCCTATCAACGAGATAAGAGGATAAGATTGTTTCCGAAACATGTTTGTTAATTCAGACAGGAGATGATCATACAACATTAATGACTGCCAATATATTAATCAATAAACCTTGTACATAATATACCAATCATAATGCTTTCAGTATATAATTCCATCAAAACCAGCATAATCATCCTTGACTTACAGCTTGTTCATGTTTACTGTGATATGAGACATGGCTCTGCTGTCTATGATCCAATCAGAATTTGAATCATCCTACAAATGAGGCAAAACAACAAATGCTTGATTAGAAGAGTCTGAAATTGAATATGTTCCACTGAATGAGGTGTCAAACCGATGATAACACTTGTATTCCACATTGTTTGCACGTCCACATATTTGACATAACAACCGTGATCTACCACAACCATGACCACATGATCTACCACTACCTCCTCGAGTTCATGTATTTGAAAAGTGAAATCAACTTCAGGTACAATGAACTTATTTGTGCGAGAGGTAGATTAACCACCACGACATCAAACTCACTGCCTACACCTTTGCGAACATGAAGTATGAATTTGTCATCTGACATCTCTTGTCCTAGTGCAATTAGGTTGCCAGCTATCTATCGCATTTGGCCATGTTATTGTTGGCCGATAACGCTCCTTTCTTCTGGGAATGTAGCTAGCTACGAAGCTACAGAATTAGCGCTTTTGATTGGTTCTAAAACAGTTTATCTTGGACTGACCAGATTTCTGCCGCCGTTGAACACTGTGCTATGTGACCAGATTTCCTAACCAGTAGTTGGTCACGCTTCACCTACTCTAGGTAAGCAGGATTTAGCTGCAGAAGTTGCTCACTGGAGGAATCACCATCTGGAGAAGGAGAAGCCATCGTCATGTACTTTATCGGTGCCGGTATGACTCCAAGTAGATAGTCATCTAATCCATATGCGCAAGTTGTGGAAAGGGTCTATGGTTTCCAGTAGTTATAATTTGCACGAGTAAGCTTGAGAGAGAGAGAGGGAAATGTTATTGAAACTGCCATTATCGAAGAAGATGGAAGTTCAATGTGGCTCAGGATATCATATTAGAGATATTCATGTAGTTCATGCAAAATATATTTTTTGGAAAAGAAGAATTCTTATTGCTCAAGTTACTTTGATGTTTAAATGTACATATATATAAACATGCATATCTTGTATGCTTCAACAACAAAACAGAAAATAGAATCATCTAGATCTTGGCTAACTAACATCATCTTCAAGAAGTCTTCTCTTCTAGAAGCCTTCTCAACAAAAACCCTAACTACTTAACCATATATACAAGTTAACTCTAACATTATGCTAAAAGCGGACAATATCACACTAATATTAGAGTTAACGATCCCCAACAAGTGACGCCGTTTGTGGGAATGAGGAACCCTCAACTGCCTAGGTTAGGGCGGAGTTGGGTGACTATGATGGTGGTGGTGGACTCTATTGTGCAAAACCGAGCTGGGAGGTCTCGTGTGTGGATGTTCGAGTTCTTTGATGGAAACAAAAAGAGAGACAACGCAGAAAATTGTGTCATTTACGATGATATAGACGATGCGGCAAATCGTGTCATCTATATTGATATAGACGACGCGTACACCCGCGTCGTCTCTAGTTTTTTAAATACGTTGTGCCCTATTTCCTCAATCGAGTGAGCCTCCTGCAATTATCCCCGCCGATGTATCTCTCTACCCCGCCGCTGTATATATCTTCCTGCGCCTTCCTGCCACGGCTGAGACCGTCCATCATCGTCTTCGCCTGTGCCCTACCGCGGAGGCTGTCGGATTTGGCGGCTGTGTGAGTTCTTCCTCCATCAACCGCGAGTTCGTCCTTCATCGCCTTTATAGCTCCAAACCCCTAAACCCGATGGTGTTCACAGAAATCTGGTTAGTGTTTTTCCCTTCCTTTATTTTCAAGAAAAAAAGTTATCTTTCTTGGGTTTCGAAGTTGGAATTTGTTATTTTACTTGATCAATTACAGATGTGTAAATGCAAATATTCGCTGTGTATGTTAGTTTGTGAATGTAATTGATCTCTGGACTCTTGTTGTTAGCAGGAATAATAGCATCAACTAATTATTCAGACGGAAAGAGATTTATTTGTTTGTTTTTTCAAAGAAATGTGTGGGTTGGAGAAGAAAGTTTTCTGTGATTTGATGGGATGGGCTTGCAGTGAACTAGTGTAATGGAGCGTCAATTCATGCAATATATTAATCCGATTCTTTCATTTTGCCTATGTTTGGATTCAGGTTGGTGAGATAATTGGCCGGTTTGAGAAGAAAGGTTTCACTTTGAAAGGTGCGATTCTTAACCTTGTCAGTTTTTGGTTGATTATAGTGAAATGATAGCTAGTGCCATGTAACCACTGAATATGCAAGATTGTTAAGCCACAAGGAAATGGGATACTAAATCTTGTTTATTTATAAGAGATAGAAAGATAGAGCTTACTATGTTCCAACAACTCTTCTTGTTCTGGTCACAAACTGGTCGCCTTTGAAAGTTCTTTTTTGGCCAAAATCTGATATTTTTGGATTCAGATTGTCGTCAAGCAAGATATTGCTTGTTCTGAGATCTTTGTGGATTATCTTCAATTTTGAATCGCGATGGAGATAGAGTAGTCCTCTTGCAATCCCCATGATAATGTCATACTTCTTAGGCCATTTCAACTTTGTTCTTCTATTCTGATCTTGACAGAATCAGACAACTTCAACTTTAGTAGAATTCAAACAGAAAATGAAGGAGTTCTTGAGACATACCAAAGATATGATAATCTAGGCTTCTATTCTGCATGTACTCGTAGATTAGCATCCTTTCCTCTCCTTTGATGCAACATAAAAGTCTGACTAGGTTGGTAGGCTGTAGTTTCAAAAATAGAATAACCTCGTTCTTTAACTCTTCGAGGCCTTGTGTGGATGTTCCGGACAATCTTTTAACAGCTATTTTCTCTTCTGCTGACAATGTTCCCCGCTTAATGCTTATATATAATGTCAGCACCAGTGTACAAACATTCTGTTTGTAATGAAGCATTTGGTATCTAAGCATTAGGTATCTACCATGAAATTTACCTTGTAAAGAGGGCCAAAGCCTTCTTCTCCAATTATGCTTTCCTTGGAGAAATGGTCTGTTGAAGCAACAATGGTTGCAAAACTGAATAAAGGTAACTCTAAATCCTCATCTTTACTTCCTGCACATTTTTTGACAATATCCAGATGAGCTAATGATTTTGAGTTATGTTAATGTTAAGGCTCTTTACCTCTTCTCTTTTGTCTTGTTATTACAACTATAATTACTCCACAGATTATGATAGATGTCAGAACTCCCATTGCAACTGATATTACCACTACTTTTGCATGCCTCTTTCTGTTCGTCTTTTTCTCGGAATCTGTAAGGGAGAAACAAAGAAAATTGAGTTGCTACTTGTTACTCTCCACTTGATCATGTTTTCAGGCATTGTAGGGTAATACAACTTCTTGAACTAAAAACAGAGTTACCAAGTTCAAAAACCGGGAGGCGAATATACATATTATGGTTCTTATACATAACTTTACTGCAGATGCTAAATAATTAAAAAAATAAATGATGTTGTTACTGAAATACATCATTTGATTTTATTGAATTTATCTACACATTAAAGAATAGTTTATATTATATAAATAAAGTTAAATATATTTTTCAATAATTACTAGAATTACATACAAATATAAAATAAGAAATATAGATATTTAATTTGTGTAATGCAAGATGTAAAACTGAATGTTAATGTTAATAACAATATAGTTTAAGAGATGTAATACTAGGAAAATTTGTTCTAATTAAACATGTCAAAATAACTATTACGCATGTGTATACTATATACTATGATTTAAGCATATTCTTGATAGATATTATTTTTTTATATTATTAATTTTATAATGAGTACTATTTGAAATACTTATCATTATTGATGTGTGTAAATATATAAATTACTCAATTAAGTATCTTATATAACTGAATCGTCATATATAGATTTTGGAACTATAAAATAGATGATAGCATCCATAGTTGTGAGCTCAAACGTGAGTAAAATTATAACTTTGTTAAATAATATTTTTATTTATTTAAGGGTAATAATAAGTAAGACCTACTTTAATTAAGAAAAAGTGAATGAATACAAATATAATATTTCAGCTTATATAATTATTGTTGTGTATTTGGTCACTTTCTTATTTTGCTTGGATGGTATTTTTTGCATGTAAATAACTTAAATGATCTCAATTGCATGTTTGTGGTTTGTGGTTGTCGTGTTCATATTGATTTAGGATTCCAATTTCAATCTGTTGTGCTATTAGTAATGGCTTCTTGATTTCATGTAGTCCCTTTCGGAATGTCTCACCAGCAAGCTCTGGACCACAAATATACATGATTAGTTTGAGGCAGATGGAAAGAAGATTTATTGTCACATTCAATGTACTTAGATTACTTTGTATTTGTACTTAGTTTTAACACAACATTATTCCCAAACATATGTAATTTTGAGAATTATTAAAATGTCATTTTATATTGTTATTATTTGTGCATGGGTAATTTAAATAAATTTTTTTATTGTTTTTACAGGATTTACAAAATTAAACAAAAAAAATTTAAGAAAAAATAATGAAAAGACGACGCGAAGCTCCGCATTGTCTATCTGTTAATAGGCAACGTGGTTCACTACGTTGTCTATATGTTAATAGACAACGCAGTGAACCGCGTCGTCTATTAACAAATAGACAACGTGGAGCTTCGCGTCGTCTATATGTTAATAGACAACGTGAAACTCCGCATTGTCTATCAGCGTTTTCCAATAAACTACATATAAATAGACAACGCGGAAATTTTGAATAGACTACGCGATTTCCGTGTTGTCTATTAGCTTTTTTGTTATAGTGATGACTTACATGTTTGAGCTAGACTAGCACTTAGGGACAATCGGTTCTATACAATCACAACTGACAACTGGTTGGTTTGACACATCAAAACTAACTCAAAAAGGACAATTACAACGTATTTCCTAACATAACTTGTATTTGGGTCCCCTATTGTCTATAAATAGAGGGAATATAGTCATTTTTCATTTCTAATCACCCCCACACACAAAATGCTAAATTTCTTAGTCGAAATGCTACCAGACTGACCTGCTTTCCTGTGTATTTCGACCTACTTTTTCACTTAATAAACTATTCTTATTCTTTTTGTTTTGCATTATTATTCATTTACATTATTTTTCTCTATTCATTCGTGTTGTATCTGGTTGTTTTCTTATCGATTCCATGGGTGAAATCGAACCTCAACTTGCATTATTGGTATATTCTTATTTTTTATTATATTGTATTCAAAATTGTGCATTATCTCAACAAACATGTATTAGAACTTAGCAAACATGCATTATATCTCAATAAACATGCAAATATCTCAGCAAATGTGCGTTATACCTCAACAATTATGCATTAACACTACATTACAGAAAAATGATATTTAATCTTTTTACTAACGACATTTTATCTTCGAAATTATGAATTATATTTCAGAAAATATTTATTAATGTTATATTACAAAAAAGTAATGTTGAAACTCTCCAATAATGAAATATTGTATTTATAAAATCAAGATATACATATCTTATTTGATATGAAAAATATTGTAATAAATAGTGATGCAAAAATCCTTGAGTCGATCGCCTTTCCGGCGAAGAGGCGCTAGGCGGCTCCCTAGTGCCCCAAAAATCCCCTAATCAGAATCCTACTCGCCGCTCACCGAAAGAAATGGAATCAAGACTGCTGGGAGAGTAGAGGTCAGAGAGTGAGGGATAGATTAGGGATATCAACGGTCTCATAGCCTATCCCCGCGTGCGGTGGTGTAGACTAGGACTCAGGCGAGAGTCACGACGGTGGTGCCATGTTCAGCCTGTGACGGAAAAATTGAATAAAAGAAGGGGAAGATTGACAGTCACTAGAGGAGAAAAAAAAATAGGACGAAGATTTAAAAACTCCCTCTATTGTCGCTTGTGAATGAGTTTGGAAATTGTGTTTGTGTTTGTCTTTGTGCCATTAATAAATTAAAAAATAGGGACGACTCACATGATTGAATTACCCAATTGGTTAAAAAGGATCCAAAAAGAGAAAAAAAAAATATCGAGAGTAAAAAGAATGTAAATATGAAAAAAAACTTATTAAAATTATTTATATAATGTAAATTTTAGATTTTCCAGTAACCAATTAATTGTTGACTAGATATCGATTAGGTGTCGATCAAATCGCCTAGGCGCTAGGCGGTATCTCACCGGCCGACTAGAACCTAGCAATTTATTTTTATAACCATGGTTATAAATAAAGAAAATTATTATAACATCAGTTTGAAACTTAAATTTCACTTTGTACTCATGTGTGTTAATTTTGTATCTCCCTTCATTATGAATCACCATGAAATTCTTTATGCTATTAAGAAGTTCTTTCAATGTTGATTGCCACCTTACGAATATGAGAAGGATTGTTAGAGAGACTCTTTCACACTGTTAAGAAACAAAGAGAAGTTTTTAGGAGAAATTATTACTGTAAGTAGAGCCACTAAAAATTGCAAAATAATTTGCGTTAACCTTTGAGTCATGATTTATGACCTATATTTATTTCTTTTTTTGATGATGTCACTTCATAAATTCTGACTAATCTTAGCTTGATTACAACTTTCAACCTCATTTTTGTGGGATGAAGATATTTTATACTACACCACATCAATGACAGTTTTGTAGTACCATTTTCCATATTTTCAATTTGAACTAACAACCTGCACAACAAAGTATGCATCCTAAAAGAAGCTAGAGATATTTGATGGCTTTTGAATTGTAGGAAACACAAGAAAATTGTGGATACTAAATAAATATGTATAAATATTAATCACAAAAGTAAAAAAAAAATGGTGAATGAGGAGAGAAGTATTTGTAACCTTTAGTCTTGTTCTTTTTGGATTGTGAATACTAAATATATTGAAAAGTTGTACAATTCTTATAAATATGTAATTCTAGTTGATGGAAAAAGGTCATTTTGAATTCTTTTGACCAAATTTTATGGGCCGGAAACTGTGTATTTTCCTACTTATATTTGGAAGTAGCAATTTTTTTTCTTAATTTATTGCAATGGGTAAATTGTAGCTCATCCAATCATTTACTTTTGGAGGGAAATATAGTGTAGATTCAATATCAAGAACTTTTGAAATTTTAAAAAATGATATTGGTTTGTGTGGTGCATAGAGTTGATGGAATAATGTTGTTTTTTTTTTTCTTTGAAATATTGTTATGAGTAAATTGTAACTCATATGTGATTTGTAGGTAAATATTGTGCAATTCAAATTTATAAACTTTTGAAATATTAACAATGATGTTGGCTTGCGTGCCCTTCTTCACCATCAGGTAACTTCTTGTATTGATCCTCTTCTTTATGTTTTTTCAACCTTTGAGGGAAAGGTGGTTGAGGTATGTATTTCCGAGCAGCAGTCTGCTGCTTCGGCACTGCAGCATCAGCAACAACTTCCTTCTTTTCTGCCTCTTTCTCAACTTCACATTCAACATGTTTTTCCTCCATTTGGATTGAAGAGGGCTCAGCTTCATCCATTTTTGCAGGTGTTACCTCTTCAAACACCTGTCCACTCTTCAATGTCATGACCTTGCATTGTGCTTCATCTTCTCTTGGGTTCACCATGTCACTAGGTATATCCTCTTGTGGCCTATTTCTCAACTCGATGGCCGGCTGCCCCATTTGTACCTCCAGATTACGTATAGTAGCAGCTTGGTTTTGAAGAATAGCCTCTTGGCTTTGTGCTCTATCTTCACTTTGCACTAAATACTCCTTCAGCATCGTCTCAAGTGAGTTGTCTTGCTGCAGCTGAAGCTGTTGTTGCTGTGTTTGTTGCTGAAAAGGCATCTATTCAAGCTGCGAATTCAGATAACCAGGTAGGGTAATATGGCTCTGCTGTTGCTGACTGAACCCTGCTGCAGCATGTGGCGCAGCCCAAGAGAAATTCGGGTGTTGCTGCCATCCCGGGTTGTACGTGGTTGAAAAGTAGTTATGTATGCTGCCCCATTGATGTCCCGCATAGTTCAACGAGTCAGGATTGAATTGGCAATCAGAGAATAGATGTTCTCCATCGCAATAAACACAGGACACAGCCTGAGGTAATTGCAGCATAGCACCAGCATACATACTTTCCTTCTTCGTGCTCTTTGCCTTCTACGGTTCCTTCGAAAGGTTCTTTCAATCTCCGAATCAAATGGATATAATTCTGGAGCAGATTCGTGACTCATGCACCACACCTGCACAAAACAGCAATACGAAATTACTCCTTCTCTTTTTATATTTTTCTTTTTATAAAATGCAATGAAAATAAAATCAATAAACCAAGCGAATTGGATAGCAACAACTTAATTGCCTTCCCCGGCAACGGCGCCAAAAACTTGTTCGCGTGTGTGAACACACTAGTGCAAGTGCACACTATCACAAGTAATATAAAATGGAGTATTCTCCGAGTATCGATTCCACAGGGAAGGGGTAAAGGTGCACTAACACTCAACTCGGTTTAATTGATGAGGGAAAATGATTTGGTTTGTTTAATTATCCTAGGCATGAATTAACAAGGACTTTACAATAAACATAGAACAGGGGATGACCATAAAACAGGGGGAAAATGGGAAAAACTGGATCGGACAATTTCTTTTTAATCAACGATAAAAACGACCTAGGCTATGGAATCACTTGCTACAGATAATATGCTGCAGCATCGTAAACAGCACAGAGTAAAGTTGCTGCCAACTATGATTCTCAACTAGATTTTTCAAAATAGGTGAGATAGCCTTTTTCTAAATCAATTAACACATTCCTATGCCCAATTCAATTTAGATTCAGCACCAATTATCACTCTCCTAGGCATTTTTACAAACACAAAACCACATATTCCTATGCATGAAGTGTGCAATATTTGGGGTTTCTACTCTTAGCCTCAATTTTTCCAAATCTAAGCTAAGCATGAATCACAAACATTCAAGCTCCCACAAGAGTTGTAATTTTAAGAATTAAACCACCAAAATATTCAAAACTCCATTCCATTCACAATGCATAACAATCCCTTCAACTCAAGCAAGTTCATCCATAGCCATGGTCAACTAAATTAGCTCATATTTACAATGGTAGGAGCTAGATTCATGTTTTGAAAGCTGGAATTCATACTTAAAAATAAGAAATAAAAGATAGAGAAGACAAGAAGAAGAATCCCCCTTCGATTAGCTTCAACAAGGAATGATTCCTCAGCCCCAAGCTAGCCTCTCGTTGGCGGTTGAGCTGTAGCTCGTTATTCTGCCTCTGTCGCAGGCGCTTCCTGTTCCCAGCTGAAAATCCTTCTCCAGCTGAGCTCCCAGCTCTGAAATGTATGGCGATGATTTTCTAGGTGAGATCCCCTTTCCTTTGATTTTTCTTCCAGCTGCACTCCTTCTTCCTCAGCTGATTTCTTCTTCTCCCCAGCTGGTTCCTCTATCTCTCTCTGTGTTTCCAAAATGAATCCCCCAGCTGTTCTACTTCTTCTCCCCCCAGCTGTGCTCCCCTCTCTCTCTACGATTTGGGGGAGATGAAGTGAAAAGAAAAATGGGGGGCTCTTCTTCTCTCTTCCAAAGGTAGTATTTATACCTCCCCCAAATTTTAGGTTTCCCCTTTTGGCAACATTCCCAAATTGACCTTGGGGAAAATGGGTGAAAATCTGCTTTTTTCGCATGTCCAGATCAGCAGAAATAGATTTTTCCACGTCATCCCGCAGCTTTGACTAAAGTTGACTGGGAGCTAACCCAGCTCGGCATGCTACATCATCTGTTTCCTTTGCTCCAGCACAGGCTTCAAAACGTGGTAATTTCCTGCACGACAATTTCACTCCAAATCCTCCAAAAATATCGTTATTTGCTCCATAACACGAGATAAACGTAAAAAGACTCGAACAACTGAATACAAGACTAAAACAACATTTATTTGATTATTCATAGACGAAAGACTCTCCAAAACGAACTAAAATCAAGAGAATATAACTCTTTTTCAAGAGTTATCAGGGTCCTGCAGGATTAGTGTGTTGGATCCACACTTTGGCAATCTAAACTTGAGTCATGATAAGCTCGTAAATGTACTCACTTATCTATATTATTTTCTAGTATTTTATCTATTTTTGTTGAGTTAATTAGTATAATTTATGTATGATTTGATATTATGAGGATTTGTGCTTGTCATGATGATATGTTGTAGGTTTATGGGCTAAAAAGTGACCAAATATTGAAGAAAATCGAAGTTGAGGAGTCTATGTTTCGATCCATAAGAAGTAAATCGATTGATATGGAAGAGAAGCTAGAAGATGTTAAGGAAGAGCTCCATGTCAACCAACGTAGGTCTGCATCAACTGACGTGGAGGGGTAGCAGCTGACATGACATCGATCGATGTCTTGATTGAGATAGAAGTTCTGCAACGACCGACACAGAAGTTGGAGAAGGAAAATTCGAACCAAATTGGGATATATCTTATTTTTAGCCCTAGATCTCATAAAATACACATCGACTAATATATAAAGCCTTCGTAATTTCGAGTTTTTAGATACCTTTTCATTCAATTTTTTATTTTAGCGTTGGAGGAACACGAAAATTGGAATTGTTTTTATTTTGTAAGTTTATTGTAATTTAATTTAATATGTTTTCTTTTATGTTTCTATCTACAATGAGTGGCTAGAAATCCTAGCGGGTTCTAGGGATTTGTGAAATGAATCACTTAATCCGTTAGCCGGGATCGTTAACTAAATATAAAAAATAAACTGCTATGCCTATGATTAATCCTAGCATGCTCCCATAAAGGGGTTTTTGCGGAATACCTGGATTGTAGAAACCTGAAGAACGAGTGCACAGAGATTTGATCCTTATCATTTCTCGCGCACAAAGATCTATTCCTAACAGACTAAGGAATTAATCAATGAAAATTAATCAGTAATTTTCGAAAACAAAGAGGGAGAGAAGAAATAACACGATCCTCCTTATTTGATCTTCTTATCTGTATCCCAACTCCAATCCCAATATCTGGTAAAGATTCCCTTCAGATTCCTTGCCCGGTTGAGAAGCAAAATTTCCTCCTCGTTCTCAGATCTAGTCGATCACCACAACTCCCAATATACTGGTTCGCTGTGTTGCAACATATAATCTTATGATGTGGTGTATTGTGTATTTTGATCTGAGAACCTTAGGCCTATTTATAGAAAAATAGTGGACTTCTATTAGGCCTGAGTTTTCATGGGCCAGACCAGGAACCAGAATGCAAATAGCAAATAAGGCCTATCAATTAATTATTTCTCATATTTAACCCAGAATATAATTAATTAATAATATTGATTCATTCCACCAGAAAATCAATACTATCCTACCTATTTGCTACCACGTTTTGAGGTACGGGTTGCATGGGCTCGGTATATCCCCACATTTAAGGTTACAGACATTCGTTAATTAATTTATGCTCTGACAAGCCATTTAATTAATTAACATCTTATATTCATGAGTCAATCCACTCAAACATTTTCACTTGTGCTTGAACTTAATCAGCCTGCAGGACTTTAGCATAACGAACCTTTTGAGCTGCTCAGGGAATGTCACCATCCTATACTGGATGTGGTTACCTAGTTCCAGTACCAGAAAGTCATACACAAACTGCTATCACCCAAGATACAGATATACAAGCTCAACTAGAGCCTTTCACTGCAACTCAAAGTGACACACAATCTGC
>JAPKLW010000382.1:412575-473706 GCA_026898455.1 Plectranthus barbatus | reverse complement strand
CTATCACCCAAGATACAGATATACAAGCTCAACTAGAGCCTTTCACTACAACTCAAAGTGACACACAATCTGTGTATACCTCTGTACCTTCGTTTAGACTTAGGATCTCATCAAGCCATAGAGATCTAGATTCTTTTAATGTCAGATAAAAGAATTGATCTCGTCTTAGGTCCTTATCAATGCCTGCCCCACACCAGCATACCAAGCCATCCAAGACAAGATGCTAATTACTGCGTATGCTGCAGCCTACACCAACAGTTTATCCATCTCAGATGTGATAACTATTTATATCTCGCTAGGTCAAACGATCCATATGATCTTTTGTGATCTACTACACACCGTGTGATCTCCCTATTGATGAGATAAGAGGATAATTGTGTTTGCGACACATGTTTGTTAATTCAGACAAGAGATGAACATACAACATTTATGATTCCCAGTACATTAACAAATTGACCTTGTACATAATATACCAATCATAATGCTTTCACTATATAAATCCATCAGGTATGTGGGTACCTGTTCCTGCAAAACATAAATTATATTTTAGGTCCCTAAGTTACTATGGGTCTTGCAGGATTAGTGTGTTGGATCCACACTTTGGCAATCTAAACTTGAGTCATGATAAGCTCGTAAATGTACTCACTTATCTATATTATTTTCTAGTATTTTATCTATTTTTGTTGAGTTAATTAGTATAATTTATGCATGATTTGATATTATGAGGAGTTATGCTTGTCATGATTATATGTTGTAGGTTATGGGCTAAAAAGTGACCAAATATTGAACAAAATCGAAGCTGAGGAGTCTCTATTTTGATCGATAAGAAGTACATCGATTGATATGGAAGAGAAGCTAGAAGATGTTAAGGAAGAGCTCCATGTCAACCAACGTAGGTTTGAATCGACTGACGTGGAGGGGTAGCAGCTGACATGGCATCGATCGATGTCTTGAACAAGGTAGAAGTCTTGCAACGACCGACACAAAAGTCGGAGAAAGAAAATTCAAACCAAATTGGGATATATCTTATTTTTAGCCCTAGATCTCATAAAATACACATCGACCAATATATAAAGCCTTCGTAATTTCGAGTTTTTAGATATCTTTTCATTCAATTTTTTATTTTAGAGTTGGAGGAACACGAGAACTGGAATTACCTTTATTTTGTAAGTTTATTGTAATGCAATTTAATATGTTTTCTTTTGTGTTTCTATCTACAATGAGTGGCTAGAAACCCTAGCGGGTTCTAGGGCTATAAACAATCAATCTTGAATGCATGTTAGATTAATCAATTCAAATTGCAAGGTTTTAATTCCTAGTTTATTTAATAGAATTTAGAATGAATGAACGATCGAGAGATGAAATTGATTCTAGGTTTATAGTTGTTAATTGAAGGACTGAGAGGAGAAGATTAATAAAAAGAAAAGAATTTTTAATACAATTACTTTCTGTCCTAAAAAAAAATTGATTGTAGGGATTTAATTTGATGCTTTTATGAGGTTGATTATGTTGGGTTTTGTATACTGAAAGCATTTATTATAATGAGTATACAACGGTTTATTTCTCCTTTCTGTTAACAATCTTACATGTATGAACAATGGTATCCTCTTGTCTCACCGGTAGGGACGATCATACGGCGTGTTGTAGATCGCAGAAGACAGTATGATCACTTGACCTAGTGAGACATAAACCTGATCACAGCCGAGACAGAGTATGAGGATACGTCTGTCCGGATGGCTGCGGCATTGTCGGAATAAGTAGTCGGTCTTGGTTACTTGACATGCTGGTACGCAGATGTGACGTATTGATGGACCGTAGTGAGATGTATTCGTCTGTCTGACATCAGCGAATACAAGATCTCGTTATATTGATTGAGTCCAAACCCTAACGAAGGTTTAGGGGTTTGCACGGGTTGACTGTTGCTTTGACTTGCCACGGTGGAGAGCCTAAGTAACGTGCTCGTATATCCACATCTTGGGTAACAGCAGTTCGTGTAGTACCGCCTGAGATGGGTTTAGGTAACCATATCCGAGTAATAGGATGGGGACATTCCCTGAGGAGCTCAATAACATTCATCGTGTCAAAGTCCTGCAGGTTGATTAAGTTCAGGCACGAGTGATAAGGTTTGAGTGGTACTACTCAGGAGTAATAAGATATTAATTAATTGTAGTTAGAGCTAGTCAGAGGCTCCGATTAATTAATGGATGTCTGGTAACCTTAAATATGGGGATTCTCAATTAATGCAGCCCGTTCTCATAACGTGGTAATAAAGGGGTAGGTCAGTATTAATTCTGTGGTGAAAAAGAATTAATATTAATTAATTAATTATGTCCTGGGTGTTGGACTTGGGAATTAATTAATTATAGGCCCACTTTATTATTTGCATTAGGTCCCAGGACTGGCCCAATTAAACATGCCGAAAATGGGCCCAGTAGCCCATTAGAGATAAAACCCTGGGTCTATAAATAGACCATTCTCTCTGGAAACCCTAGACACTATTGATCACATTCAAATCAGTGAAACCCTAGAGGCAGAGAGAGAGTGGGCGGCGCCTGTAGAGGGGAGAAGAAGGATTTTTCTGCTCCGGCCTACAACACAGATCTGTGGAATCCTCACCAGTAGCAGATCTGAGCAGCATTGGGACACAGCCCTGAAGATCTAATCTGGAGAACATATTTCTCTTTTCTTCTCTCTTTGTTTTTCGATTTTTTCTAAGAAATTAGATTTCTAATTTCTGCTTTCGCAGATTAAATCGAATCGCGCGGTTGAATTGAAGTTGAAAATTCAAACACGAAAGATCAGTTCAGACACTACGGAATAACGGTAATTCCTCAATCCACAATTCTGAGAATTAAATTCATAGGAGCATGCTAGGTTTTATCTTGAATTTAATTATGCACAAATTCCATAAATCGATCTGGTTCAGTTTGGTTTTGGTGATTCGATTCACGGGAAAAATCCTACAATTGGTATCAGAGTCAGGTTATTGATTTATGGCTCTTTTGTGTATAATTAAATTCGATATGCATGTATGTATGAATTTATCATTGTGGATGGTTTTTGTTCTTCGTGGCAACCCGTGTGATTCAGCCTGTGGTGGTTTATCCGTGTAGGGCTGAATTATTTTTGTAAAATCACGAGAAAATCTGTGATTAGTGTAGATTTAAAAAATTGTAATAGAATAGATTTTCTGTAATTTCTCAAATTATGTAATTGGACGGGTCGAGGACGATGAACGTAGACGGAGCCGACGAAGGGCCGACGGAGGACGACGGCGGACGGCGGCACGGGGCGCGGTAGGCGCGCGGCCAGGGCGAGCCCGCTGGGCGAATGCGCGCGGCGGCGGCAGTCCGGCGGCGGTGGTCGTCGTCGGTTGATGCTGTCCTGTCGCGGTGGCTTGTGGTTTTGGTGGTTTGTGTAATCCTGTGTAAACCCTAGGGTTTGCATTAGGGTTATGGCAAATCATCAGATCACAAAGGCCTAAATCCCAAAAAATTTGGTGTATCAAGATTTGGAGGCCCTTGAAGATTTGGGAAGATTTGAAAAGATTTGGAATTATCCAAATTAGATTCAAATTCAAATTGTAATAGATAGAATTTATTTTTCTATTTTTGGGGCCACGAGGAATTTTTGTTTGTCTTAATTGTCCTCGTATGATATGTGATTTATTTATGTGCGCAATTAAGCATGTGTAGATAATAGGAAAAACATGATTTATCGCTTTTATTATTTACAGCTTTCCAAGCATGCTTATGTGATTAATTTCTTGTTGGATTATATTTTGGGAATTTTTGGGCTTGTATTATTACATGCAAAAATTTGGGAAATATAATGACAAAAAAATTATGTGTGCGCATAAAGAAACCTTTTAAAAGAAAAATACTAAGCAGATTTTTTTTAATTAAAATCAATAGACCTCCACAAAGCGGTCCTAGGCTGTAAGTGTATCTCTCGTTCTTGTAAACGTCTACGAGTGTAGCTTGCTAGTTCCTAGAGGTGCATGGGTACGGTTGTTGGGATTTCTAGACAAACAATTTAAATCATGTGAATAGTGGGAGGGCTTTCCGTAAACGTCTACGAGTGTAGCTTGCGTAGATCTCTTTCACAAGTATACTAGGATTGATTTAAATTATAGATAACAAAAGCTTTAAGTGCTGTGCGGTATGGTTACGTGCTATGCTAAACTGTCTCTTTTGGCCGGAGTTAAATTTGTGGTTAATTTTTTAGAAGCATCTTAGAAAATAATGCAAGAATTGCATCCCTGTTCTTGAGAGATGGCTTGGTCTAAGGTTTTCACTAATTATTAATTTCTAGTGTCAAAAGCTTCCTGACATGGTAGTGAAATTAAATGGATTGGGGCTTAAAACCCGCAGTTCTGGTTGAGGGTGACATCTTAAACGTCTACGAGTGTAGCTTGCGGTGGGAACTCTTGGGCAATTAGTGGAAAACATTTGTATTTGATTTATTAAAAGGTTTTCAATGCATTTGTTTTCGAAGTTCTACATGTATGTTCTTATTTAAGACTCTTTATTGTTTCAGATATGTCTATGTTTATTGTGGATCATTTACTTGCTCTCAATCCTCTAACTGGTCCAAACTTTCCTGAATGGAGTTTTTGCATCAAACACATCCTTTATCTGAAAAATCAAGCTCATGTTCTATACATGGATCCAATGTTGCGCTCTCAAAGAGGTGTATGCGAGCTTGAGCTTGATTTCTATGAAAGATGGGAGGATGCTGATGAGTTTGCCTTCTGGCTCATCACGGGTTCCCTGTCTATAGAATTAAGGCATAAGTATGAGTATCTCGAAATGGTTGGAGAGCTCTGGAAGGAACTCTCGACAGCCTATGGCAAAGTGGAGCGAACTATTAACTGTAAGCTTGTGCACAATCTTGTGTGCAAGAAGATGGTTGAGGATAGTTCAGTGACTACGCACATGATGTCTATGATTGACCTCATGAGACAGTTTACTGTGCGGGGTGGTAATATCAGTGCGCAAGGCGAGATTGATATTATCCTGAATTCTCTTCTGGAATCCTATCATGACTTTAAGGTGGTTGCTGCTGCAAAGGGAGAGTATGCTCTGCATGAGCTACTTGAGGACCTTGTAGTAGAGCAATCTACCATGCGACCATGGAAACCTATTCTGTCTGGTTCTAGTACTGGTTCGACAACCTCTAAGGTTTGAGACGATGGTGCTGAGAGCAAGTTCAGGAAAACAGGCAGTGATAGCAAGTCTAGGAAGGGAAAGAGAGTCAAGGTCACTCCAAAGAAGAATGAGTGTGCTGGATGCGGAAAGGTGGATTGTCTTAATGCTAAGGGACAAGGTACGTCATTTGCATTTGTAACGGAAATATGTGTAACATCGGTTTCTACTCATTTGTGGGTAGTGGATACTGGAGCTACTGATCATATTTGTTACATTTTGCAGGGGTTCACACCGAGGAGGGTGCTGAAGAATGACGAGGTTACCATCTCAATGGGGAACGCAGCAGAAGTGAGTGCAGCTGCCATTGGAGATTTCACCTTGAACTTTGATGATTCTGTTTTAACTTTGAGAGATGTTTTGTACGTGCCGGATTTACGAAGAAACCTTATTTCAGTTTCCAAACTTTATGTTGATGGATATTCAGTTATTTTTGATAGTGGTGTTTCTATCATTGGTAATAACGGTGTTATCTGTCGTGGGATGCTGAATAATTCTCTCTATGTTGTTAACTTTAATCATAAGTCTTCCGCAAGTATTGCATGTAATTCATCCGTAATTGATAATCCTAGAAAGAGAAAATTTACTTCTTCTGATGAGGATCTTACATATCTCTGGCACTTGAGACTGGGTCACATCAGCTTGAAGCGGATTCAGAGACTTGCAGATGATGGTACATTGGACCTAGTCCGGGCTATACCTTATCAAGTCTGCGAATCCTGCATCGAGGGCAAGATGTCAACTAGGCCTTTCAAGGCTAGTCAGTCTCGAGCAGAGGAAGTGTTAGAATTGATCCATTCTGACTTATGTGGACCGATGTCCACGCAGGCTCGTGGAGGGTATGAGTACTTCGTCACTTTCATTGACGATTACTCAAGGTACGAATATGTTTACCTGCTTTGCTACAAGTCTGAATGCTTTGAGAAATTCAAAGAGTTCAAGGCTAAGGTAGAAAAGAAGGTCGGGAAAACTATCAAGTCACTGCGATCAGACCGCGGTGGCGAATACCTCGATAACGAGTTCCTGCAATATTTGTCTGAAAATGGGATTACATCCCAGTGGACTGCACCGGGTACTCCCCAGCAAAACGGTGTAGCTGAAAGAAGAAATAGGACTCTTCTAGAGATGGTAAGATCAATGATGAGTTATGCAAACTTACCAATTTTGTTATGGGGCTACGCATTGGAAATAGCAGCTTACGTGCTTAATGTGGTGCCTTCTAAATCAGTTTCTAAGATGCCTTCTGAGCTCTTCCTTGGTCGCAAACCTAGTTTGTGCAAGTTTAGAGTATGGGGCTGTCCAGCACACGTACTGTCGAAGGAACCTGATAAGTCGGAAAGCAGGTCAAAAGTAATGTTGTTCATAGGGTATCCCAGGCAAACGAAAGGTGGTTACTTTTACTGTCCTGAGAGTCAAAGAGTCGTTGTTAGCACCAACGCTAGATTCTTGGAGGACGAGTATGTGAGTAATCACAAGTCAAGGAGTGATATCGTTCTTCAAGAAATTGAGAACGAGAATGCAATTCCAAGGGAAGGGGAACGTGTAGATGTGGGTGCACCTGTGAGAGGTAGAGCACCACAGACACGTTCTTCAGTGCAAGGTGCAGGACCACAAGTTACTGCACCTACTACTGACACGGCACCGATGCCTCGTCGTAATGGGAGAGTTATTTTCCAGCCGGAAGGTACATGCTCGTGGGTGAGTCTTCGGACTTGAGCCCGGAAGACGGACATGAGGACTCTGACCCACTGACTTACGAAGAGGCAGTGCAGGACAAGGACATTGCCAAATGGCGTGTCGCCATGGATTCTGAAATTGAATCCATAACTGCTATGGATGTATACCAGAAAACTGATTTGCCGGATGGCTTTAGGGCCATAGGGTGCAAATGGGTATACATGAGAAAGAAAGGGGCGGATGGAAAGATCACGGCTTATAAAGCCAGGCTGGTGGCAAAGGGTTATAGTCAGAAAGTGGGCATTGACTATGACGAAACCTTTTCACCCGTAGCCATGCTCAAATCCATCCGGATACTCCTTGCCATAGCTGCGCATATGGACCTCGAGATCTGGCAAATGGATGTCAAAACCGCTTTTCTAAACGGTTACCTTGAAGAAGGTAGGAACATCTATATGCAGCAACCCGAGGGTTACATAAGCAAGGGCGAAGAACATCTTGTCTGGAAACTTAGGAAGTCCTTGTATGGACTTAAGCAAGCTTCAAGGTCGTGGAACTTACATTTCAACGATGTGATTAAATCCTATGGATTTGCACAGTTGGAAAACGAAAGTTGTGTTTACCGACTTTGTGTTAGTGGGAGCATGGTCTTCCTTGCACTTTACGTTGATGACATACTCCTATTTGGAAAAAACGAGGGAGCGATGTCGGAAATTAAGGCTTGGTTATCCGAACAATTCCAAATGAAAGATCTAGGAGAAGCTGGCTACATTCTTGGGATTAAGGTCTTGCGAGATCGTAAGAGAAGAATGTTGATCTTATCCCAGGCATCCTATGTGATACTGTGATAGCCCGGTTCAGCATGCAACTCGCCAAGAAAGGCTTGCTACCTTTCAGACAAGGCGTTCATCTTTCTAGTGGGCAGTGTCCTCAGACACAGCGGGAGAAAGATGAGATGAGTCTTGTACCATATGCTTCGGCTGTGGGTAGCCTCATGTATGCGATGTTGTGTACCAGGTCAGATATCTGTTATGCCGTTGGCATGGTAGCAAGATATCAGTCTAACCCTGGACAGGCGCACTAGACAGCTGTAAAGCACATCCTCAAGTATTTGAAAAGAACTAGGAATTTCTGCCTAGTTTATCAAAGTGAGGATTTGTGCCCTGTGGGTTATACAGACTCGGATTTCCAAGGGGACCAGGATGAGAAGAAATCGACCTCAGGATATGTGTTTACCCTGGGAGGTGGAGCTATATCTTGGAGGAGCTCAAAGCAGAAATGCATTGCTGACTCCACCATGGAGGCGGAATATGTCGCCGCCTCCGACGCCTTGAAAGAGGGGGTATGGCTTAGGAACTACCTTTTAGAGTTGGGCGTGATCCCGAGTTTGCCGAGGAGCATCACAATTTATTGTGATAACTCTGGTGCAGTGGCAAACTCAAAGGAACCGCGGTCTCACAAGGCAAGCAAACACATAGAAAGAAAGTACCATATCATACGATAAATCGTATCGAGGGGCGATGTGCAAATTAAGAAGATTGACACTGCTGACAATCTTGCTGATCCATTTACAAAGAGCTTGCCACAGAAAGTTTACGAAAGACATATTCGTTAGCTGGGTCTGAGGTGGACGCCGACCACTGACAGTGGTTAAAGAGACAGTAGACTAGATAGACGGACTGTATAATCTGTAATAGCTTAGTTATGCTTTGAGTATAAGTGGGAGATTGATGGGTTTTGTATACTGAAAGCATTTATTAAAATGAGTATACAACGGTTTATTTCTCCTATCTGTTAACTATCTTACATGTATGAACAATGGTATCCTCTTGTCTCACCGATAGGGACGATCATACGGCGTGTTGTAGATTGCAGAAGATAGTATGATCACTTGACGTAGTAAGACAAAAACCTGATCACAGCCGAGACAGCGTATGAGGATACGTCTGTCTGGATGGTTGCAGCATTGTCGAAATAAGTAGTCTGTCTTGGTTACTTGACATGCTGGTACGCGGAGGTGGCGTATTGATGGACCGCAGTGAGATGTATTCGTCTGTCCGACATCAGCAAATACAAGATCTCGTTATATTGATTGAGTCCAAACCCTAACGAAGGTTCAGGGGTTTGCACGGGTTGACTGTTGCTTTCACTTGCCATGGTGGAGAGCCTAAGTAACGTGCTCGTATATCCGCATCTTGGGTAAGAGCAGTTCGTGTAGTACCGCCTGAGACTGGGTTTAGGTAACCATATCCGAGTAATAGGATGGGGACATTCCCTGAGGAGCTCAATAACATTCATCGTGTCAAAGTCCTGCAGGCTGATTAAGTTCAGGCACGAGTGATAAGGTTTGAGTGGTACTACTCAGGAGTATTAAGATATTAATTAATTGTAGTTAGAGCTTGTCAGAGGCTCTAATTAATTAATGGATGTCCGGTAACTTTAAATATGGGGATTCTCAATTAATGCAGCCCGTTCTCATAACGTGGTAATAAAGGGGTAGGTCAGTATTAATTCTGTGGTGTAAAAGAATTAATATTAATTAATTAATTATGTCCTGGGTTTTGGACATGGGAATTAATTAATTATAGGCCCACTTTATTATTTGCATTAGGTCCCAGGACTGGCCCAATTAAAAATGCTGAAAAAGGGCCCAGTAGCCCATTAGGGATAAAACTCTGGGTCTATAAATAGACCATTCTCTCTGGAAACCCTAGACACTATTGAACACATTCAAATCAGTGAAACCCTAGAGGCAGAGAGAGAGTGGGCGGCGCCTGTAGAGGGGAGAAGAAGGATTTTTCTGCTCCGGCCTAACACAGATCTGTGGAATCCTCACCAGTAGCAGATCTGAGAAGCATTGGGACACAGCCCTGAAGATCTAATCTGGAGAACATATTTCTCTTTTCTTCTCTCTTAGTTTTTCGATTTTTTCTAAGAAATTAGATTACTAATTTCTGCTTCCGCAGATTAAATCGAATCGCGTGGTTGAATTGAAGTTGGAAATTCAAACGCGAAAGATCGGTTCAGACACTACGGAATAACGGTAATTCCTCAATCCACAATTCTGAGAATTAAATTCATAGGAGCATGCTAGGTTTTATCTTGTATTTAATTATGCACAAAATCCATAAATCGATTCGGTTCAGTTTGGTTTTGGTGATTCGGTTCACGGGAAAACCCTAAAGATTATTAGTGTGTTCTTGTGGCCGACAAAGCATTAAAAATCACATAATAGTAACCTAAGCTATAATTGCCCGACTCAGTAATTGTAGTATTTTAATCTAATTTCCCAACATATGCATGGTTGATTGATTTAGCATGTATTTGAGTGATTTGTTTGCCCTGTAATATATGCCTATAAATTGCTTTTAGAAGACCTCTTCAATTTCTGTTTATGTTATCTTTAATTTAAAAAACAAAAACTCAATTTCTGTTTACTCAAACAATAAATTCGAGGACTATAATTTGTACATAAGGTGATTTTCCCACACAATTCCCTTGGGTTCGACATGAGTTATAAATTTATTTGCCACTATTGCAATTAATCTGTATTTTTTACAATGATCAAGTCACTTTCAAAGGAGGTAGCTTTTCAATGATTTTTCCTGCCACCTTTCTCTTCCTACTCATATAATGCATGACGTTTGATTGAGAAATCGTGAGAGTGTGTGCAGTCCTTTTGGAAATGGATTTCCTGATTGGACCTCAGAACGATGGTTCCAGATGTGTGTACAAATTATGTGATTGTTGACCACAATGGTTTGCTTTCCTAACCTTTGAAAAGTAGTTTTATTTGGCTCAAGCCTCAAGTAGTTGTTCCCCCTACTTGGTATATTCCTCCTCTCATATATTTTATGAGATTTAGTTCTCTGATTATAAGAATAATCAAGTTGGTTGTTTGATTTTTGCTAGACTGGAGTTGATTGCTTCGTCAAACCGATTGTTGAAACTGGCTTCCTCTCAATCTGTGATTAAGTCAGTTTAGGACTTTACTGTTTGAGCAGTTTTTGTCATTGAGTTGGCTTCCTTATCATCTCTCGATTAGCTAGTTTGGGGATTTTGGCAATCCAACTTTTAGCCTTTCCAGCAAAATCTTGTATATTTTTTGCTACCCCTTTGACCTTCAGTCTTGACTGATCACTAGATTTTTCTTTTAAACATATTTTCTTTCTGCTAGTGTCATTTTCTAAGAAGATGCAGAATTGGTCAAATCATTTTCTTTAAAACCTAGACCCGTTTTATCCTTGTGGTCTCTTTGGATGAAGAGCACTTATTTAAGTTCTCTTGAGCTTTTTATAAAGGAACATTTACATGGTTCCTGCTCAAGGTTTTTCTTCTTCAAGGAATCACCTTCCATTCTAAGATGTTCACAATCAATTAAAAGGTTGGAGGGTACTTTCCTAAGTTTTGCCAATTCCTCACTAGCAGACCGAGACTTGTTAATCTCATTGGTCAAAACTGAAACTTAGACTTTCAGCGAGGAGTTTTCACTAGCTAAAACATTTTTCAGTTCATGAAACTTCAAAAACTCTTTAGAAAGGAGATTAAGGGAAATATCTTCTGAATTGGAGCAATACGATTCAGAGTCCTCTAATATACATGCAGGAAGAATAGAAACTGGTAGAGAGTTAGTTACCTCATCACCAGTTGCGGCTAAGTTCATCTCAGCTTCTGCATTGTTATCGTTTTTTTCCTCGATTGTAGCTAGAAATACTAGCAGTGCTTCTTCCTCTGACTCTTTATCCAGTGTGATTTATCCATCATCATTGTTGGAGATGTCCGGAACTCCTGTTCTTGATAGTATTGCCTAGGAAACATCATTCGATGATCTTCACTTGAATACCTTCTTGAGTCTCTCCCTCTCTTTTCTGTCCACTCGCGGACATTCGAACTTTAGGTGATCGTGGGAGTTGCACTCAAAGAAAGATCGAGGTGATCTCTTCACGAATCTCTTGTCTTCTAATTGAGGACCATTTGTCTTGGCCTATGCTTTCTCCCGGAGCTTGGTCGGTTTCCTCATATGTTCTTCAAGCTCTTCCACAGAGCTCTCTCTTTCTTTCTGGTAAGAGGTTGAGGTAAAGGGTGCCTCCTTTACCAAATCCGATTGACCGGCTGGTCTGTCAGTTTGGAACTGCTTCCTTGGTCTCCATTTGACATCTTTCTTAATGAAATATGTTGCATCTTCGGTGTGGTGGGTTGACAAACTGGCCACTCGAACGGCTTCATTTTTTTTCACCATTTGAATTTCTCACTCGTAAGCTTGGAGTTGGGCAAACTACGCCTTTGTAGAGATCTGGGAGAGATATTTCTCCTTCTAGTTAGTTGTCTTCACGAACCTATCCTCCTTTGGCATTTTGGAAAAAAAATTGCATTGAGATTTGCGGTTGAGTATACTCTTTCCAGTGCCTTGAGTTCGCTCACGATCGTGTTGAATCTTGCCTCCATAGTTTTGATGCTTTCTTCAGGAAGCATCTAGAAAGATCCATACTTGGAGCTTATTCTGCTTCATTTGCTCTATTTCTTGACACAAGCCTCCAAGGTGGTCCCATACTTCTTTGGCATTGTCAAATTGCATGACTTCATCGACAAGTGCCTCGGGTAGAGTTGACAAGATCAACTAATGAGAAATGGAGTCCAGTTGGGCGTATCGTTTGTGCTCTAGTGATAATTCGCCATAGGGCTTCTCGATCATCTTCGGGCCATCTTCTCCTCCAATCTGGGTGTTGACTTTCATGATCTTTATTGGTCCATGCTCGATGACGTCAACCATCTCTGGATGTATACTCTTGAGTTGGATGGTGGACCTCTTCTTTGATATGGCGAACTTCTCTGCTGAGTATGGAGGAAGCTTTGCAATATTCATCGTGAATATATAACCTGCTTGTTAGATAAAAAAAAAAGAGTGCAAGGAAATGGATCAGGTGCTTTGTGACTTAAAGCAGATTAGTTGTAAAGACTGACCTGCTTTGATACCACTTGTTGGTCCCAAGATCAGAGTAAGGATAATGTACAGTGGAAAATTTTAAGATCAAACTTGCACTCACAAACTGGTGGTTCTTCACCAGTTTGTGTTTCTAAAAATAATTTGGTAGCGAGTAGGGATTTTAGTGTTCAATTCGACTATATACTTCAACACTAGAATGTGTTGAGTTTCATAACCCTTCTAGAAAAGTAAAAGGCAGTAAAGAATAAGGATTTATAAAGGCTCGGACAACACATCCTACGTCCTTTAGACCGTGGTCTAGAAATTCACTAAGCTTCTGTTACAGAATGGTCTCGTAATCTATCTCTAGCTAGTAGTTACAAGTGTCTACCAGTCCACTAGCTCACTTGTCCAGGCCTCTGGTTCCTTTGGCTTCGCAGACTTGGAGTGTGGGCAAACCACGCAACCTCCTCCTCTGGATGTTGAGAGCATTATAGTTCCTCCCGAACTGTCAAACTGGTTGGCTACACACCCGTAATAATCACTGCTGGAGATCTGCAGTGATTGTTGTGTTCTTTTCTGGAGATAAATAACACCAATAAGATAACTCGAGCTTAGAAGCAACGAGTCTCGTGTTCAAGAGATGACACACGGTAGGTTGAAAGTTAGACTTAATGATAGAAACACTTCGATTTTTCAATAGCACAGAGTGTCGTTGCTATTTTGGGTTTCTATATATTTATCACTCTGAATAATTCATCTATTTATAGGCGAAGTAGAAGCATTTCAAAATTGTAGCCGCTTAAAGATATTTGAGCAATGTCCAATCTGATGCGTCTCTTTTTTTTTTACGGGATCGTGGTGCTTTTCCAGAAGTCATGCACCTGTTATGTCCTTTTCTAACATAGGATGTCGACATTCTACTTTAAAGTTGGTACGGCTCTGCCAGTCTGAAAAATCTGAACTGGTTCATGCTTCTTGAGTTTGTAAGGAATCTTCATTCTAAGACTAATCTGTAGTGATTCCTCTGACTTATTTTTTTTGTTGTTGTCTTGGCGTGTGATTAGAAACTAAACTTGTAAATTGGAGATTATCCAGGCTGGTATCTTCGATCAGATTCTCTTAGTCACCAGCTTCAAACTGAAAGTTGATTTCTTTTTTTCTCTTCACACGATTCAAATTGGGGTTTTGGATTTCCACTTAGTTTGTCTTGATAACCTTTGTCAGTTCCATTACAACTCATTATATATCTTAATAGGACTTACAAGTTTATGAGAATTAAACTAATCTAGAGACACTTCTAACTTGGTGGTTTGTATACATTCTTTTGACACATACTTCCTAACATAAAACCACAAGGTTGTCGAACCCAGAGGAAAAAATATATTGAAACTATTTCATGTACTGGACAAGTTTTGTCAAAGTTGTTTGAGTGAATCAAAATTTGAGAGTAGTTTTATTTCAGGAAAATAATTTTTGAAATAATATCAAGTAAAGAAAACACAGATCCTGGGGAAATCAACCAATCTAACAAACATGCATAAAACAACCAATCCAAACCCAATGAATATTCATGGTGGAAAATCTGATAATTTAGAATTAATTCCTAGGTCTCGCAATTAAAACCTAGATTACTAGTAAATGAATTTTACCTTTTGAGTATCAATTACACGAACTAGTCAAATTCGATAAACATGTTGATTAAACCCTATAATTGAATCTTTTGAGATAGAAAACAATTATATAAAATCCTCTCTTCCTATTGTTAATTTTCTCCTCTCGGTCTCAAAATAACAACTAACAACCTAATCCAATTTTCATCTCTCTATCCTTCAGGTGAATAGATTTTAGAGTCAAAACCAAAGAATTTGAACCAATTTAATTAGGGTTTGAATTAATTGAATTGCAACATGTAATTAGATGGAGAAAACCCCTAGAATCTGCTAGGGTTTCTAGACAAACATGTTAAAAGAACACATTAAAACAGAAATATTAAATTGCATTAATGAACTTACTCGAAACATAAAGATGAAGAAAAATAAAGTCTTGATCTAGTTCTTCAAATTTCAAAGGGTTGAAACGTAAAAGACTAAAAACTAAAATATATACTGAATTCTAAAGTGCCTAAGAGAATAATTCCTAAATCTTGACCTAATACTGGAGTATATATAGTGGAAGGGTTAGGTCTTGATGTCTTGAACTGTAGGGAAAAACCGTACTTGACAATTTCCTTCAAAATCCCGAGCTTGACTTTCAAAATCACGTGACAATTCTGGAAACACTTCCGCTTCAATCGACATGCTATATGTTGATTGACATGGCCATTTCGATTGAAATCTCTTACATCGATCGAAATGGCTATTTTGATCAAAATCTTCTACGTTGGTTGAAATAGAGAGTCGTCCGGCAAATTTCTTCATCTTTTGACTTATTCAACCTAACTTCGTGCAAAATTGAGCACCACAAGCATAATACCCACCAAAATACTGTCATGCTCAATTATAAACTCTAAACTTATCAAAATGCATGAAATAACGAGAAAAATAATGCGATAAATGAGTAGAAATACGAGCTTATCAAATACCCTTGACTGGAAGAATCAATTTGTGTGGATAAAGATGAACCCTATAAAACCAGAGTTTCTCTTTGAGGGGGCATCCCTATAAGTGCACTCAGTGTACAACTTTTATGGGTCGGTCAGTTTTTTGCGTCTTCTAACTTTTGTTCTTGCGTTTGCAGGGTACAGGCAGACCGAACCGACCATCGAGGAAGCTACTAAAATTGACATCTCTTTCCAACATCGCGACCAATGATTTTCCTTGATTCGAGGATGAAGGAACATCAGGGCCAAATAATGGGTCAACAACAAGGAAAGAAAGAAATTCTGCCCGCTGAGATGGTCGGTCTCTCTCTTGCAGACCTGTTTGCCCCTATGATGGCTTAAAAATGCCCTCATGAGGGTGAGCCATCATTAGGCCGGACGTAGGATCAACCTCTGTAGAAGAAACGCACAGCCGACTCTCAGCATCGGTCGTCAGGCTTGCACCCCTTGGGCTCTAGATCCGGGGGGTCTACTAAGAAGGGATCTGGGGGTTCTTCCTCTCTCCCGCATACTCTGCCACCTCCTCTTCCTTCGCCCTCTCCACTGAAGGAGAAGAAGAAGGATGACCAAAGATGGAAGAAGAAGGTTTATGATACCTTATCGCATGACTCTTGGGGTCGGTCTAGTCCGACTAACTCCAGGTTGCTTGTGTTGGCTGCTACTGCCTCTGGTACAAGCAATCTTACCACCATCTCAACTACCTTTGCTGACAGGGTGGTACAAATTCTTGATGGTGACATCAAGGCCAAGGACTTTCTGAGTGCATATGCTCGGGAATCCTTCCTAATAGATAAAAATCTCCTGAAGGTATGATCCCTTGGCTTCTGGCCTTACATCTTCTTCAAAGCTTCTTTGTCTGCTAAAATTCTATTATTTGATCATTGTAGACCACCCGTAAGTTTGTGTTCTACACCGAGGGATTGGTCAAATCTATTGAATCGGAAGTGAGGGCGCCAATGTGGTGAGGGAAGAGTTGTCCGCCGAGTAGGAGAAGAGGTCTGAGCTTCTATGATAAGCTTACTTCGGTGGCGACTTAGCTCAAACAATCAAAGCAAGAGCCTATCTCCTTTTGATCCAAATACGATGAATTGAAGAGGGAGAGAGCTGACCTCTCGATCCAATGCAAGGTCCTCGATGGTGAGCTACAACGTGCTCTGAGTAACTTCAATGCTGATCAGGAGAAGAAAAACAAGGAGCTGGAATCCTTCTAAGATTGCTTCCATCGGGGTTAGGAGGATAGGTTGAAGGAGCAGCAGGCTCATGATGTCGAGGTCGAGGCCCTGAGGTCGGGGAAGGGGGTAGACCTAAACAAGGTCATTGATCACCCCTCCTTCAAGATCACGTTTGATTTGCTTTTGCAAATGGTCACCAACACCATTTGTGCGACAGTCTCTCATTGGTGCCCCAACATTTACCTTGGGACCATAACTCATCTTCCAACCCCTTTTTGGATTGACACCGAGTAGGAGAAAACTGAGAAGAAGGTTAAAGAGAAGGTTAAGGAGACCAAGGAAATGGAGAAGGCAGAGGAAAAGACCGAGGAGAAGGAGGTAGAGGAGGATGCTGGAAGCAATGATGGTGAGAAGCAGGCCGACGATGCTACTGAGAAGGCCGACTAGGGTCCGACTGATGTTTTTGCTTAGATTCCTTGTCTCGTGATTGTAATTCATGAGCAGATTGGTATTTTTCTTGTAGTTTTGTTTTCTGTTGTTGACACATCTTTTGTTTTTGGCTATCGATTTTGTTTTCCTTTTACTGTGCAAATAATTTTGAGTGCTTGAATTGCATGTGTATTTTCGCTCGTGCTTGTTGTTGCTCTTGAACTCTGCTTTACTTTGCGGTTATTTTGTGCGATCCCTACATGGTTGCATCATTCGAATCACTTGCTCGGGTTATACGTGTTGTGTTAGAAAGAGGAAAACAAGAGGAATACTAACAATCCCATAGGAATCTCTTCTATTTAGTTTAGGGAGAACACTTACTTCTTTCTAGATAGATATATATATAAAGAAAAAAAGACATGGCTCTGACCTAAAGTTGGGATCGGTGGTGACCCCATTTCTTGGTCGGTGGCGAGCTTCGTTGCTAGAGAAAGATAGGAACAACGAGGTCAGGGAAAAGTATGGCTAATCTATTTCATGTACTGGACGCAGTTTATCAAATTGTTGTTTAAGTATAACAAATCAGGAGTAGGGTTTTCAATTAGAAAATAACTTTTGCAAGAAAAATAGATAATTAAAAACAAAAGTCCTAGGGAATTCAAACTGATAAATCTGATAAATAATCAATCCAAAACCAAATAATTAGTTATGGTGGAAAATCTGATAAATTGGAATCAACCCCTTGTTCGGCAATTAAAACCTAGATTAGTAGCAAGTGAATTTTACCTTTTGAGTCTCAATAACACAAATAGTAAATCTCGATAATTATGCAGATTAAATCCTACAATTGAATCTTCTTTTTAAGATAGAAAACAGTTATATAAAAATCCCTCTTCCTATTGTTAATTATCTTCTCTCGGTCTCAAATTAACAATTAACAATCTAATCCAATTTTCATCTCTCGATCCTTCAAGTGAATTAGATTTTAAAATCAAAACTACAAAACTTGAACCAATTTAATAAGGGTTTGAATTAATCGAATTATAACATGTCAGTCAGCCAGAGAACAACCCTAGAATCTGCTAGGGTTTCTAGCCAGATATGCTAAAAACACAAATGAAAATAAACATATTAAATTGCATGAGAAACTTACATGAAACATAAAGAACAATAATCATAGTCTTGATAGTCTTCAAATTCCAAAGCAATAAAGTAAAGAAATCTAAGTAAAAATTGAAAATTAAAGTGAATAAATTGTTCAACTGAAAAACTAAAAAGGGACCCCTTAAAACTCGAGATAAATAGTGTATTTATAGAGGAGGAATTATATCTTCATTAGGTATTAGGCTTGGAAAGGAAATCTCTCCAAATCTGGCATGTTTTTACCTTTCTGACTTCGATGTCGATCGACATCCAGCCTGTCGATTGACATGGCCATCAAATCGATCCACCACTTCGATCATTGATTTCAATCGCTTCTAGCTCTCCGTGTTGATCGACATGGACTTCCATGTCGAGCCCTCTTCTTCCTTCTGCCTCGGTCTACAACAACCCTCCATGTCGATCGACATAGAGGTCATGCTTGGGTTTTTAGCTTTGTCTTCCATATCGGTCGACATCCTGTGTATCGACCAAAATAGCAGGTTCTTTATTTCGGCTCTTTTCAACATTTTAGAACATTTTGACCTAAAAATCTACAAGAACTCGCCATAAGAAGTGCAATATCCTCTGTAAAAGACTTATGCTCAATTATTGACCCTAAACTAATGTAAATGCATGAAATAACAAAGAAAATAATGTGATAAGTGAGGCAAAATACAAGCTTATCAACCTCCAAACTTAAACACTTGATTATCCTCAATCACCAGAAAGAATGAATCAGAAGTTCTAGTAAAAGATAAGTGCAATGCTTCACTAGATTCATCGCAATCAAACCCAAAAATCCACATTACACCAACACTTTGCAAGAATCAGAAAATCAGTAAACCATGGATGACTCACAAGGATAGTGTTTCACTCATTCAAGTGTTTAGGATAATATAAAAACACACAAGTCATGAAAATTAAGTTCTACCATAAGCTTGCAGATATTCTAATTTCTCCACTGCAAATATGTGCACACAAAGTCAAAGATTAGAAAGGACTTTATTTTAGATTTTAATGTAGGCTTTTTAGTGAGAGGTAGGGAAATATATGGCTAATTGACTAAAATCAATTGAGTTAGCTACTCTCAACAAATAAAAACCACCATCTATTAATATCTACCAATCTCTTTAGATTTCAAACACATACCAAGACTCTTTCTCTCTCTTTTTTTTTTCTTTCAGATCCTTTTATGCTCTTATAATTGATGTATATATATATATATATATATATATATATATATATATATATATACTTTTTGGAGTTGAGCTTATAAGGATACAAACACATATAATTTTTTTTTTCTATTCTAGAGCCCAACCTTTCTTTTGTGTCCACCCTACTAGTAATCTCTTATCTTCTTCAAATAATTCTCATACCCAACCCTCGTGGACAAGAGTGATCTTCCTAACACTTTCTTAACTTCATAGACAAAGAAAGAAAATACATATGCTCAAAAGGGCTTACTAGGGATAATTGATTGTTCAAATAAGACAGTGTTCGGGATACAGGCTTAAACAAAGATGACCTAATATTATCATTTCTTAAACTTGTGCACACTAGCATTCTCATAACAGAAACAAAGCAAGTTCTAGAGATACTCAATAATGTAGACACACTCACAAACGAAATAAATCTCAAATCTCACACTTGAGACAATAATTTCTTCCATAGTAAACATAAAATCCTCATCAAACATCATGTCAATGCAAGTTTCAAATCAGTTAATCATGCAGTTTTCTTCATTTAGAGGCATTCTCAACTACTATCACAATCAACTCACCCAAATGTCAATCAGTTCTAATCTCGCATTCTCACTAGGGTTCTATCATAGCTCGCAAATGTTCTCACCAAATCACAAAATTTTTCAAACATATGCAGAAATTATGAAAAAAGAAAACTTTAACTAGGCATGAATTTAAACTCACCGAGGGAATAAGTTTGAAAACCAAACTAGGGTTTAAAATAGTACCTCGATGTTGGTCTCACATACCAACTTTTTATCCTCCCAAGCAGTAGAACTCGAGGGATAGGGACTTGTGGTTGCAAAAACTCTGTGTCGATCGACATAGAGCTTTCTTGTCGATCCTCATCAAGGTCGACGTGTGCCCATGTCGTTCTCTCTGTGTCGATCGATACCCTGTCTATTGATTGATACAGAGGCTCCGATTTTTTTTAAAACAGAAACAAGAAAAATGAAAGTTAATGAAAAACATAAAATAAAGCATTATAATAAAGGGTTACCTCCCATCTAGTGCTTTGTTTATCGTCATGACTCGACAATGATGCTTTCACCAATGTGGTCGGGTCCAGACTCGCCGCCTCCTTGCATCTATCCTATAGACTATCCGATCTTGAATGACATAGTGAGATCAGAAGGAGATTGTGTAATTGGTAATTATGTCATCTCGTTTCCTTGCTCCCATTCGATTTTGGCTCTTCATCCTCTTCAGCTTCTTCTTCGGTGGTAGAGATCTTGTTGCATGCAGATTCCTTCTGACTTTTATCAATCATAAAGGAAATTGCCCCATCGTTCCCCTGCAATGCAATCTATCCACCTCGACAGTCGATCAGAGCTCCAATTGTTTTCAAGAACTCTCTCCCAAGTATCATTTCCATGTCTTTTTCCTCTTTCATCTCCAAGACTACAAAGTTGGCAGGGAAGATTAGATGGCCAACTTGAATAAAGACATCTTCCACTATCCCCTTTGGATGAGATATATAGCGATCTGCCATCTGTGGGGTAATCGTGATCGGCCTCATCTCTCCACTCTGCAACTCCTTGTAAATCGAGAAGGGCATCAAGTTAGTGCTCGCTCCTGTATCAAAGAGTATATTCCGGAACTCTTTTCCCCCAATCTTGATTGGAATAGAAAAGCATCCCGGGTCTGACCTCTTCACTAGAATCTATTTTTGCAAAAGAAAACTACATTGCTCATGTATTCTGACTGTCTCATGAGCAATGCAATTTTCTCAAAAATTTCATGTAACCGAGTATCTCTCAGAGAGCCTCGATCAAAGGAATGTTGATGTTAACCATCTTGAGATTTTGCACAAAGCGAGCAAACTTGGAATCCTCCTTTTTCTTTTGAAACCTTTGAGGGATGGCATCGAAATAGTAGGATCAGCTTTGTTCTTCAATTTTTCACCCCTAGGAGCTCTCCGTGTCAGTCAAAATCTCGACGTGTCGAGCATTGCTTTAGAACCTCCATGTCGATCGACTCTACATTGCCTGAAATCCCTGATGTTGAGCTTCCTGCCATGTCGCTCGATCCTCTTCTCTGTCGACCCTCTATGCTGACTGACATAACCTCTATGTCGATCGATACAGAGGTATCTTCTATAGAATTTTCATCCTCTTCACCCCCAAAATCATCCTCGGGCATGTTCGGACCATCGTACTTTGTACCGGACCTCAGAGAAATTGCATTAACTTGTTTAGCTTTGTCCGGATTGATTTATGTTGTGTTGCAGAGCTGTCCGGGCTTGTGATGATTGCTCAAAATGGTGGCAATCTGACTTAGTTGTGTATCGAACATTTGAAGGTGCTTCGTCATGTTTTGCGTGTGAGTCGCCATCCCTTTCAACTAATTTTCCACCTTGCCAAATCTGTCGTTTGAGCTTTTAATGAGCTTCTCGAGGGTCTCTTCAATCAAAGACTTCTTCTTCTCCACAATCTCTCCCCCAATACCAACATTGAATCCCGGTAGGGGATTTTCAGCTGTAGAAGGATTAGAATAAGAAAAACCAGGGTGATTCCAAGCACGGTAGGCATACCCTTGGTTATTGCCTCGGTAGTTGTTGTTGTAGACTCCATTGACATATTTACCTCGGCTGCACTAGAACCGCTTGAACTGCTCCCACTATAGATGTAGTCAGCCTCAATAGATATGATGACCATGTTTGAATCTGATACTGCTGTGGTTGCAGTTCTCCCAGCCTCCAATTTCACAAACTCTTCTCGGAGCTTTTTGACCTCGGCTACCACATCAAACTCTGGAGTATCTGCCACAACCTTCACTGCCTTCTGCCTCTCGGTAGGCCATTGATGGTTGTTCATGGCCATGTCTGCTAGGAACCTCATCCCTTCTCCACTTTTCTTCATCAGTATGCCTCCGGCTGAAGCATCCACCAATTCTTTCATGTAAGGGGTCAGCCCCTCGTAGAAGTGGCACACTTGCATCTCCAAATCAATACCATGGCCGGGGCACATCCTCAATAGTTCCTTGTACCTTTTCCAAGCCTCATATAAGCTTTCATCATAGTTTTGGCTGAAGTGGGTGATCTGCGATTTCCTCTTGAGTATGACACTAGGACAGAAATAGTAGGCGAGGAATTCTACTCGTAGTTCCTCCCAAGTGCCAATTTTATTCTTGTACAAACTGGGAAACAAAGATCGAGCCTCATCCCTGAGAGAAAAAAAGAATAGGCGCATTCAGATGGTGTCTTGTGGCACTCCATTCTGATTTAGTGTATCACATACCTCGATAAACTGACTGAGGTGTGCGTACGGGTCTTCAATCGCCTTCCCTGCGAACTTGTTTTGCTAAACCATCTGAATTAGCCCCGTCTTCAACTTGAAATTGTTGGCATTGATGCCAACTCGGAAACCTGGCTCCTCATTTTGTGGCAGGAAGTGGTCCATGATGGATATATGTGGCTGTATGATTTGTCTCTCATTATTTCATCCCCTGTTCAGCTATGCCAGTCTGGCTGCTGCCTCTGTGGCTTGGAGTTGTGCTCTTAGCTGCCAAACCTCATCAACAAACTATTTTTGTTCTTCGGGAATCATGTTCTGCAGTGGTGCTTCTGGTTGATCTTTCATCTCATTCTACTTTTCTTTCTCCTTTTTTCCTTTTCTTTTGTTTCTCCTACAGGTGGCTTCAAGTTCTTTGTCTTTTGCTCGTGTGTTAATACACCTGAAAAGAAAGACAAAAACTTGAAATCGTCATTCTGTGTCGATCAACACCTGTGCTATCGATCGATATGAAAGAAACTTATGTGTCAACCGACATGCTGGATGTTGGTCGAAACAGAGGTAAATTACACAACTCACGCACACGTACAAAAATAATAAAACTCAAGACAACAATTATCCAAACAATCCAGTAAAAAATAGAATCTAACTAATCCCCGACAATAGTGCCAATTTGATCGATGCTAAAATCATATACTAATTATAACATAGTGAGCAAATTAATTTATAAAACTAGAGGTTGTTGAACCCAAGTGAAAAGTACAGCGAATCTATTTCATGTACTGGACCACGTTTATCAAATCGTTGTTTTAGTAATCTAAATAAGGAGTAGAGTTTTCAATCAGAAAACAACTTTTGAAAGAAAAACAAATAATTAAAAACACAGATCCTAGGGAATTCAACCAATCCAATCAACATGCCTAAAACAATCAGTCCAAAACCAAATAATTAGTTATGGTGGAAAATTTGATAAATTGGAATTAACCCCTTGTTCGGAAATTAAAACCTAGATTACTATCAAGTGAATTTTACCTTTTGAGTCTCAATAACACAAACTAGTCAATCTCGATAATTATGCATATTAAATCCTACAATTGAATCTTCATTTTTTAAGATAGAAAACAATTATATCAAATTCCCTCTTCCTATTGTTAATCATCTCCTCTCGGTCTCAAATTAACAACTAACAATCTAATCCAATTTTTATCTCTCGATCCTTCAAGTGAATTAGATTTCAAAATCAAAACCAGAGAACTTGAACCAGTTTAATAAGGGTTTGAATTAATCGAATTACAACATGCCAATCAGACGGAGAACAAACCTAGAATATGCTAAGGTTTCTAGCCAGACATGCTCAAAACATAAATGAAAATAAACATATTAAATTGCATTAGAAACTTACTTGAAACATAAAGAACAAGAATCAAAGTCTTGATAGTCTTCGAATTCCAAAGCAATAAAGTAAAGAAACTGAAGTAAAAACTGTAAATTAAAGTGAAAATAAATTGTTCAACTGAAAAACTAAAAAGGGACCCTTAAATCTCAAGCTAAACAGTGTATTTATAGAGGAGGAAATATATCTTCATTAGGTATTAGGCTTGGAAAGGAAATCTCTCCAAATCTGACATGTTTTTGCCTTTCAGACTTCCGTATCGATCGATATCCAGCATGTCCATCGACATGGACATCAAATCGATCCACCACTTCGATCCTTGATTTTGATTTTGCTTCCAGCTCTCCGTGTCGATTGACACACCAGGTGTCGATCGACATGGACTTCCATGTTGAGCCCTCTTCTTCTTTCTGCCTCGGTCAATAACAACCCTCTATGTCGATCAACATGCACCATGTCGGTCGACATGGAGGTCATGCTTGGGTTTTTGGCTGTCTTCCATGTCGGTCGACATCCCATGTGTCGACCAAAACAACAACTTCTTTATTCTGGCTCTTTTCAACATTTTAGCACATTTTGACCTAAAAGCCTACAAGAACTCACCATAACAAGTGTAATATCCTCTATAAAAAGCTTATGCTCAATTATTGACCCTAAACTAATGTAAATGCATGAAATAACAAAGAAAACAATGAGATAAGTGAGATAAAATACGAGCTTATCAATCGCCTCTCTGACACTCAAGTTAGTAATAGATTTGACAACGTAAACAAATCGAAATGAATTAAATAATAGGGGCAGAGAACACATGTATCTGAGTATTGGCGATAGTAGTTATTTCCTATGTTTGGCATTCAGTGCCTACATCGGGTTGTGGTTGATGGCAAACCCAATTACTGGTCGGTAGAGACCTCAACTTTTAGAAGAAGACAAGAGCAGCGAGGTCAGGAACGCTCAAGTTAGTAGTGGCTTCAATAAGGCAAATAAATTAAAATAATTTAAGTAGTAGGGATAAACTGGTGTGCATATTTGGGTACTATTGATAGTACTTCTTTAGGTACTTGATGTTCCCACTGTTATTGAATTCGCTTCCTTCCATAGTTTCGAGGCAGTAAGCCCCATGTCCTACGACTTCAGTGATTTTGTAGGGTCCCTCCCAGCTGGGAGCTAGTTTTCCGGTATTGGACTCTTTGGTGTTTTGGTACACCTTCCTCTAAACTGGGTTGCCTACCTGGAAAGTTCAAAGTTTTAGTTTTCGGTTGTAGAACCTTTTGACTTGTTGCATCGTTCGCGCTACCCTCAGCGAGGCTTTATCCCTTATCTCATCGATGGGCTCCAAACTTCTTTAAAGACATTCTAAATTCGTAGGCTCGTTTTTGTTTTCCACTCTTGGACTGTGTGTTCTGATTTAATGGGTACCACCACCACCTTGACCCTGTAGGCTAAGGAGAATGGGGTAGCCTCGGTGAAAGTGCGGGGTGTAGTGTGTAATATGACCACAACATGGCCGACAGCTCTTCCACCCACCTTGATTTGTTAGCGTTGAGTTTCTTTTTCATTGTTTTCATTATTGTCTTGTTCTTCAATTCTTCTAAGCCATTGGCTTTGGGATATCGTGGGGTTGAGAATGTGAGCCTTATTCCGTACATGTTGCAGAATGCTTGCACTCTATCAGCAGAAAAATTTGGTCCATTGTCCCTCCGTATCTCTTTTGGTATTCCAAAGCAATAGAGGATGTGCTTCTATCGGGACTTTATGACCTCGAGGTCTCGAGTTTTCCTGAGTGCTTCTCCTTCCACCCACTTGGTGAAATATTCAGTAGCCGGAAGGATATATTCCTTTTGTCTGGTTCCCTTTGGGTGTTTTCCCACTAGGTCCATTCCCCAAATCATTAAGGGATAGGGGCTGATTGATGTGTGAAATGGTTCGGCACTTCGTTGGGATGTAACTTTGAAGCACTGGCAGCTATTGCATCGCTTGATATGCTTGATGGCGTCTTTCTTTAAGGTAGGCCAGTAGAAGCCTATCGTGGTCATTTTGTGGGCTAGAGATCAAGCCCCTATGTGATTTTCACAATCTCCTACATGTATCCCTGTAAGCACAAGCTCGGTTTCAAGAGGTGCGATGCATTTTAATAGTGGTCCCTCGAGGGAGCGCTGGTATAATGCATCTTCGAGTAGCGTGTATTTAGCGACTGCCCTTTCAATTTTTATTTATTTGTTTTGCTCATTGGTGGTGAACGTGCCTCAGAGGTGCTGAACTATGGATGTTTTCCAGTCGTTCGTGTGTTGATTAATTGGCACGACCTGATGTTGTGGCGAGGTGGATGGTGTGGACAGTCAAACCTTGGGGACTGGTATGTTGCTTCACACAGTGCTATTGGTTGCCAAGTTTGCCAATGCATCTGCGCAGGTGTTTTCCTCACGTGGAATGTGCTTGTGGTTACATTCTTCGATCTGATCTTTGAGTTGTTTGATAATCTGCTAGTAGGGGAGTAGCCGGGTCTCTTTGACCGAGTAAGTTCCGTCTGATGATTCACTATCAACTACGAGTTGCAATCTGCGTGTATCGTATGAGCCCTGAGTCCTTGAGCGAGTCTCATCCCTTGGTCGAGGGCCTCATACTCGGCCTTGTTGTTTGTTGCAAGAAAGTAAGATATAAATGGTTATCACAGATGCGATAGTGATAGAATAGACTATCAGTTTAGGCTGCAGCAAAATCACTAATTAGTGGCTTATCTTGGTCACTAGATGTGCTTGTATGTTTGGTACGTATTGGTAGGACCTAACTGAGATCGATTCTTTTATCTGACATTCAGAGAATCTTGATCTTGATGGCTTGATGATATCTGAAGCCTAATAAATGCTCAAGAGTTATACACAAGTTTGTGTATCGCTTTTAGATATTATGATGGAGAGTCTCACATGTACTTGTATATCTGTATCTTGTGTAGTAGCAGCTTGTGTATGACTTCTAGTTCTGTAATTAGGTAATCTTATCCTGTATAGGATGGTGACATTCACGAGGAAGCTTAAAAAGGTTCGCTATATAGAAGTCCTACAGGCTGATTAAGTTCAAGCACAAGTCAAAAGGTATTGAGTGGTATAACTTAGGAATAAAATATTTTAATTAATTTTTAGGCTTGTCAAAGCCTAAATTAATTAATTAATATATGTAACCTTAAATATGGGGAGATACTGAGCCCATGCAACCCGCTCCCCATAAAGTGGTAGCGAAGAGGTAGGGCAGTATTGATTCTGTGGTGGCATGAATCAATATTAATTAACTAATTATATTCTGGGTTGAATATGAGAATTAATTAATTGATAGGTCTTCTTTTCTATTTGCATAATCATCCCTGGTCTGTCCCATGTAAAACCCAAGCCCATTAAGGATCAGAATCCAATAAATGCCCCCTAGTTCTTAGATCACAATACACCAAAAGATCATAAGTTGATAAGCTGCAAACCAGAGAATTGGAAGTTGTAGAAGTCAAGTGGATCTGAGACAAGGGAAGGAAATTCTACTTCTCGATAAGCATGAAATTCGAAGGGAATCTTCACCAGATATCCAAATCAGAGCAAGGTATACAGTCCAGAAGATCATATCTGGAGGATCTTTTTCTCTCTCTTCTTTCTTCAATTTTGATTTTATATATTAAAATTAGAGATTTAATTATAATTATTTCAGGATTGAATTTTATTGTGCAAGAAGGGTTAAATATCAAATTCCTGCGCAACAGTTTAGAGTTTAAATTCATTCATGTATTCTGCACACTTCCTTATGCATTCAACAGGAGTATGCTAGGTAAATCAAAGGCATAGAGATTATTTTAGACATCAAATAATTGATCTCGACAAATCGGATTATGCTATTCATTGTGCAAGTAAAAATCCCTTCAATTGCTATCAGAGTTAGGTTCCAATTATTGGCTCTGTCAGTAAAATATATTGTCAATAATTATTACAAGATTCTTATTATTAAATTGTTGTGGATGAATTTTTATTTTGTTCCTCATGGCTTCTCGGGTTTAATCCGTCCCTTTACATTGATTCATTTTTCTTAACACATGAGATAAATCATGGTTATATTTAGTTGCGAACAATGTACTAGGATATATTTATTATGCAATTTAATCTATAAAATCAATAATGAAGAACGACAGATTGAAGTATGAAGAACGCAACACTGTGAAGGAATCAACGGCAGCCGACCTATGGCGTAAGGCAGCGACAAGCAAGCTCGCACGGTGGAACCCTACCAAGTACACGCCGCAGCGAGCAGCGCACGGTTGCGCCTCTATGCGTGGTGGCGGTCAGCGGTTCTGGTGACTGGAGGAAGCAGGAAGTAGCAGCAGCGGCTGGCGTAGCGGAACCCTCACGGGTTCGCGCCTGCATCACCGCATGTAGAAGCATGGCCGCATACGGCGGCGCGCTTCACTGGCAAACCCAGCGGTGAGAGGCAGCGGCGGGCGCAGCTAAACAACCTACCGAAGAAGGAAAAGGGAGGTTTGTCCTCAGTCCAACTTCGAGCCGGTCCACAAAGAAGACGCAGAGCCTTCGATGGACTGAAGAAGGAGTGAAGTACAACTGCCTGGGCGAGTGATCCATTATGCTGTGGACATAGTTTTATACAACAACTGGCTATAGATCGTGAGGAGTGTATCTTCATAACTTAGTGAATTACCGGATCTGATATTCGAAGAGTGGACGTAGGACTTGAGGCTCCGAACCACTATAAATATTCTGTATCGCTTACAATTTTATTTACATTACACACTTTACAGTTTTCAACTATATATTGAAACCTTCAACACTTAGCGTGTGTAACGCCCCTCGTAAATTTTAAATGTAATTAATGAATTTTCGAAATTTATATTTTGTTATCGAATCTAATTCATAGTTATGCGATCATTTTAATTTTAAGATTTACTATTTTGGCAATTATTTAATTGTCATCCTTGTTCAAAGATGAGTAATTAATTATTAGTAAATAAAAATGGCCTCGATAAATTTATTTGACGACCCGATATTTTGTATCGAGATAATATCGATCGATAAATATTCACGGGTAGACGAAGTATTACGGTTTCCCGTGCATTGACGCGAAGAGATGTGGAGTTGATGTGAAGAGATGTTAAAGTGACCGATGTGACAAGCGAATGACAACCACTTTAACCTTTTTTACTTTCGGTAATTCCGAATTTACCCCTCTCCCTTCTATAAATAGAAGGCTTATATATTGAGTTTTACTTTCGGCGAGAATTCCGGCGAGCTCCGGAGAAACTCTGACGAGGTTCCGACGAGAAGTTTTCAAGGTAAAAATATACCTTTTCGGAATTCTCTCTCCGTTTCCTTTCCATTTCCAACCTTAGATTCTCTTTCCTTTGTGTTTTGAAGTAAGAAATCGAGATATCAAGGGCCGATCAAGCTATCCAAGCTCTACGAACGTCCTAGAGGTATAGATCGAACCTCTCTCTAGCTATTTCTTGAATATTAGCATGTTTGTTATTTTGCCCTAGTTAATAAATGACATGATCTAGGCTTGATTTTGAGTTTATGAGTACGTATGCATGTTTAGCATGTTATATTATGAGCCTAGAAATGATATATCGACCTATGAATCGAGTTGTGTTGATTTTGGAGTATTTTTGGTATATTTGCCCTATATTGAAATGTTGTGGTTAAATCTCGATTCCGACATGTTTTGATGGTTTAAATCATGTCTAGACTCATTATATATGTTTAGGAACCATTTGGTGTTGTTAGATATCGATTGGACGAGCCCGGATAACCGTTTGAGCCAAAACACAAAAATTCCTCCGAAGGCAGTGAGCCTCTGTCTCGATCGACAGAGACTATGTCAATCGACACAGAGCATGTCGATCGACACACTCCCTGTCGATCGACACAGCTGTCGATTCCAGATATTTTGGTGTCGATCATTCGTATCAATCGACACAAGCCATGTCGGTCGACATCCTGTACCCCGATTGACACGACTCTCGACATGACATCCATGTCGATCGACACATTTAGTGTCGGTCAACACACATGTTCTCGGTCGACACTTCTTCATGTCGATAGATACAAACACCCACCCGTCGACATGTGCCTCGGTCAACACACATACATACCAAAACGTCCATGTCGATCGACACAGACGCAAAACATAAATTTCCAAATTTCGTTCTTCGATCGATTCAACTTGTCATTCATATCTTTTGATATCCATTCGACCGATCGATTAATACAACAATGTCTAAATTCTAAATTCTTTCTTCGATTAATTGAATTCAAATTTCGTTCGATATTCCTTGTATCAATCAATAAGAAATGTTATCCTCCATAACTTCTCCGAGAATCTTTTCAAATCAATTTGATTTGCTTGACCGAACTCTTGTAACTCGAACTTCCTTTGAAGCTTCTCAAACTTGTTAAACCTTAACCTTTGAAATCTCAACTCGATCTTTATCTAAGATCAAGAATCTCCTCGATTATTTCGTTGAAACAACTTGATGAGTTCTCATACTCTCAAGCAATGTATGATGATTCATAATGAAAATGAAACTCCTTTCAATCTTAAACACTTGAAAGTGCTTAGTCACTTGACAAAGTCATTTGTTTTGTTCAATCAAATTGAATTGCTTCTTGAAGTAATGCTCGATATTAAACCACGAGCTATTAAAGTAACGTTTGACTACCTTGTTCGTCAAACTAGATTGCCAAGTCATTCTTCCATATCCTCATCCGATGGCTCAACTTGAGAAGTCTAAGATCAATTTAGAGTCTAGAACTATTTTAATGAGTTAGATTTCAAATAATCTATTATCCCTTGAGGATTTACTCGTATTCATTATGTCATAGGAAAAGGGAAGGAGAAGATCAATTTCTAGATCAACCAATCACATAAGCACCTACTCAAGGTGGGCTTTCTTTTACCCCTATATAGTGGGCCAAATTAAAGATATAAAAATGATGTTTCTTTTCAAAGCATATCAAGCATGAAATGAAATGTTTTGTTTCAAATTGCTTTGTCATTGCCTGCTGTTTTGTGTTTGCTATATGTCCTCTCTGTGGGGGAATCCCACTTAGAGAAGAACATCAAGCGTATTCAACGTGGATGTTGACTCTACGTATTGCGAGTCTTATCGATCGTACCTAGGTAGTGAAAGAGATACCTTGGGTTAAGTGCTATGATGCTGACATGTTAGGGATCATGCCCTACTCGGACTAGCATCGTGACTGTGGTAGGTGGCCACCTCCCAGTCACATTATATCAATTGCAGATAGTTTAACTAAGTAAAAAGGAACATGCTCATTCATAAAATGTTTTGGTGCAATGGGAGGATTTCAAACTTAAAACCCCATGTGCAACCCGATTAAAAGGCATGACAAACTTATATTTATGTATGTTTTCGGGCATGTGTTCACTAAGTACAATTTGTACTTAGCCCCTCGCATTATTTCTAAAATGTGCAGGTTAAAAGAAGCTTTTGGGAGCAAAGTACGAGGCAACAATCGAGGTGGAGCTGAAGATTCTTTTTGTAATAGTTAGATGTTGAAGTATGTATCTTCATATACATACTTCATTGATAACTTTCCGCTGCTGAAACTCTTCATCTTTTGTTAGTCTTTTGATAACATACTCAAAACTTTGATATTTGATTTACTCAAGAAGCTACGATCCCTTCTTGAGGAGGCACCCCTTTACAATCTTTTGCTTAACTTGGGATAAGTGTGATGATTTCTTTCTTATTTGCTTGAACTCTTCTTATTGATTGATATCCCGAGTGCAAGTCTCGTACCCGATGTGCCTCATTTCTTGAATATTGTCGTGTTATTAAATCGGGGCGTGACAGCGTGTAAGTGTTGAAGCGTATAAACTGTTGACTGCTCATAACTTTAAAACTATTAACGTAATCTGCTGAGTAACTAAAACTGTGTTTCTAAAAACTGTTAAGCAAAAACTGCATACTGCAAACTAAACTGCTCATATTTAGAGTGTATCTAACTGTTGAGCACTTCCACTGCACATTACACGTACTCTGATCTGAGACCAACAATACTATAGCAAAATTATTTCATTATTGAATATTCAAAAAGAATAATCCTCCATTACTTCACAATTCCACCCGATTTTAGTAAATGATAAAAACGTAACTATCTATGCACCTAATCATTCATCATTTCCCAATTGCATCCATTAATTCTCGATCATAAATATAAAATTCATAGAAGAATTATTTCTTTAACGAATATTTTAAAATTAAAATGCAAAGATTATATAATGCATCTAATTAAGAGTAGATCAATCATAATATATGTATATGTATATGTATAACTTGTAAATATTTAAATTTTAAAAAATATTTTCTTATATTTTAATATTTCCCACTAAACCTAATATTTTCAATTACACTTACGTATTCAATAGTGTCACTTAACTTTCAAATGAGCTAATTTTCCGCATATAGTTTCTTATGGAATATACATTAATAAAGTCAAGGTCAATCATTAAAATAAGTTGGCCTATTTTCGAAAATTCCTATTATGTGTCATGGACAATTATATGTTGTTGTTTCACAAATAATGTGTCGTATTTAAGATTTTAATTTTTCAATCCAAAACTTAACATTTTAATTTGTAAATCCAACTACACTTAAGTAATATATGACAAAATGTAGAGTTCGAAAAATAGTTTTCAAAATTTATAAAGTTAGATTCATTTTAATTATATATTGAGCATTTTTATACGCACAATTATATATGTAGTGGCATATATAAAAATAGTTGAATAAAAATATCAACCCATAATACTAATACAACATATAAAAAAATCATTACACTAAAATTAATCTTAATATTTTATATAAATCTAAAATTTAACATTAAGTGGAAGAAGATTTCAGCCCTTCACAACATCTTTAATTTACCTCTCATTCTTCTTAAACATTAATCGATAAAATAGTTATGTCATAAAAATGCAACATCATGCTATTACTAAAATTGAAAAAATATTCGTCCACGTAGACCTCTTTATAGACCCGACCATGATTATATAATACATTTATACTTATTCAAAACACACGTTAACTGGATAAAATAATAAATAATATTTAATGTACTTATATATTTATTTTATTAATCAAATACAAAACATTCGTGTAATGCACTGTCGAAATGTTAGTCAATATTAATATTAACTCTTAATATTTGAAAATGCCCTTTTTTAATAGAGGATATAATGAAAATGTCCTATTTTATAAACACATTTAAGAAATGCTTCAAAATACATTTTCTGACAATTTTTTTAGATTAACAATCAATCCAGATAATTATTTAATGATGTTAATACCATTACTTAAAATGGATATGTAAGTAGGGAAAACAAGGAAATATATCCCAAGGTTTCACCAATTAAGGAATTTTATCCCAATTTTTTTCAATTAGGAAATTATATCCCAAAGTTTACTTTTGCTAGGGAATTATATCCTCAAATGCCAACTCAACTTTTAAATGACACATGACATTGATGTGGCGTTGATTCATGGATATGTCATTGCCATGTGGCATTGACGTGTCATTCTAATTTTTTAATAATATTTTTGTTTTTAAATATACTTTAATTTAATAATTAATATATTTTATATTTTAAAAATATTTTAGTTTTGAGTATTATTTTTATTTATCAATTATTATTTTTAAAATATATATTTGGCATTTAAAATTAAAGTACTATTAAAAATATAATATTAATTATAAAATTAAAATTCATTATTAGAAAATCAAAATCATGTGAACGTCCATAATATTTAATTCAACTAATATTATTATTAATAATATTTTAACTTAAAATATCAAATATGCATTTTCAAGAAAAAAAATAATTGAAATATAAGATTATTATTTAATAAACATAAAATATTATTAAAAATATTTTTTTTAAAAAAAATAATTACAAAATTTAAAAATATTTAAAAAATAAATATATTATTAAAAATTTTAAAATGCCACGTGAATGCCACATGGCAGTGATGTGACTATAATTCAGCGCCACGTCAATGCCATGTGGCATTTAAAAGTTGAGTTGGCATTTGAGGATAAGATTCCCTAGTAAAAGTAAACTTTGGGATATAATTCTCTAATTGAAAAAAGTTGGGATAAAATTCCCTAATTGCTGAAACTTTGGGATATATTTCCTTGTTTTCCCTATGTAAGTATTATAATAGATTGACCAATTTATTAACATCATTACTTAAAATGGATATGTAAGTATTATAATAGATATGTAAGTATAATAAAATAAAAGAAGGTTAGCACTGATCGGTCAGGGATGGGTGCCGACCAGTTCAGACCGGTCAGTGCTAACCTTCTTTTATTTTTTTAAATTTCATTTATGATTTGAAAAAGAAATAATAAAAAAAGGTGATTTGACCGAGTCAGCATGGTTCCGACCGGTCAGGAATAGGTGCGGTCCCTATCTTTTTTTTAAAAAAAAATGTATTTTTCAATATAAATAAATAGTGGTTTAGAATTTTTTTTTTTTAAAAAAAATTTCACTAGCTCAATTATGATTCCATCAATTTTTTTACAATGAATGAATAGTTTTAGCATGCATGTCTACAAGACAATGAACGATTTAACAAAAATAAAACAACAAAATTGACAACAAAACAAACTAAAACACCACAAATTTGAAAAAAATAAAACAACAAAAAATTTTAACAAAATAAAACATAAAAATCAATCACATTCTTCACTTTGCATCCAATTCAATCAAAATAAAACTAACAAAATTTTTGGTACTTTACCTGTTTCTTTAATTGGAGTCAGAATCTTTGGTTTTTTTTTTTATTTATATATATATTTCTATCGGCACAATGCCCACTTCTTTGGTATATTTTTTTTAAAGAGAATATTTAAAATATCCCAAACTTTGAATGAGTTTCCAATTTTATCCTAAATTTTTTAACATAATGTTAGGATTCTTTTTAGAAAATTCCTTCCTTACTTTTTGATATTTTAGTGGGTCAAAGATTGTAAGCTATCTTAGCCAGTTTTTCCAGTTTCTAGAGTTCTAAATTGTAATCCTTCTATAGAATCGAATTGAGTTGTAATAGAACTTAAGCTGAAGACCGAGCAAAGGAGAATGCTCGAGAACTGACTACCATCGCGCCTAGCCTTGACCTAAAATTGTGTTGCAGCACTCAGTTTAAGGTCCTACCATACTAACAAGGAGAAGTCGGTTCAAGGGATTTCCATACTGATAAGGAGAAATCAGTATGAGGGCATTTACTATACTGACCCTGGGAAGTCAGTATGAAGGTAAAGTTGTACTGACTTTTAATAGTCAGTATCAGAGCCTCTACCTTTAAAGAATGAGCATTTCAATAGATATCGAAGCTCAGTCAGACTCAGGCATTCATACATGCCCAAGTCAGTACGATGTTATCCAAACTGGGATTCCTCGGGCTGAAATGAAGTCTAACATAAAATTAGTGTAACGTACACTGACGTTGCAAAGCAGAGCAGAAAGGAGACCTAAGGCATGGGCTACGATTGGACAATATAATCCATGAGTCAAACGTCTGGATTTATGAGTCTAACGGATAGAAATTCAAATTTCCATAGGTCTTCCTCTATATAAAGGCCAACCCTCCCAACCTTAACAGGTTACCTGAACAAAATTCAAAATTTAATAGTCTTGAGAAGACAAAGGACAATCTTTCAGACCATCTCTCTGTCAAACTCTCTGAGTTTCCGTGTTTTCTAACACGAGACATGAGTCTCCGACTCAAGTTACCCACCATGCTAACTTCTCCTAGCACGAGGCTGAAGCTTTAAGCCGAAGCTCTTCTTGGTGAATATATCTTTCTGAGATATATTCATAGCAGTCACTTTCCTAGTCTGAGATTCTGATTGTCACGGGCGTATGCCAACCACTTGAGTTCTGGGAAGAACAAGTAAACATCCAACCACTAGGAAGGAGGCTGCGGGATGCGTTCCCACGTCAACCTGAAGACTGAGTCTGCAAGGAGTTCCTAGGCGAGTGCCACAGCTGACTGGAGGATGGAGGTGCCATCGGACTATGTATAGATCGTAAGGAGGCTTGTATTAACTTAGTGAATTATCCAGACCTTGGGTCTGAAGAGTGGATGTAGGATATTGAGATCCGAACCACTATAAGTCTTGTGTGCTCATTTACAACTTTCTTTATTTATTGCTCTGTTTTTCTGTTTCACAAACTACCTTAGAAACATTCAATACTTCTAAGTGTTGAAGAGTATACTGTGAAACTGACTTAACCAGGACATGACTAAGCTTAAGTCTTCCAAACACACAAAACTGACCATACTCTGTTTTAGTTAAACAAGTGCAACTATCTACTTACTTTCGATGCATATACATTACCTTCCACTACACAGTTTTGCACTCTGATTTCGGGACCAACATATAATAATTGCAATCTTAAACTTTGATTGAGTTCCCAATTTATCCAAACTTTTAAATATATCAGTTTCGGCCTAAACTTTAAACGAGTTCCCAATTTTCTTCTCACTGTCAATGTTTTACATAAACACACATATTTACATATCATACTATATTAATCTTCACTATATTTCTACTTTCAAATTAAGATAATTCTCTAAAAGAATATTATTTTGGTGAACAATTTATTTTAAACTAAGATCTAATATAATAATTTAAATATATTTATTTTTAATATTAAAACAAATAAAGACATAAAATTAATTCATATCTTAATAATTTATCAAATATATTTATCTAAAGTTTTTTATGGAGTATTTAATACATTAGTTTTATGAAAATGTATTACTCTAAAATTTCTTATTCTTAGTAAAAATATTTCATGAATGTCATGTAATAACATGGAAGAGTAGTGTCCGTGTATGGTTTTGTGTATGACATATAATTATTTGTGTCCATGTAAAATTTTGATGCTTAAAAATTGACATGTTGGAAAATTTCAAATTTTAGGCTAAAATTATTATATTTAGAAGTTTGAGATAAAATTGGGAACTCCTTTAAAATCTAAGTCTGAAATTATTATATAAAATTGGAAATTGATCGTAGATTTTCATATTTTCTCTTTTTTAATTGGAGTCAACATGGTGCTGACCATTTTTCTTTAAGTTTATTCTATTTTTTTATTGTAGACATTACCAGGACCATCTTTTATGATTTAAAAAAATCAATAGATAAAAAATTAATTCAAAATTTAATTTTTACAATTTTTTGGAAAAATACACTAATATCTTACACAATTTTATAAATATGTCATTTGAGGTATTTTTTGAATATTTTTATAAGAAATGATATTTTTATGATATATAGACGATTGGGCATTTCAAAACTTTCATTTTCGTGGAACTTTCGTCATTTTATTTTTCTCTGCGCGTCGCAGACTATTCAACTTTTGCTCTCCCTCTCCCCTCTAGTTAAATCTCTCTTTCCCGTCGTGTTTTATTCTTTTGAATTTTAGTGAGTGCGTTTTTTTTTTTTTCCCTGAACGAATTTTGAAGGACACCAGGAATTCGTACGCATTCACTATATGATGAATTCTGTAAGTTTTCTCGGATTGTCTTTTTCTTCCTTTTCAGGATGCCAGTCGAGTTTATATAGAGAATTACGTTCATGTTTATTAGGTTTAATTTTGAATTTTTGGGGTTTAATTGCAACTTGCCAGCATCTGGAGAACTTTTGTTCCCAGTCGGTTTAAGCGATGTTGATTTGATAACTAGGGTATTTTTTTCTTTCTGGGGATTTATTGTTTGCTTTGTGTTTCGCTTCGTCGATATTATGTTAATTGGAAGAAATTCTATTAGCTATTTTAGTTGGAGAGATACGATAGTTTTTTCATTAAATTTTCAAGAATTATTTGGTCTTTTTCCCCCTTCTGTGTCAAGGACCATGTTTGTTTGATGATTTTTTAGTTTGAAATTTTCATTTGTTAGTTTATTGTCTTGATAAGCGAGTGTTTAGTTAGCATCCAACTTAACTGTCATCACGGATGTTGGGGTATTATCCAGCAAAATCCTAGAGAAAGAAATTCTAAACAACCATTCATATCTTTTTAATTTTTCATGGGCTTTAGTAGATTGCCGTGCTTGTAATTTTTTTTTCTTTAATGTTTGTGATTGAGCTCTAAACAATAGAGTAATGTGGTTGCTGTGTTGGTCTTCGATTTCTATTTCCACCTGTTTTCTGCAATTGCTTTATCATATCGTTTTTAATATACTTAGAATCTAACGTGTCTATATTCTGTTTCAGGATTTAGTGCATCAAACGAGTCGTCCTCACAGGAGTTTCCTCCCATTTGGAAATCCCTTCCGCATGATATTAACGAAAGGATCCTCGCTGTCACCTAAGATGCTTGATGTCTTGAATACTTTTGAGGAGAATTTGGCTGGGAGGTTAAGAAAGCTTAAGCCTGCTGGCAAGGAAGATGTTCTGTGCTTGGCCTGGATGACAAGTGCAATGGAACTACTCTGTGGAATTCATGCCGACATAAAACTTCTAATTACTGCTCTCGAACTCCCTGTCTGTGACTGGGATGACAATTGGATTGATGTCTACTTGGATAATAGTGTCAAGTTGCTGGACTTCTGCAACGCTTTCAGCTCTGAGATTTCCCGACTGAAACAGGGCCATCTTTTCCTCCGATGCCTCTTGCATGACCTCGACAGCACTTCTGCTTCCTCTAAGAAGCTTGCTCAGGCACGTTCTTCACTGGATGGTTGGGTGCTGCATATGAGTTCAAAGAATCCTAGACTTGATAACATCTTTACTGTCATGGATAGCCTCGCCCAAACACTAGACGTCCCAAAATCCAAGAAATCTTCAAGAGGGGAGGTCTTAATGCGTGCCATGTATGGAGTCAAGGTCGTCACTCTCTTCATTTGCAGAGTCTTGGCTGCTGCATTCTCTGGTTCTTTAAAGAAGTTGATTGACCTACCGGTTCACAAGACTTGCTTGTGGGCACAGGCCTTTTCCGATCTTCAGATTAGTGTAAATAACGAAATTGGAAACTTGTATCCGGATAATGTCTCCGTTTTCTTTAAAGAACTGGAAGGTGTCCAGACTGGTATGAGGGAGGTGTACCCCGTAGTGCAAAATGGTGTGGAGAACCCCATTGAAGGTGAAGTTTTGCAGAAGTTGAAATCGAACTTGGGGAAATCGGGAGGAGAACTCTCTCTAGGACTTGATCTGCTGGCGAAGGAGGTGGACAGTTTCTTCCAAATAGTTTTAACTGGGCGCGATGCTCTGCTTAGTAATCTTAGGCTTGTTGATGATGATGTATCCGACCAAGTGCAGACTAACTTCAATGTACAAGGCCAGGTTGTTAGGTGAAGGATATCTATTAACTTTACACATAATATTGTTGAAATTCTTGTTACTGTGTATTGATAATATATATGTTATAATGTAAAAAATTATAATTATTGTCAAGCTCTGTCGTTAGTTTAATTGTATGATAAAAGGAATGTAAATTGTATCGCGTTTGAGTAAAAATTGAAGAATTGGTCTTCTAAGAGTTGGCCTTACTATTTTTTTTTATTGTGAGTCGGATCTTAATACATTATTTCAATAAGTTAAATATATCATTTTATTTTTAAGAATTATATTATTTGCAACAAAGAAATACATCATTTACAATAAAAAAATACATTATTTCATTAAACTCATATCACAATAAAAATGGTGAAACATCATTTGCAATAAAGAAATACATCATTAAATTAATTTTACAATAAAAATGATTAGACCGTCTCATCTGAAACTTTGCCAAAATTGAAAAGTCGCCAGAGGGAAATTTCTAGGAAAAGCTTTGCACCCGTTTTTTACATGAACAGTTTGTTGACTTCAACCGTAGCCTAATTTTTGTGCGTGTGGATGCACGATACACCCACATATAACTCTTACATCACCGTTTTAAAATTCTTAGTTTATAAGTAAATGTTCTATAAATGATGTGTTTATTACTAAAAAAGAACAAGAAAGCTGCAAGAAATCAAAGAGAAAAATGTGAATGTATAAAAGTTGTTACAAATAGATAGGGCAAAGGAAACAAGCCTGCAGCAAAGATAAACATAGAGCAAATTGAACAAGTTCATTATAAAAAAAAGGTACAATTTGAGCCTTAGCTAATAGCATTAATGTTCCAAAAACAACTGTGGGAAGATGGGTTAAAGAAAATCTGATCAGGGTTCACACAAATGCCATAAAACCCGAACTGATAGCTTCAAATAAAATGTTAAGGCTAAGGTTCAGTTTACAAGCCATAGAATATGATAAGGATTTGAATGTTCTTAGATTCAAGCCAATGGAGAATGTAATCCACATAGATTTGAAATGGTTCTACCTTACCAAGAACACCCACATATATTACATGAGCCATAGGGAAAAAGATCCACACAGATATTGCAAAAGTAAGAAGTTCATCCCTAAGATCATGTTCATGTGTGCTGTCTGCCGACCAATTTTTTCAGAAGATGGGAATGTAATTTTTGATGGAAAAATAAGCATATGGCCTTTTACTGAAGAGGTACAGGCCAAAACAAACAGCAAAAACAGACAAATTGGAACTATGGAACTAAAGCCGATTGAATCAATCACAAAGGAAGTGACAAAAAACTGCCTAGGTAAACAGGTAACAAGCATTGAATTTATGAGTTGTGATGCATGTAAAAATGAGTTAATCCTTATTCAGCCAATGTAATTTTAATTTCAGTTTTCTTATTTATGTTTTGCATTTCCGGATTATTCCTGCAATTAAGGCTAGGTGGCCCTCATGTTTAAGTAAACCAATTTACATCCAACAAGACAATGCAAGACCTCATTTCACAGACAATGATCCAGACTTCAGATCAGTGGCAAATGCAGATGGATTCAGTATAACTTTAGTGCAACAACCACCAAACAATCCATATGTGAATGCTAATGACCTAGGATTCTTTAGGGTTATCCAAAGTCTACAACAACAACAAGCATGCAGAAATGCCAATGATCTTGTTAATGCAGTTATTACAAGCTTCAATACACTAGAACCTATGACTTTGAACAAGGTTTTTCTCACATTACAGTCTTGTTTAGAAGAAATATTGAAGATGAAAGGTTGCAACAACTACGAGATCCCACACATGAAGAAGGATGCCTTAATACTGCAGCATGAGTTACCTAAAACTCTAGAATTACCCATGCAGTTAGTGAAAGACAACCTAAAGTACTTGATGGAAGAAGGACATGGACCAGGTAATGAGAAGCTCATTTCAGATTTAGCCATGGACATAACAAAAGATGGTGCTGCAGTCATGCTTTTGTGAAGAATATGCATCAACTGGTTTTTGTAAAGAATATGCATGACTTGGTTTTTGTAAAGATTATGCATACCCATGGCTTGAACTTTGAAATTTTTTCCTAAACAAATTAATGAAACCACTTCAACTTGGATTTACACATTTCAGACTTAATATGCATCACAAATGTAGTAAAAAATGGATTGGTGAACAATTAACATCATTTCAGAATTTAACCCTCTTATCCCACAATCGAACATAAACATTAATGAACCAACAGAGGCAACATAACCAACATTTGCAGAACCAACATAGCAGAACCAATATAATTGCAGAACCAACATAATCGCAGAACCAACAACACAGCAAAACTAACATAGCAGAACCAACATAACCGCAGAACCAACATAACCGTAGAACCAACAACACAGCAGAACCAACATAGCAGGACCAACACAGTAGAATTGCAGAACCAACATAACCGTAGAACCAAACCCGCAGGACCAACATAACCATAAATAATGGTAAGATATCACCTGATATTAGAAAATTGGCATTTCCAAAAATCTCGAAAAACATCCCTCCTCAACCTCCAAAAAGCTCAAAGATCCTCCTCAGGTTCATTCGCCAACGACTCATCCTCCCGTAGATGTTGGCCCGCTCAGAGCACCATCACCGTCGAACCCCTCATCCTGTGAGTCGGGATTTGTGTTCGCGGCCCCTAACACTTCCTCCATACCAGCGGCATTGACATCGACAGATTCTGTGAAAGATGGCTTAGGAAGGTACAAATCGGCGGTACAAACAGGAAATAGAGAGGAAAGGCTCAAGCCTTCGTCGGTGGTCCATATATCTTCCCCCGACACAACATCGTCACCTGTAATGGTGACAGAGGCCGGCGAGAGGAGGGCGGCAGATGTATCTGTAGATGGAGGTGAGGGTTTCTTCATTGCAGGGAGATGAGGGACGGACGAAGACTAGGGTTTTCTTCAGAAGAGAGAATCGATCGGAGAGGAGAGTGGGGAGAGCGGGGGAGAGTGGAGGGTGGGGAGAGCGGTGCATGACGGAGATGTAGATCGGAGAAAGGAGGAGAGAATCGAGTGGAGAGAAATGAGGGTGAGATGCGACGCACATAGTGAGGGTGAGAAATTGGGGTTGGGGGGTGGGATAGGATTTAGATAATTAAATAAATTAATTAAGTAATGTTTAATTAGGTTAAACATTCTCTAATTTTTTTCATTTCGGGAAAGCAAGACAATTGTTTGGGACAAACGAAAAAGGAAATCAAGACAATTGTTTCGGGACGTAGGGAGTATCACTTAAATTAACATCAAATGAATATTTTTATAACAAATATAAATAAACTCACAGATAACAATTCATTTTTAAACAAGCTTAATACTCCCTCCATCCCGGTCCATTGGGCACTCTTTCCGTTTTCGTCCGTCACAGTCTATTAATCCCCTTTCCTTTTTTGGCAAAAAATTAAGAATTAGTTAAGTATTTAAATTAAGTTAATTTAACCCAAACCATGTACAAATACCAAACTACCCCTAAAACCCTAACACAAATTACTCCCCCTACCCCCGCCGCTTTGCATCTCACAAAAATCAATTTGGTCTCTCATTTCCCAATCTCCCGAACCCTAATTTGTCTCTGCCTCTCTCTGACTCCTCCGTCGTTCTCTCTTCCCCTCAACTCCGTCCATCCTTCTCTTTGCCTCCGCCCCTCTAACCACGATGATGAAGCCGACGTCTTCATCTTCGTCTCCATGTAAAGAATGTCGCGATGAAGATTCACTTGTGCCTCTTTCTGCTCCATTACCCGTTGCTTCGTTGTTGCCCCCACCACCAGTCGGTCGTGCAGGTGAAGTGCCCTCGACCGACAGCTCTTTGAGTCCTTGCTCCCTTCTCTCATTTACTGAATTTGTCCATTTTTCGCTTACTTCACTTCTTGGCGGCCGAGGGTCAGAGGCGTGGCTGGCCGACAACATCGCCTCTGATTCATGCCACGAGGGCCTCGTTGCTGCCGGAGGCATGGATGACCAACAACACCTTCCCTGTTCCAATTAATGAAAGTCATAATGGGCTTATTCCTCAGAATGGTCCATACACCAAGGAGTGGGAGTGGCTGGCAATTGAAGCTGAGGCGTTGCAGCTTCCAACCAAAGAAAGGATGGCGGTGGTTCGACAGTTTTGGGAAATTTATTTTCCCAACATCCAATTATTTCTATTACTAGATATTGTTCTTTTCATGCTCTTATTTGTGTGAAATATCGAGTACGGTGGTGGTTCTTTTGAATTTTGTGTAAAATCAGCTCCCACTAAAAAAATTTAGTGGGAGATTTGATTTCCCTTCGATATTTTTGTTCCAATTACAGATTTGAGGTTGATGCCCCTTTAGGTCATTTTTACACATTTAATTGCCACTTAGATTTTTTATTAACAATATTATATTGATAGTTATGGAGTGCATTGGTTATAATGCAAAAAGATAAATTTCCATTACACTGGGACAGAGGGAGTACTCAAAATACAGAATTTTCAGAATTTGAAAAATTCTTCCCACAAATACTCAATCAAAGCATCACGAAGTGCCATATGAATATTTTTTATCGTTGATTTTTCTAAATCGACTAATAAATGATTGGAATTCATCAAGTTCTTCATTCACCATTTCAACATCTGGGATTACTGCTTCTTCTGCATCTTTAATAGGTACTTTAGGTCTCGTTCATCTTCAGTTATCATATTATATGCATAATTATGCATGCAACCATTATGTCTTGCAATTCATCGTTCCTCCAAAAGCAGGAATGATTTGCTACAATTGCAAATCAACTTTGAAGAACTCCGACTTCTCGTTCAACATTTTTCCTGCAAGATTCTTGTTTCTTGGAAAAATATTTTTTTTTGTTGTGCGAGGTTCATGAATAGTTTGCACAAGTGTTGCCCATTTTGGATATATTCCATCAGCCAGGTAATAACCCATATCATACTCTTTTCCTTGTATGACATAGTGTGCAGGTGGAGCAATACCTCTAGCAAGATCACTTAAACGATGAGACCTTTCCAACACATTAATATCACTGTTGGATATTGGCATCCCAAAATATGCATGTCATATCCAAAGATCATAAACAACAATAATTTCAAGAATTAATGTTTGTTTACCACTACGGCCTGAATATTGTCCTGCCCAAGTGGTTGGACAATTTTCCCATCTCCAGTGCATGCAATCTAGGCTTCCTAACATTCCTGGAAATCTACGCTTCTGACCAATATAAAAAAGTCTTTTAACAAGATTATTGTTAGGGGTTCTCAAATAATGATATGAAAATATTTGAACAATTGCACGACAAAACCTCTTCACACATTAAAGAGTAGTGGACTCACCAATATTGATATACTCATCAGTTGCATCTGCTGGCATGGCGTAAGCTAACACCTGAAAGGCAGCTGTGACTTTTTGCAGCCCAATCTCCCAAGTGCATCACTTCGCTGCTCAAAATAGTCATCATGAATTTTTACAGCTTCAACAATACGAAGAAATAAACTTCTAGACATTCAAAAACATCTTCGAAATAATTCTTCATTGTAGGTTGGATTTTCATAAAAGTAGTCATTGAAGAGTCGTTGTGCAACTCCTTCTCGATCACGATGATTTACTCTATTGTCATGGACTGAACCTCCACGAACATTTAACATATTCTGGTTGCTAAGAATTTATCCCATCGCAAGAATATTTCTTTGAATTTGATGAAGTAACAAAATTTCTTCATCACTCTCTGATGAAGATGTTGAATCTTCAAAAAACATTGAATGAAAGGTATTGGAATCCATTGTGTTTTTATGTTTACAAGCTTATTGTGTGGTATAACATTGTAAAGGATATATCCATCTTATAGGGGTGAATGCTTTGGATTCCTTTTGCTTTAAGGTATGTGTAGGGATGCACTCTCCAAGCAATGCATGTGACTTGCAGATATTTGATTCGAAATTTGACTAAATTGTGCAACACTCAATACATTTCTTTCAGCCTACACCATTCAGTGCATTATATTCCTTTCACTTTAATTATGCACATTCCAACCTACACACCACTCAATGCATTGGATTCCAACCTACACACCACTCAATGTATTAGAATCCAACCACTGCATGTGACTTGCAGATATTTGATTCAAATTTTAACTAAATTGTGCACCACTCAATACATTTCTTTCATTCTACACCACTCAATGCATTTGATTCCATTTGCTTTAATTATGCACTCTCCAACCAATGCATGTGACTTGCAGATACTTGATTCAAAATTTGACTTGATTCTGCACCACTCAATGCATTGGATTCTTTTTGCTTTAACTTACACCACTTATTATGTCTCTTTAACTGTATAAATATGTTGCATTCAAGGCTACAAAAACATATCTTAGAAAAATCTATTTATCTTTTTTCTTAGTTTTTCTCAACTATTAGCTCTCAAGTCCAACCTAAGAAATCCTAATTACACCAATGACAAAGATAGACTTCTTTGCAATGTGTACTTGGATATAACCCAAGATTCAGAACTTGGGAACAATCAAACAAAAGATCAGTTCTAGTGTCATGTAGCAGAAACCTACAACCTTTCCGAAGCCCATCCCTCATGACCCGATAGAACCTTTAGATTAGTCGGGACTCGCATACAACTGATCACGAAGGCCACAACGAAGTTCAAAGGATGCATTGCACAAGTTGAACTCTTAAATCCAAGTGGTGCATCTGAAATAGATATTGTAAGATATTTTTTTGTTAGTATTTATTGCGGTTTTATCTAGTTAACTAATTTTAAATATGATTTATTATGCAGATGAGTAGGGCAAAATAATTGATAATGATTGATCTGAATTTCAAAAAAGGATACAAATTTGAACATGTATGGGATATTGCCAAAAACTTTCCCAAGTTTGATTGTGCATCGCAAAAATAAGAGCCGACAAAAGTTCATCCCAATCAACCTAATCAAGTATGTATGAGCCTGAATCTTCCATATCACCTACTACAACTCCTTCATTTCCTCTTCACTTAAGTGACAACAGTGGCAATGGTTCTAGGTCTCAACGCCCATTGGGTGTTAAGAAAACTAAATTGAAGGAAAAAAAAGATGAACAAGTGTTGAATCTATTTAGTACATTAAATGAATCAAAACACAAAATGCATGAACTCATGAATGAAAGAGAAAGAAAGAAGTCAGAGCGATTTGAGAAGAAGATAGCTGAACAACAAAAGTTCAATACCAATTTTGAACGGGAATCAGATCACAAATTGATGATGATGGACATAAATTTAATTGAAGATCCCATTTCACGTTTATATTTTGGGAATGAAAGAAAAAGAGTTGTCCAAAAAACAAGCGGTCTCTTCAGCCCCTCCTCATCATGAAGAAAATTTTAATTATCAAGATTACTTTCCAAATATGAGAGGATCTTATTCGAGCACGGGATTATGAGATTTTTAATTTATGTTTATTACATTGCATTTTTAGTACTTGTTATTTTTAATTTTGTTGTTTTAGTACTTGTTGTGTTTTATCTAATGTATTTTATGTTTTAATGTAATGCAATGTATTTTAATTTTATGTTTTAATATAATGTATTTTAGTTTTATGTTATTTTTATTACTTGTTGGTTTTAATTATATTTTGAATTGTTAAAAATATTTTATTACATTCACAACAAAAAAAATTGTATTTTATTGATAAAAACTTAAAAAAAAATAAAACTAATTAAAAAAAAATACAAAAAACACCCCCAAAATCCCTCCCATCCGCTCAAAGTGTTGGGATCGTTCCCGTCGCACTGTGCAAGGACGGGAGATTTTCCCCGTCCCGACTATCCCAACCACATTGGTGTCGCTCGCTCCGAGAAAATTGTTGCTACGGGGATTCTCCTGGCAGCATTGGAGAAGCTCTTATGGAAAATATGTTTTTTTAATCTTTCAAATACTATATTTAATTGTATTGCTAAAAGTAATTGTCGATTTATTTAAAAAATTATATTAATTTTGAAACATAGACATTAATAAAGAGAGTATATAGACCAAATAATACATTACAATATTGAGATTTTTAAAAAAGAAATATATTATTCTTTTAGATTGACTTAGTTGTGGGGTGAGCACAAACGAATCGTTGATTAAAACCTAGGGGCGGCAATCTCCAACCCGACACGAACCTAACACGAAAAAAACGGGTTGGGTCAACCCATTTAATTTTCGGGTCAGTTTCAGGTCAACCCGTCCAACCCATTTAATTTTTGGGTCGGGTTCGGGTCAATCTCGGGTTGACCCGCGAACCCATTTGACCCACCAATAATATTAATTATTATTATTATTATTTATAAAATATAATTAAATAAAAATTTAATAAATAAAATATAGCAAAAAACCAATTTTTTTAATTAGTTAACAAAATCTTATAATTTTTAAAATAATTAACACAATTTATTAATTTTAAAATTAATTAATACATTTTTTGTATTTTTAAAATAATTAAACAGGTCATTTCGGGTCAGTTTCGGGTCGACACGAAAATAAACTGGTCGATCGACACGAAAATAAACCGGTCGGGTTCAGGTTGAGATTTCTGACCCGCGAAAATATACGGGTTAGGTTCGGGTTGGCGTGTCGCTTGTTATTAGCAGGTCACAACCCGACCCGCCAACCCGAACCCGAACCCGAACCCGACCCATTTGCCACCCCTATTAAAACCTTATCGAATTGTTGATTTATTTAAAAAGTTATATTAATTTTGAAACAGAGACATTAATAAAGAGAGTATACAAACCAAATAATACATTACAATATTGAGATTTTTAAAAAAGAGAGTATGTTCGCCTTGGAGGCGACACCAGTGGTCAAGATATGATCGAGAAACTTTACGCCAAATGGACTATGGAGGACAAGAAGCGCATCCAGCTAGACGTCATAGCTCACGATCTGATCCTCTCAGCTCTCCCAGAGGCCATAATTGAAGATGTGATCGACTTCGGTAATGCCAAGGAGGTATGGGTCTACCTTAGATGCCTGAGCCAAGAAACAGACTAGATAAAGTGCAACAAGCTTCAAGTTTGTGTGGATAAGTATGAGTACTTTATGATGCTCCCCGGAGAATGTATCGAACATGGATGCTTGGTTCAAATCTATTATTATCAAGTTGAAAGCTTTGGACATGGTATACTCTACAGCGGATCTTATTATCAAGATCGTGTCCATGATGCCGAAGGGCGAATGGTTCGTGAAGGCTGATGGAGATCCTGGTGGGCTGAAAGTTGGAAAATTAATTTGAGCATTAATTTCAAATTTTAAGTATTAATTTAATTTTGAATTTTATATAGTTTCTAGATGTTTTGATTTCATTTAATTACAAAGATATCAAGATATATTTATTATATATCTTGATAGATTTGATTTAGTTTTTAGATTTATTTTCCTAGTTAGATTAGATTTAGAGATTTGATTTTCTCCCTATAAATAGGGCTTCGTATTTCCATTGTAATTCAGTTTTCAGTGTTTAAATAAAATTTTTGAGATTATCTCCTCAATTATCTAAAAGCTCACGAATTCTAGTAACCCTAGAATTTAAAAATTCTGACTTATCAAACGAAATTCTGCAGCCGTTTGTGGCGTTTTCGCTATATCCTTCATTGTGATCTGAGTTGCTTTTTTTAGTCGTAGGGGCTCGTTCACGTTCTTGCTTACAATTCTCTAAGGGTCGAGTCATAGACATTGGATATCCCATTGATCGATGCTAAATCTGCATACAAATTATAGCAAAGGGCAAATAAATTATAAACAACCCAAGGATTAGTCGATCCCACAGGGATAGTGCAACGAAGGAAAACCATGTACTGAATGTAGTTTTCAAAACTCTTGTTTGGGCAAATCAATTTTAGGGTTTTGGGTTTTTCAAAACAAGTAATTAAAGAGAGAAAATTCAAATATTAAAAAGCACAGATTCTAGGGAAATCTACCAATCTGATATTGTAGCTCTGATTTTGTGAATATCCTCCTTGGTAGTTATTCTGATAGCCACCTCGTTGGACAAAATTGATGTCCACAACATCACCATCACTAGAAGATAGAACTGGATCGATAGCATCAATTGTTTGTCCAGTCTTAAACTTGGTGAAATCCTTTTTAGCTTCTTTATTTCTGCCAACAAATCAACCTCGGGGGTTACTACCTTCTCCACATCCTTGATTGGTGCCTGTCGAACATTAGACCACATATGGCTACTGTTAGCCATCTTCTAAAAGAACTCCATGGCTCGTTTGACACTCTTTGTCATAATAGAATCCCCCAAAGTAGCATCTACCAACTCAACTGTGTGGTCATTCAAACCTCATAGAACGTCTCAGCTTGCTCCTCCAGAGATAGACCATGGCTAGGGCAAACTCTCAACAACTCCTTGTAGCGTTCCCAAGCCTCATAAAAGTTCTCGTCAGGCCTCTGAGTGAATCTAGTGATATCCTTCCTCCTCTGTCTGATGACACTAGGTGGAAATAAATTAGCCAAGAATTCATTCCTCAATTCTGCCCAAGTATTGATGTTGCTCTTTTCCAAAGCAAAGAATCATGATTGAGCTTTGTCTCGCAGTGAAAAGGCAAAGAGCCTCATCCGGATGGCACTCTGACTGACTCCATTGATTTTGACAGTATTGTAGAGCATGATGAACTTATCAAGATGTACATAGGGATCCTCAGTAGCTTGGCCCCAAAGTGGTCCTGATGAACCATCTGCACCAGATCAATCTTCAACTCAAAGTTATTGGCATTGATGCTAATTTTGAAATCAGTCTCTTAGAACCATGGCATGTATCTTTATTGGATAGCATCCTCGTCCTCATCATAATCAAATCGACAATGGGCCTCCTCCTCTTCATCATCTGAGAGGTCACTAGGTTGTTGGTTGCGTTGAGGGTTTCTATTGTTGTTGTTGTTGGCTCTTTCGAGCTCCAGTACCCTCATGCGCTCCCTCATGGTTTGAACCTCTCTCAAAAGCTCAGCTGCTTGCTCTTGGGTATTGTTAGCTTCGTTTGGTGGGTTTGCTTTAGCCATAATGACAGTTTGACTACTTGAAACTTTTTCCTCTCGGTTTCTCCTACGGTTGTTCATTCGACAAGTAGCCTAAATTTCAGGATTGAAAAAAACTAATCCTTTTCCACTCCTTGTGTTCATAAATTACATGAGAGAAACAGAGGGAAAAGTGAGTAACAACGAAGCAAGAAAATAGAGGGATTAAATAACAAAGGTAAATAAATAATTTATTTTTACAAAATCGACACTAGTGTCAATCGATATGGACTGTGTTGATCGACACAAATGCAACAACAGTGTCGATCGAGTGCTTGACTTCGATCGATACAGAGGTAAAAAAATTTAAAAGAAAATTGTGCGAGAACATAAAGGGAAATTAAAATTACAACTCAAATCAATAACCCTAAAACAAAATCAGTAACAGGATAATTCTAAACAATCCCCGACAACGGCACCAAAATTTGATCACTAAATTTGTAGTAATACTATAGTCTAGTGGCAAAGTAAAATTATCGATCTCAAAGAGAATGTATAAGCGAATATCCTATGTACTAAAATATAGTTATTGGTTTATTGTCCAAGTAAATCAAATTTTGAAAGGGGCTTTGATAACTGAATTTAAAGTTGCAAGAATTAAATTAAAACAAGAATTAAACCAAATTTTTTAAGTAATCAGAGAAAAGCTCAGATTTCAGGGCAAGTTCATATCTTGGATAACATGCAACGGAAATCAATCGATCAATTAAAAATATAGATTAAGGTGGAACATCAGAAAATTATTACAAATTCCGTGTTTGGCAATTTATAAAGTAGATTATTAATTCTCTATATCCTTTTAGCCTCTAGAAAAATTAACAACTCCCAAAAACCTCATATTTATTCCTATGGATTAAATTCTTCTTTTCACACACAATGAAGATCTATATTATCAATTCTTAGATCGATTAATTAATTTTCACCTTTCAGTCTCAAATTAATTAAATATGAAATCCAATCAAATGGCCAATTATCTTAGATTTAGAAAAAGCACAAGAATTGATAAACCTAAATAAAATATTGTTCGCTTTAATAACCCTAGACATGCATCCAAGATAATCACATAAACCCTAGAATCTAATTAAGGAATTCATATTAAACAAGCATATATGAGAAAATAAAACCTGTAAATGTTCTTCATAAATTAAAATAGTATCGAGTTGAATCCAATCTCGAGAAATCTTGATCCAAATCTTCAATCCAAAGCATAAATAATCAAAGAACAATAAAAACTATATCTCTCAGTCTCAAAAGTGGCAAAAGTCCGAATTCTCAAAAATTACATGATATATATAAACGGTTTGAGTGATTAAATATAACAAATACGATGCACGAAAAATAACTTAAATATACAATAAATGCATTAAAACAACCTAAAAATCCATTGACAAGTGAACGAAATAACGCACATATCTTGAGCCACGATCGTAAGGATCATTTGCAGATCTACCCTGAGCAAGGATTTTCTTGGTGTCTCGGGTCTGAATAACAAAAGAAGAATCAGAAAATATTACATCAACAAGATAATCTGATTTTAATTTACTGATAGACAGTAAATTCTTCTTTAGATGGGGCACAACAAGCACGCCCAATAATTTAACATCAGTGGATGAAACAGAAGAAACAAAATGAAAAATGGGTAGTTGTTGGTCCCCGATCAAAGTGTTATATATGCAGCGGAAGTATTAAATTTATCTTGCACGTGTCTTGCTAAGGTCTCAACTTAGCAAGTGTTTATTTAAAATCTTTTAGCTCGTGTATTTGTTAGTTCGATTGCAGTTTATACTTCAACACTTGATGTGTTGAGTTTCAAATACGTCTAAGCACAAGAAATACCGAAATAAAAATGCTAATGACACAAGGATTTTTATAGTGGTTCGAGCAATTGTTCCACGTCCACTCTTCAGTCCTTTGACTGAAAATTCACAAGAAGAATGAGTACAAGGTCAGGCCTGATCTCTAACGTTGAGCAGCTCCTCCGTTTGGTCAGCGCGCACCTTCAAGCACCTCGATCTCCAATCTTCAACCGGTGTCGCTCCTTAGAGTGAGGACAAACCTTCCTTCTCCTTGGACGTCGACTACTGGGAGTTTTATAGTTCTTCCCGGAAGTGTTGGCATTGCCTGTAAAAATCACTCTTGCACCACAATAGTGACTGCTAGATTCTTTCTAGACTAGAAGGAATCCCAATATAACCTTTGGAAAATAAACTTCACAGGTCTTCGAGCTTCTGTTATGAGAGCTTTCAAAAAGCTTCAATTAAGAACTTAGCTCGGATGAGTTCGCGTGATGTAGAGAATGTATTTAATCTCTTTTGTTATCTCTTGTATGTAGTAAGTCGTGAACCTTTGAATGAAATAAGGATGACACCTATTTATAGGTGAAGATTCAAACGACTGTTTGAATCTTATCCGTTAGACTCAAAGGGAATGTTCGCCTATCTGCATTCTTCCTTTTTCTGCAGTGGACAGAGACTCTTCAAGTCTCCTTGTCTCTGATTGGCGTAGCATCTATATTTAGCCGTCTTTTGTCAGAACGGATCCTTTATAGGTCTGAACCCTTCTTTTTCATGATGATTGTTCCATCCTCTTGATTGGTTGGGTCTCCTTGTAATTTGTAATCCGTCTGATTATTGACTCTGTAACTTCTCTCTTGATTGCTGATTGTCGTCTGCTGGCAGCTGGTGTGTGTCGGATATCTCCGTAGTCTGCTGGAGTTCCTTCTTCATCATCCCTGTCACGTTCCTCCGCATTACTAGCCTTTCTTTTCTTTTTAGCAATCTTCAGCAATTTGTCAAGTTTGCTGACTCCTTCAGCAAACTAGATTCTTTTCTTTTTCTTATTCTATTAGAACTCGAGTATTAATTCCTATACAAGACTTTTTACAATTGACTCGATATTGAGTTTCTAGAGCTTTGATGCACCAAAACATATCAAACTATGATTATGAATTGGTTTACAAGAGAGGGTTTTAAGAATATTCCTAACAATTTCCACCTTTTTGGTGCGATCAAAGCCTCTATCTAAAGCTTTAATTCTAGCTGATCATGGGAAAGTTGATTACTGATGTTACAAAAATTTCCTATCAATTCTATTACAACTCGAGTATTAATTCCTATACAAGACTTTTTACAATTGACTCGATACTGAGTTGCTAGAGCTTTGATGCACCAAAACATATCAAACTATGATTATGATTTGGTTTACAAGAGAGGGTTCTAAGAATATTCCTAACAATTTCCCCCTTTTTGGTGCAATCAAAGCTTCTATCTAAAGCTTTAATTCTAGCTGATCATGGGAAAGCTGATTACTAAGATTACAAAAAAACCTATCAATTCTATTCTCAGTGTCTCAACTCCCATAGACTCAGTATTGTTCATAAACATTCCCCCTTAACGTATCAAGGGTATTGTTCGATAAAAATGATTAATCAGGTAAATAGCTTCAAAGTCTTTTACCAAGTAGCACAAAGCACATTTACGCATAATGTCATCAAGCAATCACAGGAACATTTCACACTCATCACATTCCATGCAGTTTGTTGATTACACTAAGTGTGTAATTTCAGCTAATTCAATTTAAATCAGCGTTGGACAATGAGATATTATCTTCAACCTGGGTTAGTTTTCATTCATAATCTCATGTTCTGTTGTACACACATATAACCCAAATTGAAATTAAAAAAAAAATTGTTCAGCCAGCTAGGAGATTAGAGAGATATTACTTCTTTGTCGTTGAGGAGTCTGAATCAGCAGCATTTTTGGCACCTGAGGAACCGACAATGGGCTTCTTCATTTTGTTGAGAGCTTTCATAGTCATTTTCATGAAGTTATCCACGACAGCTTCTCTTTCCAATCTTCTGATCCTTTCCTTCTCTTCAATTTTTCTCTATTCTTCTCTCTCTTCTTCTTCGCGTTGTCTCCTTAGATCTTCTTCCTGTTGTCTTCTCACTTCAAGACGACGAAGTTTGTCTTCTTGCTCCTTTCTCCTTTCTGCTTCTTCAGCTAACCTCCTCTCTTCCCCCTCTTTGATCGCATCAAAAATTACGGTGGAGAAGGTCTCGAAGTTGTCTTGTTGATCAGCAAGAATTTCGTCTTTAGCTTCAGACACCTGAATAGAGATTTCCTTGCGCACGATTGGTACCATTTGCTCTCCGATACTCCATCCTACCATTGTATGAATATATTGCTGGAGATCCCTCTGATAAGTGCTGGTATTCAATGACTCAATTGCCATGTACGAGGGTTCCTCAGAAAGTACTATTTGATTTTCAGTGGTAGTCATGAGAGCGGCAGTGGCCAATCCTGGAGTTGAAGTGGATGGTTGATCAGCAGGAGCCATTACAGAATATGTAGTTTGCCTTCCTGCTTCTTCTTCAGCAGAAATATTTGGGGATGACTTTAAGTTCTGCAACCTGAAAGGTTTGCTGACGAGTTGGTTAAGGATTTTCTCCTTGAATTCCAACATCTTCCTCCTATCTTCTTCTCTTTTTCGTGTGGTTTGCTCTTCTACTAGCTTCTTCTTTAATTCCTCAGCTGCAGCCATTTGACGTCTGGTGGCAGGAGATTTGAATTGTTGGGTGAATGGTGGAGAGTCTTCTATGGCATATTCTGATGGTGGCAGTGATCGATCTCTGGTGGCTGTTCTGTGAGCTTGGATCTTTTGTAGCTTTTTAGCAACCTGCTTCTCCATATACTGTCGTTTGGATGTTTGGTCCATCCAATCATCAGCCCATTCTTCTTCACTCCTCCAGTAATTAAGACCCATCCTTGCCATCATAATTGAGCGGTCCTCATAATGCAGTTCATGAGTGGCATAATTAAAGAATCGCCATCTCTTGAACTCTGTTCTCAACCAATCTTGATCGGACGACTCTCTTTATAGTTCAGCAGGATATGAGTCCTTGACTTCTGCAACGGCCTGAATTTTGATGAACATGTTTATGTCTCGTGCCCAGGAGATGAGATCCTCATTCTCCTCATCACTCACTATGACAGGAGGACACCACTTCGCAATCCACTTTGCTTTGTACTTCCTGTTGGGTAGTCCTTCCATGGGCACTCGTAGAGTTTCTTCTTGGAATACGGATTCTCCATCTGTGACAGTTTCTGAATCTTCTTCATCATGAGAGCTAGGAAGATCATTGAAGGATATACCTAAAACTTCTGGAGAGCTGGGAATCGGAATTTGTCGTTGCCAGATGGATTCTATAGTTCTTTCGAGCACACTCATGGTATCTTCCTATGTATTCCATCCTGGAACGGTAGAAGGTTCAATACCCATTTGACGTAGACATTGCTCATTCCGAGCTCGCACACTTGCTGTGAGCTCTTCTTGTAATCGTGCTCACAATTCAGCATTAAGTGAGGTATTTGCTTCAGGAGTGGGTCCCTCAACATTTGCTCCTTTGGTGGTTGTGGTGGTCTGTTGGACGTTTTCTGGTACGGCTACCTCTGAATTAGCATTTGTCTTCTCTGCTTCTTGATTTCCTGAATCAGTAGCTGGGATCTGGTCTGATGGTGTTTCTAGATCTGCTTCTGCCATGATTGTAACAATTTGGCTTCCTCCTTGCGTAGCCAATTGTTTTGTTTCACTTTCCTTTTTAACAACGGGACTGTTACCTTCTTGCACAATAAACTGCATCAGATTTCTTTCAGAAATTTCTTCAGCACTTACGCTTCCCCCTTCATCGGTGGCGGGCTGAATTTGTATTGCGTCACAACTCTTTTCTCCTGGTCCTGGAGTCTGCAATCTTCTAGATTCCTTTAAGGCTTCTTTCATTTGTCTTCGCTCAAGATCATCAGTTGTTTCAACATCTTCAGTGAACTTGACCTTTATTTTCCCTTTCTCGGCTTGTGTCTTCTCAACATCTTTCCGAGTGATGCGACCGGTCTATTCTCCAGCTTGAATCCTGGCATTGCGCTCTGCATAACTTGCCATGACTTCTTCATATTTCAAGTCTCTCTCTTCAAGGGTCATCTAAATCAGAACTTGGCATAATCTCTTTGTTCTTGTGCCCTTTGGAGAGCTTTCCTTTGTCGCCTTTTCTTCCGAGATTCTTCCTCATCGAAAAATTTAAGCCTTCGCTTCGTAGTGGCATCTGTGGTTTCTATCACCGTGTCCTTGATGACATCTGAAGGTGGTAGAGAAGTATCTACCTCAGGTACATTGATTTAGAGAGGGTCTCCTGAAGATATGCTTTGCTTGCTCCTTTTCTTGGCTTTATCACCATCACTAGCCGGTTTCCCTTTCCTCTGTTGACGACTCCTCTGCGTATGCCTCCTCTTCACAATGTTTTGATCAGAGGGTTGACCAGTTTCTTGTGATGGAATGTCAACAAACTTTCAAGCTCAGTAAACAGGGCATCCTGTTCTGCTTTGCGCTGTTCTTCAACTTCTTCGGCAGTAAGTGGAGTAGTAGTAGGCATAATGATATGGCCTTGGTATGGTTCTTCTTCATCAGAGCATACCTGTTTTGGGTTGACGTTGCTCTTTCCCTTCGGTATCAATGGTTCTTTGTAATTCTTTGGCGGTTGTTATTTTCTGGTTGGCGTTATGTAGTCGGAGTAGATCAAATCCTCACCGCGGCAGTGGCTGCCTTCTAGTATGATCCCTTCCAAAAAGTGGCTTATCTTCAACCCAAAGCCTACGTCTTGAGTGAACGTATGATCCTTCTTCACACTCTTGTTCTTGTAGACATGCGCTAGCCATTTGGTGTAGATGAACTTCGCCCAATTTCCACATTTTGATCATCAATTGCCATCATAACAACAAACTTATTAGCACTTTACTCAGAGAGTGACCCAACTTCGCCCACTAGCATCCTTATGACAACCTGTGCTAAACTTCTCATTGGTTCTGCTAGAGATTTCAGTGGTTCTGCTACTTTCCATGAATCGTTGTATGATTCCGACTTCCATCTCAGCCATCTCTTCTTCATCTCGGCTTCATTGTTGATCCTGTAGTTGGCTACATCTTCACCATCATTGCATAGTTCGTACTTCTTCTCCAAAACTTCTGGGCTTACTACGATTTTGATACCCAAAACACTTGTGGTGAATGATTCTTCATCTTTACCAACAACTGCACGCGCAAAGAATTTTGCAACAATGTGCGGACGAAACTTATTGGGTTCCGCAAATAGATATCTCAGCAGGTTCTCTTGGTCGAGTTTACCTATGAGAATTTCACACCAGTGCTTCTGGAACAGTGGCTCGTATAGTATCTTGTCCTTCTTGACTTGAGCAGCCCTTTTCTGATCGTTGGTGAGTCCACCAGGAAATTTTCCATGACTTATGGTGACTAGTCGATAGTACGGAATCGACTCATCAAAGTCTTCCGTCTTGTAGATGCTTGTGAAAGTTGGGTGGAACTGTTCTGGTTCTTCGGACATGTTGGTTTTTTTGGATGATTCGGCAGGGAGACCGGTTTGAAGATTCCATTATTGATGTTTCTTCTAAAAGCTTCAAAAAGTGTAGAGCAGAAGAATTTTGAGTTAGAAGGTATGTAAGTATTAAGGTTAGAATTCCCAAACCAAATTTCTCTTATACGATCCCTCTTTAACCGGCTTCTGCTGTGAGCGGTTAGATCTCTCCTTCTGATATGGATGAATCGACGGTTGGGCAGTTGGTGACGGTTCGCCTTACGTCCTACTTCATTGGAACCTTGAGCGTGGCTGACGTGTCTCCTTGGCATTCATCGCCGCCCTGTGCTAGAGTTACTTTATAATGAAAGCAAACTCTATAGTTTCTTCATCATTAGATAATCCCGCCTTTCGAGATATATTTCAATTAAGTATCTCCTTCTTGCTTGCTGGTCAACATGCAAAGGTGCATAGGTTGAATACTAAACTTCCAGCAATGTGAAAGGCCTATGCTGAGAGCTGGGACTCAGCATATGATTATAACCCTTTAATATGGAATGCCATAGATCACCTAGTTTGCTGAGAGCTTGGACTCAGCATTCTTGTTTTACTTGTGGTGAACGACATATTCGTGGACCTGATTTGCTGAGAGCTTGGACTCAACATTCATTCTTTGAGGTCTGTTGTTCAGTAGACGCTTATAGTTTGCTGAGAGCTTGGACTCAGCATTCTCCTAAAATTATCTTCAAATAGTCTACCGAACTTTGCTGAGAGCTTATGCTCAGCACTTTTCGGGGTTCCACTAAGAGCTTGGACTCAGTAGAATAGACTCTTCTAAATTTTGATCCATGTAGAAGCAAAGAGTCTCTTTACTGAGAGCTTGGACTCAGTAAAATATTTCCAGTTTGTTTGCTGTTCCAAAATAGCAATCATTATCAATGAATTGAGAACTTGGACTTTGTAAACACCGTAATCTGCTGAAAGCTTGGATTCAGCAGTTCTTCTAGACTCTTTAGATTCAATGAACTTTTAGGTTCAAGAGTCTTCTTACTGAGAGCTCAACCTCAATATTCGTTGGGAATCTGCTGAGAGCTTGGACTCAGCAGTCAACAGAGAGTAATTTTCTTGAATTTCTCTTTTTCAGCATTCAAGTACTATGCTTCCGACGGGGTTGGGAAGACCTTTGAGAAATTCCTATCATTTGATTTTCCTTTACATTTTTCAATCTTTTCATGGAAAATCATATAATTTTTTGATAGGTTTCTGTAAACACAAGGAGCGTAATGATCTAGAATTTGATTTAGGCAGTTACTTGATTGTGACAACAGAGTATTGTCACCAACACGAGAATTTTATTGATATCATTGATTTACAAGAGTTACACTTCGCAAAGTATAATACTACAAGTTTACAATGATCAATTTGTCTTCAGACTGCTCCAATAACACCTTTGCTAGATCTCCTCCTTCTTGGTCTTTTCCCAATCTCATTGCTGCAAGCTGCCATGCTTACACAACAATGTCCTATTTGAAGGCTGAGAGATATTCAACATCAAGTTCATCCTCTGCCCTCTTGAACTTGCGCTCCCTTCTTAGACATCTCTTAGATTTCAGCCTTCTTATTCTCCGATGGACAACACATGGAAGAAAATCCGAATCTAGCATATCTCACCATCTGCTCAGATTGGTGCTCTTGTCCATTTCTCTTATCAGCACCTGGCACTTCACATATGTTTTTTAGGAATAGGATGGGTACCATCTGTGCCCAGTGTGCCTATTTGTTGCCCTAGATGCCAAGAAGACACATATGAGTTGCATCAGCTTCATCCACAGACATCTTCTTCATCTCAATTTCCTCGTTTTCGTCCATGAAGAAGAGATTAGGAATTAGTGATCTGAGAGACCCTACCCAAAGGTACTCTCAGATCTCGTGACTAAAGATTATCCATCTTCAGACCCACCTGACAAGTTTTTATCTCTCCAATGAGAAATTGTCATGGCCAGACAGAATGGACCGCCTGTCTCCGTTCGGTTCTAATATGAGAAAGCTCATCGTCCACAGTGAACCGAGAATTGAGAGAATCTTCTTAGATGTGATCTCTGTGAAGATTACGACTCTTCCTCTCAATTTGGAGACTTCCAAGTCACGTTGCTCGAACCCATTCTGGAGGTATTTTGGTGAAATGGTGAACAACGACATTTTTGATTTCTTCGAGCAGGGTTTCAAGAGAAATGGGAATAGAAGGCAGGTGAGAGATTAGGGTTTCAAAGATCTTGAGTATGGCTATCTTAAGCGTGACTTCCCTCCTTAAATAGATGCAGTCTTCCCTAAAATATGATCTTTTAATCACTTCGTTTGCCTTAGGAACCGACGGTTTTGCAATTACTTTCCACGTGGCGGCTATCTTCAGAACTAAATCTTCTCGAGCCTTTGAACAAGATCTTTAGTAATGATAGCGAATATGTATCGTCTCTTTGTCATTGATGATGATTTCAATTAATATGTCGGTTGAGTATCCCGATATTTGTTGCTTAATTTGATCAATTTCCCAAGATTGATTCAAATATATATTGATTCAGCAGTCTTCTTCCTTCTGCTGAGAGCTGGGACTCAGTCATCTTGTACTCTGATGGAACCAATATTCTCCGATACATGCCTATTGAATTGCTGAGAGCTGGGACTCAGCAATCTCCTTATTCATTGAATTTTTCTTCTGAAGAGCGTGAGCTGGGACACACTCTTATTTTGCATCGTCTTGAGAAGTCCAACTAAATAGAATTCTGTCAATAAATATAATCCAAGAACAGAATAAGAGCTGGGACTCATTCTTCCGTAACCTCATCTAATTCCAATAAGCTGAGCTTAAGACAAAGCTCTTTGAATCTGGTTTCTTCTAGAGGCTTGGTGAATATATCTGCTAGCTGATCCTCTGTTCTGATGTAATACACTGAGATATCCTTTTTCTCAACATGATCTCGAATGAAGTGATGTCTGGTATCGATGTGCTTTGTTCTGGAATGGTGAACATGATTCTTCATGATGCACATCGCATTGTTGTTGTCGCAATAAATGGGAACGCAACCAGTGCTGGCTTCATAGTATTGAAGTTGTTGCTTGATCCACAACACTTGTGTGCAGCAGCTGGCAGCAGCTTTGTATTCTGCTTCCGTTGTGGATGTTGCTACGGAGTGTTGCTTCTTGCTGAATCAACTTATCAGCTTATGACCTAGGAATTGACATGTTCCGCTCGTGCTCTTTCAGTAAATTCTGTGGTGCGGCTAAAAGTTCAATCGAATTAAACTCTCAACTACACAAAG
>JAPKLW010000382.1:393830-412565 GCA_026898455.1 Plectranthus barbatus | reverse complement strand
AATCGACCCTACACTCGTTAACCCCTTGTCACGGCGAGCTAACGGTTGATGATCTAGAACTTGCAAACCATCACGTTATTAAGCCCTAGACCACTCCAAATAGTTCGTCAATTATTGCCCTACGACCTAGCACCGCACATGGATTGGAACTAAAATCGTATGAATCTACACTATTCACGACGATTCTGCCCGCGTATTGGCTGCAGCGTTCACGTCAACTACCTCCTAAGTTGGCTCTTACCTACACCTAGGAGGTAAGGAACAAGTTCTAGTGCAATTCAAGCTCTCAAAGGGAAGTGAACAAGCAATTCTCAAACCAAATGATCATGCATCCTTACTCAAATCAACATCCAAGTAGAATTAGAACTTCATACCTTTCAATTGTACAAATACAAGTTTGAATTCAATGAACTTCATTACAAATTGAAAAGTAGAAATAGGAATCTTCCCCAAATTGGATTTGGTTGCCTTGATCTACCACCTTGAATCTTCAATCTCCTCCAAGTATTGATGAATTACTCTCCTAGATACTCTAGGATTATGATGAATTGGAATGGAAAAATGGAATCTAGGGAAAATTCTAGCTAACGTATGTGAAAATGACAAAAATTTCTTCAAATAACTGCCTTTTCCCCTTTTATAGGCAAGCAATCAGGGCCTCGGATCGCCCGGTCGAAGTATGGCTCGCCCGGTCGAAGCTGGAAACTGCAACAAAACCGGAAAAACCGCCCAGGCTCGGCCGATCCTGCACCTGCTCGACCGAGCCTGGTCTTTGTCAGCCTGGCTCGGCCGGTCCTGCACCTGCTCGACCGGTCGAGCCCTCTGAATGCCCTGCTCGGCCGGTCCTGCACCCGCTCGGCCGGTCGAGCTCTCCAAACTCCAAACACGTGCGATTTTCCTCCAAAACTCCACCAAAATTGCTCGTTTATGCCAAAAACCTATCCTACACAAATCAAACACACAAAACACGAAAACACAACCAAAGTACGACAAAAACATATGATACGGGAGTAAAATAGCCACAAACAAGCATGTGCACACATCAAAATATAGGTCATTTTACGCACGTATCATTCTGCAACCTCCAAAATCTGAATCTGAGTACCCTATGAGTGTGAGATCATCTGCTCTGGGATACCAAATTCCTAAAGATTATGTTCCCTTCAGATATTTGACAATTCTTCGTGCATACTCCATGTGTGATTTCTTTAGATTTGCTTGATATCGAGCACATACGCCTATAGAATACGATATATCTGGTCTGATGGCTGTCAAGTATAGCAGTGAGCCAATTATTCCTCTATGTGATATGGGGTCTACGGATTTGCCTTCTTCATCCATTGATATCTGACATGTTGTACTCATGGGAATCCGTAGTGTCTTCGTCTTTTCTGGACAGAATTTGCTGATGAGATCTTTTGTATATTACTTCTGATGAATAAAAATCCCATCACTGGATTGCTGAAGTTGCAGACCTAGGAAATATGACATTTTTTCCATCATACTCATCTGGAAGTTAGTCTGCATAAGTCGAGCAAACTTCTCGCAGAGATTTAAATTTCTTGATCCAAATATGATGTCATCCACATAGATTTGTACAAGCAAAATGTCTTCAATATCTTTGATCAAGAATAATGTCTTGTCGATCTTTCCTTTCCTGAATCCATTCTTTAGAAAGAACTGCGATAACGTCTCATACCAAGCTCTTGGGGCTTGCTTTAGTTCGTAAAGAGCTTTCCTTAATCTGTATACCTTGTTTCCGCGTTCGAAACTAGGAGGTTGTTCCACGTAGACTTCTTCCTTTAATTCGCCATTAAGGAATGCGCTCTTAACGTCCATCTGAAATACTGTGAAGCCATAATGAGCAGCATATGCTAGGAATAATCTTATTGCTTCCAAGTGAGCTACTGGAGCAAATGTTTCGTCAAAGTCTATTCCTTCGCACTGCGCATATCTTTTAGCAACTAATCTGACTTTGTTGCGAACGACGAGTCCATTTTCGTATTACTTATTCTTGACCCATTTAGTTCATATTACTGATTGATGCGTTGGAAGATCGACGAGATCCCATACATGATTCCTTGTGAACTCTGATAGTTCACTACAACAAAAAGGGGAATAGACAACGTTTAATAGAAGACGCGGATATTGAATTGTGTAGTTTATATGTTAATAGAAGACGCATAAGTGTAAATGTGTAGTAAAAATTTCGCTCGCTAATAGAAGACGCGGGAATCCGCGTCTTCTATATACTTATAGAAGACGTGTAATATCGCGTCTTCTATACGTATATAAAAGACGCGGATTCCTGCATCTTCTATATTTTTGCAACGCATAAGGGTAAATGTCTATTAAAAATTTCGCTCGCTAATAGAAGACGCGGGAATTCGCCTCTTCTATATACTTATAGAAGACGCGTAATGTAGCGTCTTCTATACGTATATAGAAGACGCGGATTCATGCGTCTTCTATATTTTTGCAAATAAAATTAACCTATATAGTGAAAGCCGGTAGGGATTTTTCTTTTGTTTACACTACTAGAAATTTAGAAATTTACAGTTAAAATTAATTAATATTTAATATCCTAATCTACTAAAAATAAAAAACCTATGTAATTTCCCCAAATTACATGAACAATCCCAAATTGCTAACCCTTCCCACATCACGGTACGTCCTTCCTCACGCCCTACCTCCGCTGCACGGCTGCGCCACCCACCTTCGCCCCACACCCAAGCGGCGCGACCTCACTGTCGACCCACACCCAACCGGCGCGCCCCTCACCCTCGCCCCTGAACCCAAACGGCGCCCACACCCTCGCCCCTCAACGCAAACTGCTGCGGCCCTGCTCTCCTCCACAGTCGATCGATTACACTCCTTCCCCCTCACCTCCCTCTCTCTCCGCCCGTCTACAAGAGTGTATCTCTCGTTGTTCATCTCTCAATCTGTTTGCCCTGGGTGAGTTATTATTCAATATCGTTATTTACCTTGCTTGTAAATTTTGTTTTTGATTGATGTTGCATCCTAGTTAAGATTTATATAATTTTTGGAGATGAGGTGTTATCATGGTGCAATGCATTAAGTTTATTGATGATTTTCTGGATTCTCAGCGTTGAAGTTCGATTTTGCTGCACGAGTTTGCTTCTTGGTTGATTGAAGTTGATTGTAGGCGTAGAGTTTAGATGTTTGATTCTTTGTGTGACTTGTTGTGTTGATGTAGTGCACACACACTTCCAGTAATTATAAAACATAAGTATATTTTAGGTTGCAAATTTGCTATATATTTAGACCTGCATGCTACCTTTTCTTGTGATTTCCTTCATAAATACCTCCAGCTCATCATTCCACAGCTTGAGGGCATTATCATATTTGAAATACATGTTACTGGCCTATGCTTAGATGAATGACTTTACTTTTTAATAAGAACAGAATTATAAAATAGTTTCAAAAGTTGAGCACATTATTGTACTTGCTACTGCATAATTCTTTCATAATGACTATGCCTGAACATAACTTACATATATATTTTTTAATTTGCCACAGAACTCTAAAATGAATTACCGTGCTTGGAATCACCGCTGCTGGTTGGTTTCCTAGGCACAGGTCAGATTAGTATCATCTTCATTAGTATCACCGCTGCTGGTTGGTTCCCCTTTTCTTTTATTATCCTACTTGGGTTTAGCTTCCCCTGTTTGTCTTCTGTGTTTTTTATAATGTATGTTTTTGAATTTGGCATTAGTTGTACTCTTAATTTCAACATATAAACTTCCAACTACTATACTATTTATTAATTATTAAAACTTTTTTATTGGCAAATCAGCAGATAAATGGCAACTTTGCTAAGAACTTGAAAATCACAACTCAACTAAAAGAAAAAGTTGCTAAGATTGTAAGTTAATCATCATGCTCTCTTGTCTATGATTCTCAGCCATTTTTGGCATATGTGAGACTCTAGAACTGTGTGACCTGCTCCCAAATTCTAACTGGGGAACTAAACTTTCTGAGGCATTTTATGTTTAGTGAGATTTTCATTAATATAATCGAGTAATTAGCGGAACATCAATATAATACATATCTAAGAGATAATCTTGTGTTGTGAGAGAATAAAAATATATTATTTATTAAATAAAGATTAAATAAAAATATATCATTTAATAAAAAACTTTATTAGATATCTGAATAAGGTTAGATTTGTTTTATTTAAAAGATGCAAAGTTCATATACTATAGTTAGAGACTGCGATGCATGTTTGGGTAGGCGGCGCCCATTGATTGCAGTCCGTTTTGCATGTTTTGGGTAGACGGCACCCAATATTTGTGGTCCGCATTGGTATGCCTGGGTAGGCGGCTCCCAGTAATTGTTTATTTGCTCTCACTTAAATACAAATCTATTTTGAATATATGTCTTCCATTATAATTTTTTTAGTTTTAAATTTCCTTTCTTCGCCAACCTAAACAAATTGTAAAGATATATGATAGTTATATAGGATTTGTTTGCTGCTGGGATTGTGTGTATTGAGAGTATTATTATTGTAAATAACACGGAAGAATTCCGTGAACTACCATGGATAACCATAATTATACTATTGTGGATAACCACATCATATATAAAATAGTGGTAATGGAAACCGTTACACCGTGGTGTGAAACGCCAATTACTTAATGATCTATATTGATAATCTCTTAATTTGTGTGAACTAAAATATAAAGAGTAAATATAGAATATTTGTTATAAATTATCAATAATTATAAAGAGTAAACTAATAACTTATAAAATATAATTAATATGCTATAATTTCTTATAAATTATCAACTAACATGTTTATTTTATCTAGTTTAAGATATGGCTTCTGGCGGTGAATCTAGAGCAAGAAAAGGCAAAGTGAACCTTGATAAATTGATCGTAAAAAGGTCAAAGGGGGGTAAAATTGAGGTCAAATTCAATGGACGAACGCAACCTATTGGTCCGGCAGGTGCCGAGTTACAGAGTTATATAGGAGTACTTGCTCGACAGCACGTCAAGATTAGCTATCGTGAATGGAGAGACGTGCCTGATGAAGCAAAACAGACGATTTGGGAATCTGTCATAGTAAGCAAAATTTTCAAAGTCTTTATATTTTTTTAGTAATGTAATAACATACTATTTTTTTTTATAGCAAGTGTTCAATTTATCTGAAAGCTGGAAGAAAAAGTGTTAGTCTTCTGCAAACACAAAGTGGCGTCAATGGAAATCAACCCTCTATCTTAAACATATCGTTCCAAACGAGGGTTCTCCTGATTCGTTATTTCATCCACCACCAAAACAGAGGATCCTAGAGGCTGATTGGAAGGAATTTGTCATTAGTCGTTTATCTGAAAATGCTAAGGTACGATAAAAATTTTATTCATATTTTCAAGCAAATAATTAAATTAATCAAATACATTTACAGGAAAAAAGTGAAGATGCTGCGAAATTGAGAGCTAAAAATATATATCCACATCGCACATCACGCAAAGGATATTCTGGACTCCGTGAAGAAATGGTAATTTTGTAATATTCTCAATAACTAAAGACTAAAAATTTTGTATATCTTACTAGCTATTATTAATAACAGTCTCAGAAAAATCAACTCACGGGAGATGAAGAGATTGACAGAGCCCTCTTGTGGAAGCAAGCACGAACAAACAAAAAGGGAGAGTTTGAGGGTGATCCGTTAATTGAAACTGTTGCAAAAATTGTAAGTATCAACAAAAATATTTGAAAAATGATCTGGGTTTTTAAGTACTTAATTAATGTTATAATGTAGGATGAATACATACAACAGAAGTCTGAGGGCTCATTTTCCAGCACTAATCTCACAGACGACATCTTGTCGCAAGCACTAGGGAAGCCCGAATCTTCTGGACGTATAAAGGGTGTTGGACGATATGTTACCTCCTCTAATTATCTCAGCATCTGTTCTGATTCTGTGAAAGGCCAGGAGATTACATTATTGAGACAAGAGATGGTCATGATGAAATCACGTATGGATCAGATGGAAGAGTTGTTAAAAAGAGGGGCTTCACAGGAAGAGAAGGGCAGTTGCTCAATACAAAACGAAGTTGTTTCTCTTGACAAAGATGAAATCAAACTTATTCCAAAAAAGGTATACATAAAATGATTAAGTATTATAGCTAATATTTATTAATTAATTTGATGATAAAATAGGTAAAGAAAAAGGATTCCCCAAAGAAGTCATTGAAGTTGACGGCTCAGGATATACCGCCTTCACTGAGGATGTTGCATGTAGCTGCGAAACATGCTATTGGCGAAGATGGTAGCATCCAGGTACCGGTAGATGAGGATGTCTTTGGTCAAAAGCAGAGAAGTTTATTTATTTTATTAGAGGACATCCACCATTTCTGTGAGCTTAACCCTATCGGAGCAGCATGCATATCGATTTATATATTGTAAGTTTTATTTTACTTATTTTATTATTTGTTGTATCAGTATATACAATATTGTTTTAATGTAACTTGATCAATGTGAGAATATGCAGGCACTTGTATAAGGTGTGTGCGAACACGAACCTTCTAAACAAAATTCGATTTGTTGATCCATATGCTGTCTCAAGCAACCATAATGTGGTGGAGAAGGCCGATCTTGTAGGACGAAGGTTGATTGGAACGTTATCGAAACAACTTGTTTTTGTGCCATGCAACGTTGGGTACGTAAATATAATCATTTAAATTGATTAACAATGTTTATATTTATTACTGTTGGTAAAATTCAATCACCGTTTTTTGACTTTAAAACTAGGTTTCATTGGATCCTTCTGGTGATTGATGCACATGTTGACAAGGTGTATGTGTTGGATCCTCTTGATAACAAAATTCATTATGCTGAGTGGATAGATATAATTGAAATGTAAGTTTACATTTTAATTAACGAAGTAGATAGCCAATATTTGTTTTCACTTTTTATTTTATTATAATGTAGGGCTATGAAAATATTCAAACATGCGATTGGAAGAAGAGGGACTAAGTTTGAATGGGAAGTCGTCAAGGTAAATGTGTTTTAGTTGAGTTGTTAAAATTTTATATTAAAGCATTAATTATTTTTAAAATGATGATCATACAGTGTCCACAACAACCCGATGCAAAGCAGTGTGGCTATTATGTCATGCATTATATGAAAGATATTATTGACGGCATTCCTGATTCTCTTCCATTGACAGATTTGGTAAGTAATTTGAATCAATTTTAACCTATATATTAACGAATTCATTACTTGCAGTTATTCATTGTCTTTGTGCTTCAATTTTTAATAGTTTAATCCACAAATGTATCGTCGAAGTGAAATTGATGAAGTTCGTAAGGATTGGTGTGACTTTGTCCAAACTTATTTGGATTGAGGTATGTTTGTATGTTTGAGTTATCGTTTTATGTGATTATTTTTCTCAATCTCATTTCTATGTTGCATTATTGATAAATATTCTAATGTCACCTCTATTTCAGGTCGTCGAAAATGTCAGAACGGCAAGGGAAGTCTCCCATATCTATCAAATACTTTGATCGGGCTACAAGATAGATTTAGCATAGACGACTAGAAAGACTTCAATTTTGTATACCAAACACTTTCATAACTTTTGAACTTAAATCATGTGTATATTTAATTTTGATCTAATTATTAGTGAAAAAATTGAAGATTTTGTTGCTGTCAATGATGTTATTGTTGTTATTCTAGAATTATTATAATTACAGGATTTTAGAAATTGAAAAAAAAATAGTAATAAAAGCAATAGAAGATGCGGTATACAGTGTTGTGTTTATAACATATAGAAGACGCGGAAATATGCGTCATCTATTTATATACAGAAGACGCAGAATTTCGTGTCTTCTATTAGGCAATACACGACGCGACATTCTGCGTCTTCTATAGTATTACAGAAGACGCAAAATTGCACGTCTTCTATTGGCATATAGAAGACGCGGATTTTCGCGTCGTCTATATGCTAATAGAAGACGCGGAATAACGCGTAGTCTATATTCCAATAGAAGACGCGGAATTCTGCGTCTTCTATTAGCAAAAATTAATAGACTACACTTAAATTTAAGACGCGGAATTCAGCAATAGAAGATGCGATTTTCGCATCTTCTATTGCCTTTTTTTCTTGTAGTGGTTCTTCCTGCATTGCGTTGTGAAAGGATTCGTGAACTGAATCACGAAGTCCGTTTGCCAAGGATCGTTAATTGGAATGCCAAAAATAAATTGTTATGCCTATGATTAATCCTAGCATGCTCTTATTGAATATGCATAAGGGGGTTTATGCGGAATACCTGGATTGTGAAACCCTGAAGAACGAGTGCGCGGAGATTCCTATTGATCTTTCCCACGCACAAAGATTTAATTCCTAACAGATTGAGGAAATAAATCTTATGAAAATAATATAATTATTTTCGAAAAAACAAGGAGAGAGGGAGAAGAAAAATCCTCCTGATCTGATCTTCTGATCTGTATCCCAACTCAATCTGAATATCTGGTGAAGATTCCCTTCAGATTCCTTGCCCGGTTGAGAAGTAGAATTTCCTCCTCGTTTCTCAGATCTAGTCGATCACCACAGCTCCCAAAATCTGGTTTGCTGTGTGCAACTTATGATCTTGTTGTGTGTTGAGATCTGAGGAACTGAGGCCTATTTATAGGAAAATACTGGACTTCTATTGGGCTTGAGTTTCATGGGCTAGACCAGGGACCAGAATCCAAATAGCAAATAAGGCCTATCAATTAATTAATTCTCATATTCAACCCAGAATATAATTAATTAATTAATATTGATTCATTTCACCAGAGAATCAATATTGTCCTACCTATTTGCTACCGCATTTTGAGGTACGGGTTGCATGGGCTCGGTATATCCCCACATTTAAGGTTACAGACATTCGTTAATTAATTTAAGCTCTAACAAAATATTTAATTAATTAACATCTTATATTCCTGAATCAATCCACTCAAACCTTTTCCTTTATGCTTGAACTTAATCAGCCTGCAGGACTTAGCATAACGAACCTTTTGAGCTGTTCAGGGAATGTCACCATCCTATACTGGATGTGGTAACCTAGTTCCAGTACCAGACAGTCATACACAAACTGCTATTACCCAAGAAAAAGATATACAAGCTCAACCAGAGCCTTTCACCGCAACTCAAAGTAATACACAATCTGCATATACTTCTGTACCTTCATGTAGGCTTAGGATCTCATCAAACCATAGAGATCTAGATTCTTTTAATGTCAGATAAAAGAATCGATCTCGACTTATGTCCTTATCAATGCGTGCCCCACACCAGAGTACCATGCCATCAAAGATAAGATGCTTATTACTGCGTATGCTGCAACGTACACCGACAATTTATCCTGGAACTGTCTCAGCTATGATAACCATTTATATCTCGCTAGGTCAAACGATCCATACGATCTTCCATGATCTTCTACACACCGTATGATCTCCCTATCGACGAGATAAGAGTATAATTGCGTTTGCGACACATGTTTGTTAATTCAGGCAGGAGATGAACATACAACATTTATGATTCCCAGTATATTAACCAATCGACCTTGTACATAATATACCAATCATAATGCTTTCAGTATATAAATCCATCAATCTCCCACTTATACTCAAAGCATTATACAGGTGCTTTCCAGAGTATAACGCGTCTAAACTAATCTAGCTATTACATCAAACATTCTACGTGGATAGCTTTGCCCTCAACCCAAGGTTACGTACATGCATCTCGTAGACCTTCTGAGGCAGAGCCTTTGTAAATGGATCCGCTAGATTATTTCTTGTATCAATTTTCTCTACTAGCACATCAACCCTTGCTACGATTTCTCGTATAATATGGTACTTCCTATCAATGTGTTTTGTTGCTCTGTGAGTTCGTGGTTCCTTTGAATTAGCCACAGCTCCCAAATTATCACAATATATCGTAATTGTCTTGGGTAACTTAGGAATCACGACCAACTCCAGAAGGAAGTTTCGAAACCATACTCCTTCTTTCGAAGCTTCAGAAGCTACCACATATTCTGCTTCCATGGTGGAGTCCGCAATGCACTTTTGCTTTGCACTCCTCCATGATATGGCCCCACCTCCCAATGTAAACACATAGCCAGAGGTGGACTTCTTTTCATCTCGGTCAGCCTGGAAATCCGAATCAGTATAACCCACAGGGCACAACTCCTCACACTAATAGACGAGACAATAGTCTCTAGTCTTTTTCAGGTATTTGAGTATGTGCTTTACCGCGGTCCAATGTGCCTGTCCAGGGTTAGACTGGTATCTCGCTACCATGCCTACAGCAAAGCAGATATCTGACCTCGTACATAGCATTGCATACATGAGGCTCCCCACAGCCGATGCATACGGCACGTTCCTCATTTCATCTTTCTCCCTTTGTGTCACCGGACACTGATCCTTGGAAAGATATATGCCATGTCTGAAGGGTAACAGACCTTTCTTGGCAGTTTGCATGCTGAAACAGGCAATCACAGTATCCACATATGATCCTTGAGACAAGGTCAGCATCCTCTTATTGCGCTCCCGCAATACTTTTACCCCTAGGATGTATCCTGCCTCCCCAAGGTCCTTCATATGAAATTGCTCGGATAACCACCCCTTTATGCCCGACAATACTTCCACATTGTCGCCAAATAGGAGAATATCATCTACATAAAGTGCAAGGAACACCACGCTTCCGCTGACAGATACACGGTACACGCAACTCTCGTTTGAGCATTGTGAAAATCCATAGGATTTAATCACTTCATCAAAATGCAGATTCCATGACCGTGAAGCTTGTTTAAGTCCATACAGCGACTTCCTTAGCTTCTAGACCAAATGTTATTCGCCCTTCTGCACATAACCTTCTGGCTGTTGCATATAGATGTCCCTACCTTCTTCAAGGTACCCGTTTAGAAATGCCGTTTTGACATCCATCTGCCAGATTTCTAGGTCCTTATGTGTTGCTATGGCTAGGAGTATACGAATGGACTTAAGCCTGGCTACCGGTGAGAAGGTCTCATCATAGTCTACAACTTCTTTCTGACTATAACCCTTCGCCACCAGCCTTGCTTTAAAAGCTGTAATTTCACCATTTGCTCCTTTCTTTCTTTTGTATACCCATTTGCACCCTATGGCTCTACAGCCATCTGGAAAATCAGTTTTCTTGTATACATCCATAGCCGTAATGGATTCTATTTCCAAATCCATGGTGATCAGCCATTTGTCTGCATCTTTATCAGATACCGCCTCGTCATATGTCCAGGGATCAGTATCATCCAGTCCGTTTTCCGGGATCAAGTCAGAAGACTCTCCCATGAACATATACCTTTCGGGTTGGTGGATAACCCTCCCACTGCGACGAGGCATCTGAACCGTGTCAGTAGTTGGCACAGTACGCGTTGGTCCCATACCTTGCATTAGTGGCAGTGTTGGTATAGCCTCACCTGTTGTAGGTGGATTTACCATTACACTGTGCTTTCCTGATGGAATTGCTTCCTTGTCCTCAAGCTCGTGGAGGACAATTTCACTCTTGGATCTGTGGTTTCTTACATATTCATCCTCCAAGAATCTTGCGTTGGTACTGACAACGACTTTCTGATTCTCAGGACAATAGAAATAACCACCTTTTGTTTGCCTGGGATATCCTACAAACAGCATCAGCTTACACCTACTTTCTAACTTATCAGGTTCCTTTGTCAGCACATATGCTGGACAACCCCAAACCGTCACTCTGTTCAAACTTGGCTTTCGCCCATACAAGAGTTCCAAAGGTGTTCTAGGAACTGATTTAGAAGGTACTAGGTTAAGCAAGTAGGTCGTTGTCTCCATGGCATATCCCCAAAACGAAATAGGCAAGCTTGCATAACTCATCATCGACCTGACCATTTCCAAGAGAGTTCTATTTCTTCTTTCCACTACACCATTTTGTTGAGGGGTTCCTGGTGCAGTCCACTGGGATACAATCCCGTTATCTGATAGGTACTGCAAGAACTCGTTACTGAGGTATTCACCACCACGATCTGATCGTAGTGTCTTGATAGTCTTTCCTAGCTTCTTTTCTACCTCATTCCTAAACTCTTTGAATTTCTCAAAGCATTCAGACTTATGGCGAAGCAAATAGACATATCCGAATCTTGAGTAATCGTCAATGAATGTGGCGAAGTACTCATAACCTCCACGAGCTTGCGTGGACATTGGTCCACATAAGTCAGAGTGGATCAATTCCAACACATTCTCTGCTCGAGACTAACTTGCCTTAAAAGGCCTGGTCGTCATCTTTCCCTCTATACAGGACTCATAGATTTGATGCGGTACCACTTGAAAAGAATCCAAGAGCCCATCGCATGCTAATCTTTTAATCCTCTTTAGATTGATGTGACCTAGTCCAAGTGCCAGAGATATGTTTGATCCTCATCGGAAGAAAACTTTCTCTTTAAATGATTATTATTATTGGATGAGTTTGCAACATTCACAGAAGGTTTATGCATACAATCAATGATATAGAGAGAGTCAATCAATTTGCCATGACAGATAACACTGTTATTACCAATGATAGAAACTCCACTATAAAAAATAACTGAATATCCATCACAAAATAACTTGGAAACTGAAATTAAGTTCTGCCGAAAAACCGGCACATATAAAACATCTCTCAAAATCAAAACATTGTTTTCAAAGCATAAAGTAAAATCTCCAATGACTACTGTTGAGACTCGCTCTCCGCTGTCCATTGAGATGGTAATCTCGTCATGCTTCAGTTGCCTTGTCGGCCTGAACCCCTGCAAAGTATAACAAACATGGTCAGTAGCTCCAGTATCCACTACCCAAGAATGGGTAGAAACCGATGCTAAACATGTTTCCGTTATAAATGCACATGACGCATCTTGTCCAGTCTTCCTGACTTGACAATCTTTCTTCCAGTGACCAGCCTTGCCACACCTGAAACACTTGTCCCTTTTAGCAGGCACGCCCGGTGTCCTTTTTGACTTTCTACCAGATGTTGTACCTTTGGCTTTCTTCTTAAACATTCCTTTGCGCCTCTTTCCAACCAGCGCAATAGGACGATTGCTAGAAGTAGCCAAAGCAACTTTTTCTGGTTGCATTACTGATTCCGCTGCCATCAAGTCACTGAGTAGCTCGTTAAGAGTGTACTCTTTCTTGTTCATGACAGCATTCAGTCTAAAGTTCTCATAGGACATCGGCAGAGAGTTGAGGATGATATCAACCTGCGCTTCTGCATCGATACCACCTCCTTGTAGCGTGAGCTCATCCATGAGGTGAGTCATGCCGACCACGTGCTCTCTGACCGAGCTTACTTCTGCCATTTTCTTTCCCACGATTTCCCTCATGAGATTGAATCTGACTTCTCGGTTTGACTCACCATAGGTCGCTGTGAGGTTGTCCATTATATCACTAGCATTATCATATGAATGATGCTGCTGTGCAAGTACCTTGGACATAGTAGTCATCATATAGCATTTCACTATATTGTTTGACTTGAGCCACTTGTTATAGTAGCTCCTTTCCTCATCAGTCAATGCATTAGTGGGAGCAGCCGGACGAGGCTTATCAAGGACAAATTTGTGTTCCTCTGCGACAAGGATGTAATCCAAGTTGCGTTTCCATTCTTGGAAACTGGGACCGGTTAATTTGTTTTGTGCTAAGATATTGATCACATTCGGTAAAGACATGTCTGAAAACAATAAATTAAAACAGAAATTAAAACATAGTCGCAAACTATTGAAACAATTAAATATTGAAACCTTATGATAAAGCAATATTAATGTTTCCTCCAATTTGCCTAAGTATTACTATTGCAAGCCACACATGTGGACGTTTACAACAAAACACTTAACCAGACTGCATCTTTCAATTCCAGTCCTTTAATTCCAATCCATGCACGGGTTCCTTAGACAGATGGAATTAATAATTGGAGACTAACTTAAGACCATATTATCCTACTAAGAAAGGACATCACAAATGAGTTATACTCTGGATAACATCTAAGCTAGCTTACCACCAAAGCCAACCCTCCCATATAAGGATCTATTAGAACACACCCGATCCCTATAATAAGGCTGTCTCATTTAATTCAATCCCTAGAGAACTTATGACAACTCAATACACAAGCTACATATGTAGACGTTTACGCATGAACTCCCACTTCTCACATGAAATAAATGTTTGTTTTAAGAAATCCTATCTATTAGAACTTATGAATAATAAATTAAGTAAGCTACATATGTAGACGTTTATCCTGGAACGGTCTCAGCTGTGATAACCATTTATATCTTGCTAGGTCAAACGATCCATACGATCTTTCGTGATCTTCTACACACCGTATGATCTCCCTATCGACGAGATAAGAGGACAATTGCGTTTGCGACACATGTTTGTTAATTCAGACAGGAGATGAACATACAACATTTATGATTCCCAATATATTAAGCAATCGACCTTGTACATAATATACCAATCATAATGCTTTCAGTATAAAAATCCATCACGTTGATCCAGTCAACTGATTTGAGCGCGTCTGCTACTTTGGTAGGCTCTTCTTGTGATATGAAGCAGGCAAGCAGTGCACTGTGTCTGGTTCGGATTGGATCAGCAATATCTCCTAGAATCGCTTGAGTAGGATGATCTCTGAGCGGCCATTTGGGTCTTTGTAGTTCTTCTACTGAGATGATTTGACTGCAGGTCGTTCCAATTGGTTCTTCTGAGATTGGTACATCAACAAGCTATAGATCCTTTATGTTGTATGTTATGCTTGTTGAAGAGTCTTCTGCTGGATAGTCATCTCCCGGCATGTCATCTGCTAGATTCTGATTCTTTGGTGGAGCACTTCTTCCTTCAGTAGTGTGCTCTTGGTTCTCTTCAGCAAAAAAGTTTTTTGTAGTTCTCTCGCTACTCTGGGAACATTCACATTGTTGAGCGTCTTTATCTCCTTGAGTTCCCTGTTGATCTGTAAGCTCTTCGAGAGATTGTATGGTGGCCACAGCATTATCGATTGCATCACGGGCCCTCTTGACTGTCGATTGATCAGTCAAGGTCTCCAGTAGAGATGATGATTCATTCATTAACCTAGTCGGATCATTCGGTTTAGCTTCGAAAGTATTCAAGCCCGAAGGTCCATTGACATCATTAGTTTCATGAGACTCATCTCTTTGACTTCTTATGGTCCTGCGCACTAAAGTAGCTTCATCAAAAATAACATTGCATGTTATTTCCACAAGCTTGGTTGTCTTATTAAGCACTTTATATCCCTTGTGAGACGGATGTCCATATCCTAGGAACACTCCTTCATTGGCTTTGGGAGAGAAAGTACTTATTTCGATTTCCCATTATTATGGATATAACACGATGAACCAAAAATACGAAGATGAGCTAATGAAGGCTTACGACTATGATATATTTCATAGGGAGTCTTATTGAAGCGAAGGTTCAATCTGCTTCGGTTATGCGTATAGCAAGCATTCATTGCAACTTCTCCCTAGTATTTTTGACTTAGATCCATATCGGCAAGCATTATATGCACGACTTCTTTTAAGGTTCTGTTCTTTCTTTCTGCTAGGCCGTTTTGCTGGGGTGTTCTTGCAGTGGACCTTTCATGTCCTATCCCAGCGTTGGCGCAGAAATCTATCAATGCTCCATTGCAAAATTCTGTACCATTGTCGGATCTTATCCTTTTAACCGTGAGCTCTTTATCATTTTGAACTCTAATTATTAGCTCCGGAAGGATAATTTTCACCTCGTCCTTGCTTTTGAGTAACCTCACCCATGTGTACCTGGAATATTCATCAATAACAACTAAAGTTTATTGTTTGTTACCTACAGTGGGTGATGTCACAGGGCCGGATAAATCCATGAGCAGTAGCTCAAGGATTCTGTTTGAAATGGACTTTTCTGGATTTGAATCGAAGGATGCTTTGACTTGCTTTCCTTATTGACCGGCTCTGCATATTACTTTCTTCTTGAAGGTTTCTTGTGGTAAACCTGCAGCAATGTTATTTTTGGCAATATAATTTCAGATGTGTTAGCCTTTTGTGCCGTAGCCAATTTGTCTCTTCTTTGTTGAATGCTATGAAGCAATGCTTGTTGACCACTTTCCCAATCAGCAATGTAGAGTCCTCCTTTTCTAATTCCTCTGAGCTTTACTTCTCCAGTGGTTTTGTCAGCAGCTTCACAACCTATATCAAAGAAAGAAACAATGTATCCACTTTCACTTAGCTGACTGATGCTCAGTAGATTGTGCTTCAGGCTATCGACGAGGGCAATGTTGATTATTTGCATTCCATTTTGCTCGATGCACCCTCTTCCGATTACTCTGGCCTTGGAGTTATCAATAAATGACACTGAAGCTCCTCGAAACTTGTGAAGTTCTGTGAAGATCTCTTCATCTCCTGTCATGTGATCTGAGCATCCACTATCTTGGATCCATTCTTTGAGTTTTCTTGACATTCTTCTTCCTGGACCCTGTTCCTGCAAAACAAAGAAGTTATATTTTTAGTACCCGATCAATTATGGGTCCTGCATGATTAGTTTTCTGGATTATTCCTTTGGGAATCCAGACTTACATGATTTTGATGTTTCTTTTGTCATCACGTTCCACTTCCTTTCCGTTCCTGTTGGCATAACTTCGATAATCAACATAGGAATGTGTAGTAGTGTGTCGAGCCATCACTATCTTTTGAAATTGTTTTAATGTAGACTCTGGCCTTAAGTAGGTGTTTCTTCTACTTGGACTGTATGTTGGCTTCCTTGCAACCTTAGTAGATTGCTTGGCCTTGCTAGGATTTGTATGAACCTTCCTAGCAGTTGGAGCAGTCTGCTGGGTTACATACATTAACTTTGCTGGCTTCTTCTCAGTAGAACGATAGTTCAATCTTTGTTGAGCAGTCAGCTGAAGGATATTAGTATGCCAGCATTTCTGCTAATCAATTGACTTGTGATGTTCCCTCTTTTCTTTCCTTGCGTTTTGCTGAATCTTCCTAGTAGCTGGGACACAAACAATTTTCTTTGTCTTACTCGAGTCAGCGACGCAAGACTTTTCACTATCAAAACCTATTACAGCAAAGTTCTTCGAACTTCTTTGGACACTTAGAATATCATCTAAATCTCTCGTGCTTTTTGAAAATTTGCATTGACATACATTTTGCACTGAGTGATAATTTATCAAGGTTTCATTCTCCTGTCTTAAAGTGCTATATTTATCATTCAAGGAGGAGAATTCGGTTTTTAACTTTAAAAGTTCCTAGTCTGGTGACCTAGATTTATTAATCTCACTGGTCAAATTTGAAAGTTGAGACTTCAGAGAGGAATTTTCTTTTACTAGAATATCCTTTAATGCATGAACTTTTGAAAACACTTTTAACAAATATTCCACAGTTATCTTATCTGATTCTGAGTAACAAGAATCAACAGTATCATGCATACTATCAGAGATTGAAGCAATAGACCAAATAGTGTTTGTTTCCTGGTTTCCTGAGACAGCTAGAGTTGATTCTTCTGTCTGCTCTTCATTGATATCTGCCATGAACACCATTAGAACATCCTCTTCATCTTCTGATGAGTAATTTTTGTCGTCATAATCTGGGATGTCTGGTAGTTCTGTCCTCGTCAGTAAGGCTTTAGTGACAGCCTTCGATGCACGTCTTTCGAATAACTTCCTCAGTCTTTCCCTTTCTTATGGATCTACCTTTGGGCATTCAAACTTCAGATGATCTAGGGAATTGCACTCGTAGCATGTTTGTGGTGCTCTCCTGTTATTCTTGTTGTTTGTTAGTTGAATCTGCTGGAAGTCTTACTTCTTCCCTTTTGCTTTCACCAATAACCTTTGTAGTCTCTTCATTTGTTCCTCCAGCTCGCTCACGGAGCATTCATCTTCTTTGAAGTGAGATCCGCTGATGGAAGGAATTTCCTTTGTTGAAATGGACTAAGCAGGTCGATCTGAGTGGAATGGTTTCTTTGTTTTCCATTTTTGTCCATCTTTCTTTACAAAGAATGTGGCACCTTCATCGGTTCTTTAATGTTGACTGCAGCACGAACAACTTCATTCTTGTTGATCTGGGCGATATCCCACTCATGGGCTTCCAATTGAGAAAACACATCTTTGGTGCTGATCTTTGACAGATCTTTATCCTTTAGACTGGTTACTTTGACGAACCAATCCTCCTTATGGAGTCTTGAGAGAATCTTTGAATTCATGTCAGGAAGTTCATACGTTCTCCCCACCTTCTTTAACTCCACTACAATATTCTTGAGTCTTGCCTCCATGTCCTTAATAGTTCCACCTGGAATCAAGCAAACAAATTTATACCTGTCTACCCATTGTTGTAGCTTGTTTCTCTTCATCTGATCCGATTCTTTGTCTAAAGTACCAAGAAAGTCCCACATTTCTTTAGCACCAGTGTACTCCAACGCTTCAACCATTAGAGTAGGTGACAAGGCACCTAATATTAGATCCATGACTATGTAATTTAGTTGATCACAGGCTTGTTCTTCTTGAGTCCATTCTTCAAGCGGCTTATCCATCATTACGGTTGGTCCTGTTACGTCCTCTCCGACCCGTGTCTTTACCTTCTGGATCTTGATAGGTCCATCTTCGATCACTCGTCTCATCTCAGGATGCACATGTAGGGTTTTTCCGTGAACCGAATCAAAAAACCAAACTGAACCGGATCGATCTATGGATATTGCCCATAATTAATTATTCTCAAA
>JAPKLW010000382.1:372353-388405 GCA_026898455.1 Plectranthus barbatus | reverse complement strand
CCCAGGCATGTTGAGCACTGGAATGTGCCCAAAATGACTCTTCTCAAACAGATTTTGAGGCCAAGCAGGAGGCTTTCAAATATGAGTTGAACTTCATATACTGCTCTGCTTACTTCAAAAAGGAGTTGGCAAGCATGCTTTGGTCTCATTTTCTGGTCTACTTTTGTCATCATAACACACTAATAATGTTATCTCAATCTGCAATTGCTTTACTTCTTTCCTTCTCTCTCTGTTTTTTTGTAAGGGTGGCTCTACAAGATGAATGATGCATATAACCAGCTGCGATTTCAAGCTTCTTGCTTCTAAATAAGAGTGTTAATGGTGGTTCATCCATAAAGGCAAATTTAACTTAATTATCACAGGAATAAATTATACATTCATCAACCTTTTTTAAAAAAAAAAAAAAACTTAGTAACCTAGTAATTTATCCGCCAGAACACAATTATTTAAAATAGACATTTTCTATATCAAATAATATTTTTAATAATCTATATCTATATTTATACCTAATAATAAAACCCATTTATATCTATATTATAAATGCAAACCTTGCACACCAAAGATTTTCCCCAAAAAATACTTACCAAATATAAGTCTACAACATATTAGGTAATTAAGATATATATATATATATATATATATATATATAAGAGTTGTGTTCAAATCCGAACTAAATGCTGTGAATGAACTATGAACTTTTCATTGTTGTGTGTTTAATTGATCATTGTAGTTTATATGATAGTTCATTATAATACTTAATTATGATACTTCATTGTTGTGTGTGTAATTGATCATTGTAGTGTATATGATATTGTAATGAGATATTATACATGCAACAATGATCAATTACACACACAACAATGAAAGTTCATAGTTCATTCAGGAAGATGAGTTCAGCCTAGAATGCACCCCTATATATATATATGGGTGCGTTAAAGTGACAAGTGTTCCGAGATGTGACATGAGAATAAATTCGATGCGTTCATTTTCAAAATCAATGATCCAAATTTGATTTAGAAAATTAAATCTTTTTTCAATATTTGGGCTTTTCAGTCCTTTTGCAGAAATATATTTAGAGACCACATCTTAAATATTATTTAATTTTTCTAAATATGAGGGGACCACATCTTATCTTACAAAAAAATCATAATTTATTTTTTCACACGTTTATTTGTTATTAACTTTATTCTCTCACCTCCAACATTGTTATAAAATTTTAAATAATCATAGCTCACTCAATTTAAATTATTTTTTTGCGTGTCATATATCAAATTAAAAATCGTTTTATTATCTTTCAAACGAAATCATATTGCATATGTTTGGAATAAGATAATCGTAATGAAAATAAGATACTGCAACTATACGTGCATAGATAATGCATATATATTTACAAGCTTATATATTCCAACTTATGTTTGAAACAAATATCTATATTTTGAAAAATCTGATAGCCCTATCAAACATAATGCAACTGAACTGGTCTATATAATGCAAATATACAAACTTATATAATGCAACTTAAATCAGAAAATAAAGAATTTTGTCAAAATATCAATTACCTCATAAATAGTCATGCAAATCTATAGGCCTAAATAATGCAAGTTTACATACTTATATAATGTTAATATTTGGATTTCATGCTCTGTTTCGTTTATTACTATTTCTTTTTTGTCAATAATTTAAATTCATCAAACCACCTTTAAGTTGCATTTTATAAGCCTGTATTTTTGCATTATATAGGTCGGTTTAGTTGCATTATGTTTAATGGGCCTATCAAATTTTTGCAGAATATAGATTTGTTTTTTCAGATATAAGTTGCATTATATAAGCTTGTAAATATGCATTATCTACGTCTGTATAGTTGCAGTATCTTATTTTTGCTACGATTATCTTATTTGAAACGTATGCAATACTGATTTCGTTTGAAAGATAATTAAATTATCTTTAATTTGATATATTGTACGTGGAAAAATAATTTAAATTAAATTAGATATGATTATTTAAAGTTTTATTAAGAAATTAGATGAGAGAGAATATGTAGAAGCAAAACACGCGTGTTTGATCGGAAAGAGATTATGAAATTTATTGTGGTCCCTCATATTTAACTTACATAAATACCCTTAATTATAATTTAAAATAAAAATAGAAGTTAAATTTTAAATTTTAAGAATCAATCTAGACCATTTATTTCATCAAATTAAAGGACAAGATTTATTCTCTTCTCCTATCTAAAATGGACTTGTGATATGATCACCACACACTCTCTCTCTTTTTATATATATATATATATATATATATATATGGTAACTTACCAAAAATAGTTCAACAATGTATTTGGTAATTAAAAATAGATTTGGTAAGTATGTAATTATTATAATTTATAATTAAGTATTACTAAGTATGTAGTTATTACTAATTATTTGTTGATATATATAAATAATTAAGATTACTAATTATAAGCAATTATTATTACTAAGAACTAAAAGTGTTTATTAGGAAAAAAAATACAAAACCTGTACTTTATAAGAATTATAACAAAAGCAACACATATATAAATTAATTACTTACAATAAACTAAAATAAGATCTATACATTATATACCTAATAATAAAACCCTATTAAGACCTTTTTTCCTAAAATAATATTACACAAATTATTAAAAATAAATTATGATTTCCTATTATTGTAATGCCCCTAACTTGCCTTCCCAAACCTTTGAGGCGCGCTACAGATGTGTTGGACATTTCTAACAACGAAGACTAGACAAACAAGATAAAAAAGTAAGATCATGCAACACACATGCAAACAAAAGTGGTTGCCACGTGGAAAAGATTTCTCGTGCAACTGACAATGATAACAATCATATGTTGAGTTTGATTTCTAAAAAATTACACAACAATAGGGAATGAATAAATCAGAGGTTCAATGCGCTGGAGTTTCACGTAGCGGAGATATGCATATGATGTTGCATATCTGTAGGGAATTATTTGTAAATTCCTCCCTTAGATCAAAATTGTAAAAGATTTTGTTGAATCAAAGCCTTAGTAGTTTGGTCAATCATTGCTGAATTCTAGCATAGTCTAGCAACTCCTATGTAATGTCCTGTTTAAGAAAAATATCGAGTTGTAATAGATTAGGAAGTGCTTGAGAAGATTGTTGAAGGAATCAACAAATGGAACAAAGGAAATCAAATCAAGCAACTTCGGGATGCTAGAAGAGTTCTTAGCAGATGGTAGCTACTAGAGAAATCAGCAGACAAGAATGACTGGTAGAGATGTTAGCAGTCAAGTGCTAAGAAGAATGATTGCTAAGGCGTTAGCAATCATATGCTAAGGAAGAGACTGCTAGTTGGAAGCAAAGAAGATAGCTAAATGCCACAGGATTTAGCATTTGCTAATGCTCAGCAGTTAGAAGCAAAAGGTAGCAAAATGCTAAAGGAGATAGCATTCGCTATCATACAAACATATTGCTAAGGAATAGCAATCAGCAGTCAAGACCTATATGCTGAAATATGCATCTGCTGAAGGAGTCAGCAGATCGAAGAGCGGATTGCTAGAAGAGCATAGCAATCAAGAGACTTAGCAGATCGTTCCAGCATTCTCCGAGAATGCTAAGGAAAGAAGACATCTAGCAACGGTCTCTAAATACTACCGTTCTGACAAAAGTACAACTAAAAAGACAAAAGCTTTCCCGAAGTAGGTCGGAAAGTACTGTACGATGCTGGAAAGGACGGATAAAGTCAAACTCCTTTTGGACGAAGAAGTTGTTGTGTCTAACGGGTCTGGAGATTCAAACTTTGAATCTCCAGATATAAAGACGAAGTCCAAACAAAGAGAAAACTACTGCTCATTCGACACAACAAACACAACTAAACAATCGAGAGATTCCTTTGACAAAGCAAAAAAGGAAAAAGAGAGTAGTCAGTTGAGAGCCCCCATTTAAGAAGAATCTTAAAAGCTCTCAACAGCAAGTGTCACTACATTGAATACCCGACACTACATTCAATAGATTCCTTGACTTTGCTCAAGAATCTTCAATGATTGGGATACCTTCCAATCATAGGAAGCATCCAGCAGTCACATCTCTGAAAAGAGATTGACTCCGACGGGCTTTTGCTGAAAACAGACAAAGTTCGGAGAACTATAAAATCTCCATTACAGCGAAGGACAAGTTTTACCAAGGTGTCGCCCTTGACTTGGCCGGAGCTGCGAACTAGAAGATTGAAGCATCAGAGGATAGCTTTGTAGTGGCTAGGTCGAAGGTTCACTACCTGCTACATGTCTTCGGCGAATCCTTGTACTTCAATATCTTTTTAGTGAATTCTTAGCGACACGGCTAAGGAGTGGACGTTGATCTATTGGATCAAACCACTATAAATATTGTGTGTTCTTTACTGTTTTATTATCTACTGTTTGTGTGGTGATTTGAAACCTAGCAACGATAGTTGCTAGAGTATTTGCTTGAAAGAAACCCTAATTTCCACCTCGAGCTAAGATATTTTTAAGAACATAAGTGCAAAATAATCTTTAAACTTCCGCTGCATATGTGTGTTTTGGTTGCTTGCTATTCACCACGACGACTAGGATCGGGGACCAACAAGTGGTATCAGAGTCAGGTTAAACGACCGACTACTTCTGAGTCACTTTAAGAACAGATCTGTGTTTTTTCCTTGCACCTGTTTTTTTGTTCTTTTGTTGATCTAGCTCAGGTACTCTAAGGTTGCCAAGATGAATCATACTTTGCCAAAGTATACCAAGGAAAAGTTTAATTTGTGGCAGAAGATGGCCACTATCCAGCTCCAGAGTATACATCCAGAGATGGCGGATGTTCTTGCTAAAGGACCTATAAAGATTATGAAGGTCAACCCCTTGGATGGTCCAGTTGCTGAAGGTCAACCGAGACCTCCGCAGATGATCGAGAAAAAGTTTGATGAGTATATGGTGGAAGATAAGAAAAGAGCTCAGTTTGAGCACTTAGCAAAGAAGTTAATCCTTGATTCCTTGCCGCCGTTAATGTCAGACAAAGCGTTAGATTTTGATACAACCAAATAAATGTGGGATTATGTCTATGAATCTTCCCAGGAGACCGACCAGATGAAGCGCAACAAGCTACAGGTAGCTGTTGATAAATATGAATCTTTCTCTATGATTGCAGGAGAATCTATCCAAGCTATGGAAGAAAGATTCAACACCATTGTCGGAGAACTCTGGAATCTGGGCAAGACGTATGATAATGGCGAGATGAATAACAAGATCATCTCTAAGCTCTTCCCACGGGAGGATTGGTTCGTGAAGATGACGAGCTTGAGCGAGAAAGACCTTAGCCAAATAACCACATCTGAGGTATTTGCTCAACTCAAAACTCATGAATTCATTATACAACAATCAAAGAAGAACGAAGCCGCTGCTGCAAAGACTTTATTATCAAATGTTGTACCCCCGGAGGATCTAGCATTCTTCGTGAAAAGAGATGCTGGAAAATGGAAGACAAAGAAGCCCTTCCGTCCTCATGAAAGATCAACTCCTTCTTCTCCAGCAAAGGAAGTAGTTCCATCCTCCAACATGCAGCCTGAAGATCTGAAGATAAGTGAGCTCGAAGAGCAAATGCGAAAGCTTCAGAAGTTGTTGTTGGAAGCCAAAGCTGAGAAAGAAGCAAAGGAATCCAAGCTTACTTCATCATCCTCTCATCCCACAGAGAGAAAGCCAAGGACATGCTTTGAGTGTAATTCTCCAGATCATCTTAAGCATGAATGTCCAAGGGTAAGTCAGGAGGAAAGAGAGCGCCTCAAACAAAGGTTTGAGAGAAGAGCGGTTCGAGCGGTCACAAGAGCATTGCTGACCAGGACCGAAGTGCTAGACATTCTTGATAATGAAGAAGAGTACTGTTCCTCGGAGAAAGATGATGAGGAAGCCCTGCTGGTCTTGATGGCCGATATTGTTGAAGATCAGTTTGCTGATGCTGATGCTGATGCTGATGCTGAACAGAGTGCTGAATCGGCTCTAGCAGTCGATGTGAATGAGGTACCATCTACTAGCACTTCTAGCTTAGCAATCATGCACAAATCGGAGGAATCTTTTCTAGATTCTGAGGATGATTATCTCACGAAGCTTTCTATTGAATTTTCAAAGATGTATGAAATTAAGAATGCTATCATTGGAGAGAACACCTCACTCAAATTAAAAGTTACATCTTTGACCGAGGAAGTCGAAAGACTAAGATCCGAAAGTGAGGATTTTTCGAAACTTAAAGCTGATTTCTCCAATCATTCTAAAAATTTTCAAATTCTTGAAAAGGAGAATCTTGCTTTAAAGAGCAAACTCAAAGAGGAATGTATATGTGCTTACACATCCAGCAAGGCAGTTCTTAGTGCTATTGTGAGCCAACAAAGGAAACATTCTGATAAATCAGGATTGGGCCTTGGCTTTGAAGCAAAATTCTCTAAGGGTGCCTTGAACAAGAATGCTGAATTTTCTAAGCAGAGAAAGATATCATTCGTTTCTGCTGGAAAATTGAATGCTGATAAAGGAAAGGATAAGGTAAATGCTGAGTCATCATCTGCTAAGCAGACAAATTGGCGTAGCAAGCATGCCTCTGATGGACCTCAGCAGAATGCTCAGAGGATACCTGCTAGGCATGTTATTGCTAGATCTCAGCAGAATAAACCGAGAGTGCCTGCTAAGCATACATCTGCTGGATCTAAGCATAGTACCCAGAAGGTGTCTGCTAGATCTCACTCAGCAGTGCCAAGGAAGAATGCTGAGCATTATATTTCAAATGCTAGGATAACATATCCTTCCTTCACTAAGGGCAAGCAGGTAGCATACCATACTGTAAGACCGCAGTACCCTAAGTACACACCACATAGGAGAAACACGTATGTGAGGCCCGAGTCCAATCAATTTCCATTTCAAAGGACTAGGAAGGCTAAGCACACAACTCCACCTAGATCTAATTATGCAAAGCTTACTTATCCAAAGGTTGAGAAGATTGTGAAGAGTGATATCAAGAAGCCAATCTTGAAAATCACAAAGATGTGGGTTCCAAAGGGAACTATGATCCACGCTAATCCCGCAGGACCTGATGCTAAGCGGGTACCTAAATCAATGTTTTGATTGTTTTGCAGGGACAGGATCCAAGTTCTAAGACATCAAGTATGTCAAATGAGTGGATCCTAGATAGCGGTTGTTCAGCGCACATAGAGCTAAATAGACTAAGAACTATCAATATTGCGCTCGTATCCAATCTCAAACACAACCAGCTAAGTATTAGCCAGCTATGCGAAAATGGGTATATCGTCTCTTTCGTTAATACTGGTTGCTCTATTGCTGACAATGCTACAGGTGAAGTAAAGCTTAGAGGCATCCGCAAGGGTGGCCTATATATTGTTGATTGGCAAAGTGGCCAGCAACATTCTTGTTTTGTAGCATTGAGCAGGGAAGAAACCAATTGGCTATGGCATAAGAGGTTGACTCACCTGAATTTCAAGACCATCAACCACCTAGCCAAGCACAAGCTTGTTGAAGGTTTGCCTGCTGAAACATTCCAAAAGGAAGGTGTGTGCAAAGCTTGCCAGCAAGGGAAGCAGACCAAGGCATCTTTCAGATCAAACCCGGAGAAGACCACTTTAGAGAGGATCCTAGAGCTCTTGCACATGGATCTATTTGGCCCAGTCACTCCAGCCACTGTAAGTAAAAAGGCTTATACACTTGTGGTTGTTGATGATTTTTCCAGGTACACATGGGTTCGTTTGCTGAGAACCAAACACGAAGTGAAGCTCATCCTACCAGAGCTAATCCTCAAAGAGCAGAATAGAAAAGAGGTTACCGTGAAGAGGATTAGATCTGATAATGGAACCGAGTTCTGTAATGGGCTCTTGATGGATTTTTGCATTGAAGCTGGTATCGGGCATGAGAAGTCCACTGCTAGGACTTCCCAGCAGAACGGTCTAGCAGAAAGAAGGAACAAGACCTTGAAGGAAGTTGTGCGGTCTATGCTAGCCGATTCCGGTCTTACGGGAAAGTATTGGGGCGAAGCAGTCATGATAGCTTGCTATACATAGAATTGGAGGACAATCAATGACAGATTCAATAAGACTCCTTATGAAGTGTACAATGGTCGTAAGCCTTCTATTACTCATCTTCGTGCTTTCGGTTTGACATGTTATATTCATAACAATGAGAAGTCGAAGCTTAACACTTTTTCGCCTAAGTTTGATGAAGGTGTGTTCCTAGGATATGGACACCCATCTTACAAAGGTTATCGAGTGTTAAACAAGACGAATCAAGTTGTGGAAATAACATGCAATGTTATTTTTGATGAGTCAACTTTAGTGCGCAGAGCTATAAGAGAGAGAAATGATAGCAATCATGAGGCTAATGATGTCCATGGTCAATCGATCTTGAATTCTTTCAAAAACATGAAGATTGACCCGACTAAGTCTATGAGTGATTGGAATCCAATCCCGACGCACTCAGCAGGTGACCAGACTGCTGACCAGGCTGGTGATGCTAATGATCACGCTGAGGCCACACCACCAATTTATCTTAATGATAATTTGGAGGTTATGGGATCGCTTGATGAAGAGGATGAAGATATCCCAGATCCAGCAGGAGACACCGAAGGAGGTTTAGGCGTTGTTGAAGGTGTTCCCAAAGAGGATGCTGAGCATTTGGATGCTGAAGTTCCAGCTGCTGAGAATCTAGCTGCTGAGGATCCGGTTGCTGAGATTCCTGATGCTGCTGTTCCAAATACTGAGTTAGTCGTTGCTGAACCTCAGGTGGATGCTGAAGAGAATGTTGTAGCAGACAACAATCCAGAAGGCGATGCGAGTGCTGAAACCTCAGCACCCAGTAATCCGAAGCCAAGATGGCTAAGAGATCATCCCTTAGATGTTGTGATTAATGACGTAAATGATCCAGTCAGGACGCGTCAAGGCAATGCTATGTTAGCTTGCTATATTTCCCATGAAGAGCCATCCAAAGTTGAAAAAGCTCTACAAAACATAGATTGGGTGAATGCTATGCAAGAGGAGCTTGTTGAATTCACGCGCAATCTTTTTTGGGATTTGGTGGATAGACCCGAACATCAAAGCGTCATTGGGACGAAATGGGTCTTCAAGAACAAGAAAGATGAGTCAGGCCATGTCGTTCGAAATAAAGCACGTCTAGTAGCAAAGGGCTATAGACAATGCGAAGGAATAGATTACGATGAGACGTTTGCTCCGGTCGCTCGATTGGAAGCAATAAGGTTATTCCTTGCATATGCGGCGCATCATGAGTTCTCTGTGATGCAAATGGACGTGAAGAGAGCTTTTCTGAATGGTGATCTCAAGGAAGAGGTGTACGTTGAGCAACCACCAGGCTTCGAACAAGGAAACGAAGTGTACAGGCTAAGGAAAGCCTTATATGGTTTGAAGCAAGCATAGAGAGCTTGGCATGGAACATTGTCAAAGTTCTTGCTAGACAATGGTTTCAAGAAAGGGAAAATCGATCAGACTCTCTTTCGCATCAAAGATGAAGGAAGTATCCTACTTGTGCAGATATATGTCGATGACATTATCTTCGGCTCGAAGAATCAAAGCTTATGTGATAAGTTTTCGGAGCTGATGCAAAGTAACTTCCAAATGAGTATGATGGGAAAGATGTCTTATTTCTTGGATTACAAGTCCAGCAATCGAGTGATGGAATCTTCATTCACCAGAGGAAGTACACTCGCAATTTGATTGCTAAGTATTGCCCCGAGAAGACAAAAAGCTTAAGGATTCCAATAAACACAAGCTGCCAGATAAGCCTCGATGAAGGAGGAGAACCTGTGAACCCTACATTATATAGAGGTATCATCGGATCTTTGCTCTACTTAACTGCTAGCAGACCCGATATTTCTTATTCTATCGGTGTATGCGCGAGATATCAAGCAAATCTGAAGAAGTCACATTTGGATGTTGCTAAGAGGATTATTCAGTACCTCAAGTGTACCGAGGGTTTAGGAATTTGGTATCCAAGGAGTGATGGAATAGCACTTAGTGGATATTCCGATTCAGACTTTGGAGGATGCAAGATTGATCGGAAGAGCACCAGCGGGACATGTCAATTTCTTGGACATAAGCTGATTAGTTGGTTTAGCAAGAAGCAGCACTCCATAGCTACTGCTAGTTGCTGTGCTCAAGTACTGTGGATTCGGCAGCAATTGCAAGATTATGACAGTCCTCCTGAATGTGTGCCGATCTACTGTGACAACAATAGTGCTATGTGCATAACGAAAAACCCCGTTCATCATTGAAGGACGAAGCATATTGATATCCAACATCACTTCATTCAAGATCATCAATAGAAGAAGGATATTTGATGTTCAATATATATGCGCTGAAGATCAGCTAGCAGATATCTTCACAAAGCCGCTTGCTGAGGCTAGATTTAAAGAGCTATGTTTAAAGTTAGGCCTTATGGAGCTAGAAGATGCTGTGGATGAATGAGTTGCTATTCTCATTCTTTCTGGATTTCTTGGAATTTCGAAGAAGATGGAGATAAAAGTACCCAAGCTTACGTCTTATGTTGCTGAAAATTGTTGCTGAGATATTGCTGCTAAGCAATTGGATGTTGAGTCCTAGCTCTCAGCAGATCCTAAGAGATCTTCTCACAACAAGTGGTTCAAACATTTGCTAGAAGTGAAATGCTGAGTCTAAACTCTTAGCATTTCGACATCTTGCTATGGTATATTATTCTAGTTGGACAGACGGTTGCTAACAAATTGAATGCTGAGTCCGAGCTCTCAGCAGTTCATATGTTTGCTAAGGATTTCCAAGGCTAGCAGATTGCTGAGTCCAAGCTCTCAGCAGTCTCCGGAAGTCAAAAGCGGGAAGGATTTGAATTTGAAATGATGTGTCCGACACGCTGCATTTAATGCGTGCAACTAGCTGCGTCAAACCAGAAGGCAACAAGTCAAAAGCACTCGAGTTCATGGGGGAGTGGGCTACCATACGAAAGGTCTCGTCGATTCTAAGCCATCGATTGGTTTTGAAAATACATTTCCCCAGCCGTTGGATCATCACTCAGAAGGTATAAAAATATCACTTCGTTCAACATTCAAATCTTTCTGAAATCTGTGATATTCGAATCTCTAGCCCTTTCTCTCAAACTCCCAAGTTCTTTCAGCAAATTTTTGTTATGGCTGCTAATCCCGAATCTCCTGCACACTCCCAACAATCCGACTCCCATACACATACTGATTCCGATTTCTCTACGGAATCTGAATCTGGATTCCCCATTCAATCCCTAAATATTGATATGACCCTGCATGAGCGGTGGGCACCGGAGTATACAGGGATAGTGAAGAAAGAAGATGTAGAAGATGACATTCCCTACGGTAAACTGGTGGCGATGATCAAGAAAAAGGAACAATCCAGCTTATCCAGAAACCAGAGGAGGGCGGCACAAATCATGAAGGACCGCATTCTGTACACTCCTCTCGCCGCACTCAAATTCCCAGAATGGATCATGGAAGCCCTGACGAAGGCAGGGGTCATTGCTTACATGTTAGCAGAACCATCGTGGTTCCATCCACACATGGTTTCTGAGTTCTATGCACGTGCGGTGGTTGATGAGGTAACCCAGAAGTCTTTCAAGACCTCGGTCTTTGGAACAAATTTGGAGGTGAATGCAGACATTCTGGCTGCCAAGTTTGATCTACCCAACAAAGGTGAGCGCATTGCTTCGTATAAGTTGAATGATTTAGCCGAGATGGAGAAGAGATGGAAAGCATGGAAGAAACCAGAGTTGGTGAAGGATCAAAAGAGAATGCTGATCACATTTAAGGTTGCCACTCCGATCAACCAATTCCAAGATGAGTACAAGCTCCTTGCTGAGTTTGTGATTAAGATGTTCCAGTGTGATGCTGGTTCATACTCAGATTTGTCTGCCAAGAAGTATGCGGTGATGATGGCGCCGGTGAATGGAGTTAAAGGCAATTAGGCAGAGTTCTTCTGTGGCCGCTGGTTAGAGCATGCCAGGAAGAATCTGAGAATCAAGGAGGATAGTGTGTTCACATCAAATGTGAACTTCGGTTTGAAGATCAGTAAGTTTATTGAAATGTTTTTCCATAAGAAGAGGGTTGATGGAGGAGAGAAGCTCCTTCCGACCAATTTCATTCCGATGACCAAGAAGGCTCCAACTCCGATCGATCCCACCCGATTATTCTAAAGGGTAAGACGAATGTCGATCTGAAGATTCCCACATCTCCTGAAGAGCTCCATGCGAGTGAGTTAGCATTCCAGAGGCTAGAGCAGGCGATTCCTATGACTTTGGAGAAGATAGCAGCTGCTCAGAAGGCTGCTGAGACAAAGCAGTGCTATCAGCACCTGGAGGAGATTGAGAAGCTTAGAGATCTGCCAGTTTAACAGATTGAAGAAATCATGGCAAAAAAGCAGGCAGAACAGCAAACAACTATTTTGGGTCAGATTGCGGTGGCAGTTCCTAAAAGAAAGAGATTAGATGTTACATCTCCAGAGAAGAAGAGGACACGCAGATGGCTGGTCAAGCCTGCTGAAAAAGAGAAAGCTGAGAAGGAAGCAGTGGAGAAGGAGGCTGCTAAGAAGAAAGCTGAGGAAACTCCTCTCTCTGAAAGACCTCCTGACAAAAGATTGAAAGGCATAAGGAAGAGGAAAGCTCAGAAAAAGGAGCAGGAGAAGAAAAAGCACAGGAAGGAGATGGAGAGAATTACTTTCGAGGCAAGGGATAGGAACTTCGAGCAGGCCAAGGTGGCTGCTGAAGAAGGAGCTGCTAAGAAGGCGGCTGCTGATCAACAAACAGCCAAGAAACCTGCTGCATTGATAGCAAAAGCAGCTGAGGACGCACGAAGGCTAGCAGTTGATGCTGCCAAGAAAGGGAAGGAGAAGGTAGTTCCTACAGTTCCTATTCCGACCCCAACAATAGCAGAGGAGATTGTCATTGAGCAGGAGGCCATGACAGATCAAGACCTTAAGAGGCTGCTGGAGACCGGAGCTTTTAATGCTCCAGACCATCCTCAAGAAGGAGTGCTGATAAAAGAGCCTGTTGTTGAGCAAGGAGATGACAGCAACGATGAGGAGATGGTATTTGATGAAGCCTCTGGGTCGGGAAGGAATGCTGAGACCCCTGCTAGCACATCTGCTGGAATTGATGAGACAGCTGCTGCGAGGTCTAACATGGAGGTTCCTGCTGCTGATAGGCCTAGCATGGAGACGCCTGCTGAGGCGAGGCCCAGCACAGAGGATAATGCTGAAGAAAGACCAAGCAGTGGAGGCGCAGAGGAAACCAATGCTGAGGAAGGTCCCTCTTCTGGTGAAATCGAACAAAATGAAGGTTTCCTCACCTCATGCTTTTCCGATTCTGAATCCAATGGCGAGTCAGACAAATTTTTTGATGCAAGATACCTATGGAAGATCCGGATAGGAGATAATGAGCTGCTCCGAGTACCCTTCAAAGGACTTCATGGAAAGCGATACAACCTGAGAAGAATCTCTCAATGGTGTGCTCTGATATCTTTTGAAGAACAGGTAAACTCTGATTTCTTTCCAATGTCTTATGATATAGAAGAGTTTATCACTGCGGAGATAGAAAAAGATATCGCGGAGGTATTCTCTGGAGAGGTAGATGACGGTACCCCAGAAGGAGAAGTTCTCGGACGCGAGCTAAGGCGCTGGAAGATGTGCAATTACATAATGCGCGAGCTCTGCTTCGAAAAACGGATGCTGTTGATAGCAAGGAAAGGGCTTAACTACTGGCGACGGGAGGAGAATTGGGCAAATGATTGGATGGATCAAGCTCCCCTCACCAAGCAATTCACAGACAAACAAGTCCTTGCCTGACTTCAGGCTATCAAAGCTCACCGTCGGATCTCACCCGCTCATACATTGTCGAAGTCCTTATTTACTCCTGATGGGCACTCAGATGCTCATATTCAGCTATCCAAACGCCAAGCCAAAGCTGCTGCTGAGTATAGAAGGCGCCAAGTAGAGTACGCAGCACAGAAGAAAGAGAGGCTGCTTCCAAGGAACAAGAAGAGCGCGAGGCCAAGAACCTTGAGATAACCATACACCGCAACAGAGAAGCAAAAATGCGTGCATATCTCCTGGAACTTGAGCTCTCGGAAGTCTGGAAGTCAGAGGAAGCTGAATGGATTGTTAAGGAGGATGAATACTTGAAGGCTACTTCCGATGAAGTAGAGGTTGCTGCCCTTGCTGAGGCACAAGCAAAGGAAATAAGGAAAGCCCGTGAACTTGTTGAGGCTCTGGAGAAAGTTTGGAATTCCGAGGAGGCGAAGTGCATAGAAGCTGAGAATCAATACCTCGAAGAGCATAGCGAGTGGTTTGAAGAAGCTATGGACATTGAGCCTATTTCTGAAGTTCATCCATCATCTAGCAGTGGAGCACTTGTCATCACATCAGCTGTTATGGATGTTCTTCCAGTAAGTTCCGATGCTTTTCAAGTGTTTGTTAATACTGCTGTACAACATGCGATCCAGCATGCTCTCTCCACCTCTATTCCCATGTTGTAAATGAGAGCGTGGCTCTTCAAACCGCTGATATAAGGAGGGAAGTAGAGGAGATTCGGAGTGAAGTATCAGATGTGAGTGCTGATGTTGCTGAAGTAAAGCATGATGTTGCTGAAGTAAAGATGAACATGGAAGTACTGAAGGATGATTTTGCTGAGTCCCAGCAACAGATGTTGCAAACTGTTACTTCTTTTTCCTCCACCTTTATGGATGCGCTCAAAGAGGGGGAAGAAAGAAGACTTGCTGAATTAGAGCAGAGGAAGAAGGAGGAAGAAGCACTTGTTGCGGTTGCTGAAGAGCACAGACTTGACTTGGAGAATCTAAAGAAGCAAGAGATGGATCTGAAGAACAAGATGCTGGAGATGGAGAACAAGAAGGTTGCTAAGCAGCTTGAAAGAGAGGTCAAGGAGAGGGAGGCTAGCAAGGCGTATCTTGAAAAGTTCATGCAGATGATAGTTAGCAAATTTGACGAACTGGACATATGGAAGAAGCTAGCACCTGGATAAACTCTGAGTTAGAATGCTAGAATATAGCTCTAATACTTAGAAATTTTCTTGTAAACTCAGACATTCCTCTTAGATTCAACAAGTGATAGTAAGCTTTGATCGCACCAAAAAGGGGGAAATTATTGGGAATTTTTTGTAAATTCGTCCCTTAGATCAAAATTGTAAAAGGTTTTGTTGAATCAAAGCCTTAGTAGTTTGGTCGATCATTGTTGAATTCTAGCATAGTCTAGCAACTCCTATGTAATGTCCTGTTTAAGAAAAATATTGAGTTGTATTAGATTAGGAAGTGCTTGAGAATATTACTAAAGGAATCAGCAAATGGAACGAAGGAAATCAAATCAAGCAACTTCGGGATGCTAGAAGAGTTCTGAGCAGATGGTAGCTGCTAGAGAAATCAGCAAACAAGAATGACTGCTAGAGATGTTAGAAGCCAAGTGCTAAGAAGAATGATTGCTAAGGCGTTAGCAATCATATGCTAAGGAAGAGACTGCTAGTTGGAACCAAAGAAGATAGCTAAATGCTACAGGACTTAGCATTTGATAATGCTCAGCAGTCAGAAGCAAAAGGTAGCAGAATGCTAAAGGAGATAACATTCGCTAGCATATAAAAAGATTGCTAAGGAATAACAATCAGCAGTCAAGACCTATATGTTGAAATACACATCTGCTGAATGAGTCACTAGAGCGAAGAGCGGACTGTTAGAAGAGCGTAGCAATCAAAATACTTAGCAGATCGATCCAGCATTCTCCGAGAATGCAAAAGAAAGAAGATATCTAGCAACGGTCTCTAAATACTACCGTTCTGACAAAAGTACTGTTGGACCTTAATTTTCAGAGTCGTCGTGTTAGATAAACTCACGAAATGTAGTGGAATAATAAATCATCACTTACACTTTATGTTTTTCCTTTCAAGGTTAGTTAAGCTCGGAGATAGATTAAGTTTCTTCACAGTTATACACTAGCAATATGATTGTTAGGTTTCAAATCTTGTGAGCAATGTAACAGTAAAAGAACACAGTAT